>QJPP01000146.1:0-168679 GCA_003996215.1 Jaltomata sinuosa
TTGCCGAAAAAATTGAACCAGATCTGGCCGGAATCTTCATGTTCTAGGCGTTGCTCCGGTGAAAGCCGTGGAAGCAACGTCACCACCGCATCGTCTCCTTCCCCTCTCCCTCTGGTTCGTTATTTTTTTTTTGGGAAAAAATGGTGGTCTAGACCATTAATGCCAAGGTCTGCCGAATCTATATTTTTGGCGTTGCTCCGGTGTTGTCACCGTTGAAGCAACGCCACCCACTGCCTTCTCTCTTCATGGTTTCCGACATCCTGTTTATGTGATCGATATATGATTATTTTCCAGATTTTGGTCGGATTCTACATGTTTCTTATGGTTTGATTCGATGATGGAAAAACAATGCTCCGACAACCTTCATTTTTTTTCCAGATCTTTATTGTTGTGCTATGTTTATCTACTATTTTCATGAACTAATCTACTTCTATTAGTGGTTGTTGTGGACTGATTTTACACCTTTTTTGGTTTCAATTTTGGACCTTGTTTGGTCGTCACTTTGATCTTGCCGGTGTTGAATTCGTCTTGCTCACCACTGTTTTGCTGCTGTTGTTTTGGCTGATTTTTTGGACTGATTGGGCAATTTCGCCCCTTGTAATGCTTTATCACATTTGTTACACTGACATCATGGTCAATGAAAAAACTCCCGTCGATTTTTGAGGCCTCCACAATAAAAAAGACGGATACATATATACATACGTAGCGAGGAAAAATAAAGTTTGGGCGATGACGAAATCTTAATATTACAAAGACGAAATAAAAAGTTTTATGATTCGTATCTTGGCGAGGTGATCTCGGGTGGCCAACCGATGTTTCGCAGCCATGGCGTATTTAAAACTTAGTACTACCACATATTTGAGCCCATACTATAATAAAATTCTATTTTCTTATATTTACATACATATATGTATTTCTTTAACTTATTTTGATAAATATTTATTTGTTATTGAATTTTTTACTAAGTGTTTATACAGGTACGTGAAGATACTTCTGAAGATGACAATTAAAAGGGGTTTGAAAATCTCTCCAAAATTTATTATTTTTATTTATATTCTTGTAATTCTTGTAATTGTACAAAGATAAAGTATAGTGAAAATTTTATTTTCGGGGCTTTGGGAGGTGTGTCTTTTATCTACTTATTCATTATTACGTGCATAGGCAAAACTTAGACCGTAAATACTTTACAAATAAATCAGTTCAACTTGGGTAATTAGTTCACATTTTTACTTCACGCAGATATTAGGCCGTCTTTTCTTTATCAAACCGTTCTTTTAATCATTGTTTCTTAAACTTTGCAAACGATTCTTTATATATTCTTTTAAAAATTAATATTCTTTTCTCATTGTTAAACTCATTTTTTCTTGCAAAAGTGAAATAGTATTTACATAATAAAAAACGCAAGTCAATTGATGTAATCATTGTACAATCTTTTCAATACATTTCTTTACATTATACATATCTTTTACATTCTTTACTCAATGTACTTAGACATATATTACTTACACATTTTTCTTATATATATATATATATTTCGTAATAGTATCTATTTATATTAACATATTTACATACTTTTCATATTAACAATATACATTTTTTACTCTTTTGTATACTTTCTTACATATAAATTTTCATACATACTAAATTTTCTCATACATATAAAAATACATTTTTCATACTCTTATGTACATATTTTAAAATTATTGTAGTATTGCTATTTTACACTTGTGGCCTCATGTGGCCTTTGTTTATGACTCTGGACCATAAATGGTGGGATATTTGGGAATGTCCATGAGTCCCGGACATTATGACCTTACTTTAGGTTGGCTGTATGTGCTGTAAAGCTGCTTGTGCCTGTGTAGGGCCGATAGGAATGTTTGTGAGCCACTTGGGTCTAAATTTATTGTTTGCGAGCATATCATTCATGAAAAAGGATTTTCTGCATGTTTTACTACTATTTTAGCTTCAGGCCTACTATCACAGATTTTCTAAACTTTTTATGGCCTTGAGGGCCCATTTTCGGTATAAATGATGATAAAGTAAGATTTGTATATACATATTTTTTACTGTTCATATTTATACTTTTCAAAAAAAATGTTTTTTTACCTCCTCTCTCTTTAAAAATTAAGTTTAGCCGGGTACCACATTTGTGAATTTCGAAGGATGTCTAACACCTTCCCTTCGAAATAACTTGAACCCTTACCTAGAATCTCAAATGGTTTTCGCAGATTAAAATGTGAGTCATACATGTCAATAATCAAAAATAGGTTTTCTTATTTTCCTTAAAAATTAGTTGGCGACTCTGTACATAATTAAATTCTTTCAGAGTCCATAAGTTGTGCTTTATCTAACCTTGGTAAAAATAGGGCATGACAGAATGGCGACTCTGCTGGGGACACAACCAGGTTCTAACCATGATAGACTCAATTTTTTTCATTGAGAGAGGTATTTCTATTTACATTTTCATTTATTGATTATTTAATTTTTTGATTTTTTTTTATATACTGTGAATTGTATATACTATTTATATTGTGTACATAAATTTTTTGTATTTCTTACCCATAAATTCTTTATATTATTCTTTGATTCATTATTCACTTTATACTGTAGATATGTATTTGAAATACTTTTACACATTATTTATTTAATTATCACATCATTTCTATCGAGTCTTGACCGTACACTATCACACATTGTGGTTCACGCAAGGAGTGTTTCACGCTACTCCAAAACTTCTTTGGATTCCTTAGTTTCAGAGTCGACACGTGCAAATTATCACGTGTCTCCTCGCAGTTGTCAGAATATTCTTTATCAGCTTAGGTGAATCTACTGTTACAATCCTTAGGCCATTGTACATACGATCGTCACTTCAATCAGATGAATTTTTATTTATTGTTTGTTATATATTTTTATTTGAGACCTGCTCTTTGTTAATTACATATTATGCATTCTTGCATTTTTGTGCATATTTATTTTAGTTTATACATATATATATATACACGTCATCTTCGTTCTCGTCCATTTTATCTGACGATTTTTGTTGACTTGTGTTGGGCCTGGGACCTTTTCAATACTTCACATTCGTTCTCGATCTCTAAGACCATCCTTCACCATTTATCGTTCTTCTTCATACCCATTGTCGATCTGTACGATCACTTTTTTGGACTTCATTATTCTTTTTTCAAGAAATTATCAATACAGCCTTGTACATCCTTCTCATCTTTATACCAAACCTTTTTCTTGTCCAAACTTTCACTCATAGCTTTACTTTTTTCAATACAATTACTCAAAGTAATTATACAAATCACATATAACTGCGTATCTGTTTTGAACTATGTTTTGACCTGATTCTTGTCCTGACAAGATACGTAGGCAACCTTACATAAGGGTTCGGTCTTCCATTGTTTCAAAATAATTTCTTCAGGATTTTAAAAAACTGGGCAAATTTTTGAAACAATTCAAATACCCTCTCCAAAGTCCTGTTGACAGCGCAAATCAACAGTTCCCTCAAATCCAAATCTCCCTGACATCAGTGTCAATATTGGTCTTACATTTAAACCTTCACTCGACTTTGATCCCAGAACATGAGACATAAGTTTTCTTTTTCTCTCAACCGTCGCAGATTATGAAATATGACATTTTGGCCTTCACTTTCAAAATCAAGAGTTCAACACTCTCCTAGTCATTCAATTCTTCCGACAACGGCGAAGTAATATCAAATCTTTGCCATGCTTCTTTTTCTTAGTAATCTTTTCAGCATATTAGAATAGTGACAAAACTCTGTCTATGTTTTCACATCCATCATCCTGATTGCCTGATCAGATTAAATTCTAAGCCCATTGTCTGCAACTGATATCCTCTGAGCTGCATGACACACCATTTTTTCAAAAATAACCACCAGTTCATGATAATCATATATATCACACCCACAAGTTCATTTCTGAACTACGTCCTGACCTGATTCTCATCTTGATTCATCTTGGTGAGATACGTAGGTAACCCTACATAAAGGTTCGGTCTTCCTGCTATTCTAAAATGATTTTTCTAGGACTACAAACTGGGGCAAATATTTTAGAACCGTCCAATGACGCTCTCAACCCTCAAAAAATAATTAAAAGCGTCAACCAATTCTCTCAAGTCCAAAATTCAAGAATATCAATATCACTCTTACCATAATCTCCATTCGACTTTAGTCTCAAAATCTGAAGACCTAAGTCTCTCTTCAAACTTCTCAAACGCCGTAGGCCATAGAACTATGGTGAATCACTTTCACTTTCCAAATCTAAGGGTTCAACACGAGTTGACTCATTTTCTTCGCAGGCACACCTATCAAAGGATATAAAGCAATAAAAATCGAGGAGTCGAATCTGAATTCCGTAGAAGTGAACACCCCTCTCCTTAAACTAAGAAGCTTTCTTTGAATGCAGGAGGAACAACATCATCCCTGAAACTCATGGGAGAATCACACTAATCTCTGATTTCAAAACGGATGCATCACTTGGCCGCATGACCTAACTCTAATCCCTCTTAGTCTTATGATTGGAGAGCGACTTTAACACTCTTTTATTTAATTCTTGCAGGTTAAATGATTCCTGAACTTCACATGAGATAACATCTGACCTCGGACTTTTTGAGGCATCCATATTCAATGGGACAGACAAATCAGGGTTTTTTTTGACCATGTAATTATATTATTTTTTCTTCATGACTTTCCTACTTTCACTCCTTTCTTATTTCTTTACAGGAGAATCGTCCCCACTTAATCGGGGATTACGCCAATAAATGCCCTCGTAAATAATTGAGGGGCCACAATATGTCATCTTCAACAACAATTGGAGACGATCACGATAATGGACGATCTCCATAAATAATTGGGAGATTACGATAACGATCATCCCCGCAAACAGTCGGGAGACACTCTCATCGAGGACGTTGCCAACACCCGATATACGAGGCATCGCTCCGAGTTTGTCTATATCTTTGCATTATTTTTTGTACATATTTTTATATTCGATAAATATCTTAATTTTTTGCCTTATATTCCTTCTAGAGGTGAATTCTTTTCTGCACATACTTTTTAGTTCGTATCTTCATGAACTACGCATACCCGATTCTCATCTCAATAAGATACGTAGGCAGTCCTTCTTGGATTCGGTATTCCTTATTAGAAAAACTAAAAAAAAAGTGTGTACATACATTTTAGTTTGCATCTTCTTGAACTACACAGACCTGATTCTTGTTTATACAAGATATGTAGGCAACCCTCATAAGGGTCCAGTCTCATTTTTCAAAAAAAAATAAAAAAATAAAAAAAAATGGAAAAAGCATGAAAGTTTTGACTTGGTTGGTACCAACATAGTTAGAAGTGTGCATGAGAAAGAAACAAATGATATGATGGAGAGGATAAATTTCGTGGTAAACCATAGATCCTTTTGGTACCTCTTAAACCTTAGTGACACTCGAAAAATTCTCTTGCATGCATCTAAGACAAGAACAAAACCAACCTCATCGTTTTATGTGCATTGTGTGGCGAGCATTAGATTAATTCATTGCATTGCATTGTTGATCTAGAACTTGGCCTAAATGCTTGTTGAGGCGAAATCCTGAGTTACACTTGATTTGGGAAAGGATCGTAGGCCTTCTTTGACCCGATTGAGCCTTTCATAACCTACCAAATGACATTATCCCTAGCATTCCCCCTTTGAGCCTAAAGTCTTTTCTTTGAACAATCACATCTCAGCCTATACCTTTCTGAGTGCTTACATGCACTACCCTCTTTTGGCCCGACCTCCCTGAGCGCATTAAAATGTGCAAATTGCGGACAAAGATTCAAGATCAAAGATGTCAAAGGCATAAGATACAAAGTCCCAGAGGAATAAAGATGAAAATACGACTTTAAAGAAGGAGTAAAATTTCCCACAAATCATAACATGGAGAAATCCGCCCCCCCAAAAAAAATAATAAAAAAAATAAAAAAAAAATAAATATAAAAATAAATAATGAAAAACACTCCAACAAATGTGGAGAAATTTCAAAAAAAAAAAAAGAAGAAGAGAAAAGAACTCCAAAAGGGGAAAAAAGACTCCAACAACGAAAAGAAGTCGATACAAATTCAAAGAAAGGGACTACGAAACAAAGAAGATCAAGCGTCCAAATGCAACAAATGTCAAAGCACAAATACAGTGCATGCTCAAGGGAGGATTAGTCACTTTTATCCCAAATAATATCCTACCCGTGCCCAAGCCTACATTACAAGCTAATAATAAGCCCTACATGATCCTATTTCAAGCGTTCTCACATTAGTGGATACTTACATGAAGGCCAAGCCTATGGTATCACAATTGCATGCATTGAACATCCTTCTGAGTGTGAGTGCACTTCTCAAAATGTCCTAAAATCAAAATACTCATATGTGTGAAAAATAGGACTTTCTTTTGGTGAGGCACGTGAAACATGAGAACATGTATAGTTCAAAATCTTTGTTTGAATCAAGATGAACAAATCTTGTCGATACTTAGGTACGTTTGAGGTACCATTTGAAACTATTGAAATTACCCGAAGTTGATCTTGGTTAGCTGGAAAAGATGGTGGAATTCTTGTACATAAGACTAATTGTCGGTACCAACTGAAAGTCAAGACATTATTTTCTTTTCAACATTCTTACAACTGAAAAAAAAAAAAACCAAAAAGTTTTCTTCCTTTACAGGCGCCCACCTTCTAATGCGGGTATTTATATTTCAGTACATTTTACAGGCGCCCACCTTCTAATGCGGGTATTTACATTCAAGTCCCTTTTACAGGCGCCCACCTTCTAATGCGGGTATTTACATTCAAGTACATTTTATAGGCGCCCACCTTCAAATGCGGGTATTCATTCAAAGCTCCGGCACACAAAGCGGAGTATGCATCAGGATCTTGGTACACAACCCAAGATTCTATTTCATTAACGCTCCGGCACACAAACTGGAGTATGCATCAGAATCTTGGCACACAATCCAAGATTCCATTTTATTAACGCTTCGGCACAAAAACCGGAGCATGCATCAGGATTTTGGCAGACAACCCAAGATTCAATTCATTCAAAGCTCCGGCACATAAATTGGAGTATGCATCGAGATCTTGGCACACAACCCAAGATTTCATTTCATTAACGCTTTGGCACACAAACCAAAGTATGCATCGGAATCTTGACACACAACCTAAGATTCCATTTCATTAATGCTTCGGCACACAAACCGAAGTATGCATCGGGATCTTGGCACATAACCCAAGATTCCATTTCATTGAATGCCCCGGCACACAAACCGGAGTATGCATTGGGATCTTGACATACAACTCAAGATTTCATTTCATTCCAAGCTCTGGCACACAAACTGGAGTATGCATCGGGATCTTGGCACACAACCCAAGATCCCACTTCATTCAAAGCTTCGGCACATAAACCGGAGAATGCATCGGGGTCTTGGCACACAATCCAAGATTCCATTTCCATTCCAACGCTTTGAGAAACAAATCAGAGTTTGACTCAAAGTCTCGAGAAATAAGCTGAGACTCCATTCTATTTCATCAACACTCCATTCATACAGTTCGGAGACATCATTCTCAAGCTCCAAAAGACAAACTGGAGGCCTCATTTCGTGCGACTTCGAAAATGACCGAAGGCAACATGTCAATAGCGAGAGACATTTTGTTAAACGGTTCATCTCTTTGTCTTTTTATCATCTTAATAACATGTGCTTTTATATTTTACATGTCGAGTCTGAAAGCATCACTCAAGCTATTATGACTCACATTCTCAAGCATCATTCCTTCTTAAATACTTTCATATATTTTTTTTTACATAGACCAAATTCTCGTGATCTCGAGATATGTAGAAAGCTCTATAAAGAGTTCGGTCATTATCATATCATAATCATTCTTTTCCCTAGCAAGTACACAATCTTGCATCCCCAGCGTCTCACAACTCGACACTGGGATAATTTTGAAAGAGACATCGGGAATATGCAAATGCTTCTGTTCCCAAATAATCTTTTCTTTTAAGTATTTTCACAGGGACGTCCTCCCCGAACAATAGGACAAGAGGTAACTTGCCTCAACTTTGGAACTACACCTGGCCTGATCTTCATGTAATTCGAGGTATGTAGGCAACTCTAAATCGTAGTTCGGCCATATTTTTTATCATAATTCTTTGTCGAGCAAAATTGACTTCATGTCAATGTTTTCGCCCAAAGATTCTTACATCATCTTAAGTCGAAAAGGGGCAACTGTTGACACCCAATTTTGGCTCTCCATACTTAAAATTAACGTCTTCAGGTCTCCTGATTGTTAAAGAGCACAAAATACATTTTTTACACATTTTTTCTTAAAATATAATAATTTATTGATAATCATCCTTGTTTTAGTAGTTTTATCAATTTGTTGATATTATTTTACTTTTTACAATATTGTTAATTATTCTTAATTTCATAAATATTAGAATTTTTTGTCACATTTGTACTGTCTTATAATTTATTGATAATTATCCTTTATTTTGTAAATATTAGGATTTTTATCAATTTATTGTCATTATACAATTTTGATAATCACAATATTTTTTACAATCATTTGCATACATACACATCATTAAATACTACAATTTTAAACAATCTACTACGCACTAAATTTTTTAAGACAATACATTTTCTTTAGCTAATTACATTTTTATTCTTACATTTATTTTGTAATTACATACCGACGCACATATTTTTGTACATTATTTGTATTTTTTATATATATGCATTCCGCAAACGCACGAAAGTCAGACTAATTAATTACAAATACAGAGTAAAAGTTTAGTCAAATCAAAGTCTTGTCACCTTTTTAAAAAGGTGACATCTGATGTGACTAGGTGCGGCCTCCATCCATTGGTTAATGAGTTTTACACAATAGTTAATAGGATGAATAATTCACTAGATAATAACTAAAGAATAAAAGAGTAAAAAATATTATTCTTGGGATAAAAAAGGGGTTTATGTTATATTATATAAAGATGGAAGGGGTTTAATATTTTTTTAACAAAGAATACACACTACACACACAAACAATTATTTTTCAGATTTTTATCTTTCTCTCCCTCTAAATCCTCTCATTCTCACGCTCCAGTTCTCTCTTGCTCTCTCTCTCGCTGCCGCCACCGGAATTGATCACCGGCGGCCGGAAACGACGAGCACCACCACACGACCAACACCTCCCCCTCCTCTCTCCCTTTCTCTTCTCTTTTCCCTCTTTCTCCCTTTCCCCGTCGCCACTGTTTGCCCAAAAAATTGAACCAGATCTGGCCGGAATCTTCATGTTCTAGGCGTTGCTCCGGTGAAAGCCGTGGAAGCAACGTCACCACCGCATCGTCCCCTTCCCCTCTCCTTCTGGTTCGTTATTTTTTTTTTTGGGAAAAAATGGTGGTCTAGACCATTAATGCCAAGGTCTGCCGAATCCATATTTTTGGCGTTGCTCCGGTGTTGTCACTGTTGAAGCAACGCCACCCACTGCCTTCTCTCTTCATGGTTTTCGACATCCTATTTATGTGATCGATATATGCTTATTTTCCAGATTTTGGTCGGATTCTACATGTTTCTTATGGTTTGATTCGATGATGGAAAAACAATGCTCCGACAACCTTCATTTTTTTTCCAGATCTTTATCAAGGGACTGATTCTAAAAAGAATTTCTCAAGCTCCTATGAGTCACAACAATGGATGTTTTCATGAAAAAGAGGAGCCTTGGGGGAGGAAAAAGACTTACCAAATCGACGTAGAAGTGATAGAATCCAACAACTAGGAGGAATTCCCAAGACTAGGACTGATGGGAGCAATTTGGGAGAGAGTTTTCAAGTTTAGAGGTGGGGAACATGAGAGAAATGAGCTGGAAAAATGTAGAAAAAAGATTAAATAGCTACTGGTCGCTGGTCAGCGCCATTGGAGCTAAACTAGCGCCATCGCGCACACGGGAGGCCCGCGCCAAAGAGCGATCGCGCGCACCGGGCGTCATCAGCGCTGGCAAGAAGGTGCTAGCCTAGGCGACATCGGTGTTGGCCTGGCGCCATCACGCACAAGGGCCAGCCACATGCTTGCTCGATCGCGCTGCCTGGAAACCGTTTGCGCTGAAGGCCTGCAACTGTTGAAAACTAGCTGCACTAGGAAATTCCACAGGGTATTCCGGCACTTCGGTGAAATGTTAACCCAAGTCAACACTAACAAGTCATTTCGGTGAAATGTTAACCCAAGTCAACACTAACCAAGGCATTTCGGTGAAATGTTAACCCAAGTCAACACTAACCAACAAGCAACCAAACACCCAAAATGAGCCTGGCTCACCCAGGTCCCGAGCCAACCACCAACCTAACCAAAACTCATCATTCCGGAGCTGATATAATCATTGGATTTTGAATCTGACGCTCCGATCATCAAAAGCTGACCCAAGTTCCACTTTCAACTCCAAATGGCCTAAAAATAGAGAAAGCGACACCAAAACCACACTAAAAGTTCTCAGGCCTCAACTAAATAACCAACCAGACCAAACTCAATGCTCTGGAGCTAATGGAACTATCAGAATTTGATTTCGAGCACATTAGCTAAGAATGTTGACTAAAGTCAATGATATTCTAAGTTTAAGCTTTAAAATAGGCAAACAACCAAAATGACCAAACGAACAACCAAGGAACCGAACCACCAGTTCCAGCAAGTTATATATGACTTGGGGCCACCACAGGAAGGTTCTAACAGTACAAAGAAGGCATAAATGTGGAAATGACTGAAAGGGTCATTACATCATTCACTACTAAAAAGGACTTTTGTCCTCAAATATCAAGAAGGAGAAGGTACTTGAAGGCTCAAAAAGCTGCGGATACTTAGCTCGCATATCCCTCTTGGTCTCCCAGCTAGCCTCCTTAACTGGGAGATGCCTCCACTGAACTTTTACAACAGGAATCTCTCTAGATCTCAATCTCCTAACATCTCTGGCCAATATAGCAATCATCTCCTCAACAAAGAACAAGCTCTCATCCAATTGAACCAACTCCCAATGCAACACATGAGACTCATTTGGAATATACCAGTGCAATATAGAAACATAAAATACAGGATGGATGGTTGAAAATATCAGAGGCAAGGCTAACTGATAGGCAACACTACCAACCCTCTAGAGGATCTCGAATAGCCCGACGTACCTGGGGCTAAGCTTGCCCCGATGACTAAATCTTATCACGCCCTTCATGGGAGACACATAGAGGAATACCAAGTTATCCACACTAAACTCTAAGGCATGAAGTCTACAATCAACATAGCTCTTCTGCCTACTCTAAGCAGCTCAAATTCTACCTTGAATCACTAGAACCCGGTCCAAAGAATCTCGAAGTAAATCTATACTTTGATTACTGGACTCCAACCCATCAAACCAACCAATTGGCAATTTACAACGCCTATGATACAATGCCTTAAAAGGTTCTATGCCAATGCTCGAATGGAAGCTATTATTATATGTAAACTCAGTCAAAGGCACAAACTGATCCCAAGAACCTCCAAAATCAAGAACACAGGCCTGAAGCATATCCTCCAGGACCTAAATAGTCCTCTCGGACTGGCTATCTGTTTGAGGGTGGAAAGCAGTACTAAGTTGAACCTCTGTACCTAAATCTTGCTGAATAGCCCTCTAAATCTGAGATGTGAACTGAGTATCGCGGTCAAAATAATAGAAGCTAGGACCCCGTGCAACCAAAAAAGCTCACGAATATAGATCTGTCTAACCTCTCGGTATCGTAGAAAGTCTAAACCGACAAGAAATGGGCTGACTTTGTTAGCCAATCCATAATCACCCAAATGGAATCAAAACCCCTGGAAGTACGAGGCAAACTAACCACAAAATCCATAGTAATCCCTTCCCATTTCCACTCAGGAATGGGAAGTCGCTGCATCAAACCACCAGATCTCATGTGCTTGAACTTAACCTGCTGACAGTTCAAGCACCGAGATACAAACTCTGCTACATCCTGCTTCATGCCACTCCACCAGTAAGGCTGTCTCAAGTCTCTATACATCTTCGCTGCACCAGGATGAATGAAGTATCTAATACAATATGCCTCATGGAGTATCAACCAAATCAAATCACCAACCCTCGGAACACAAAGTTGACTACCAAACCTCAGAACCCCATCTGAATCTAGAGTAGCCCAACTTGCCTCAGCTAGAATAACCTGATCACGAAGGTCACACAATCGCTGATCCTCAAACTGACGGCTCTGAATCTGATCAATCAAGGTAGATCGAACCTCAACACTAGCAAGAACTCGACTGGGATCCGACAAATCAAGCCTAACTAAGCGGTTAGCCAAGGACTGGATGTCCAAGGCCAACAGGCACTCCAAAACTGAAAGTGAAGCTAGGCTTCCCATACTCACCGCCTTCTGACTCAAGGCATCCGCTACCACGTTTGCCTTTTCTAGATGGTAAAGAATGGTGAAATCATAGTCCTTTAGTAGCTCAATCCATCTCCTCTACCTCGAGTTCAGCTCTCGCTGACTCGTAATGTGCTGAAGAATATGGTGATCGTTTAATATCTCATAATGAACTCCATCTAAGTAGTGCCTTTAGATCTTGAGTGCGAAGACTATCGCCGCTAACTCCAAGTCATGAGTGGGGTATTTACGCTCGTAAACCTTCAACTGCCTCAACGCATATGCTATCACTCGACCCTGATACATCAACACACAACCAAGACCGACCTGAGAAGCATCATAATACACGGAGAAACTCTGACCCTCAACCAGCAAAGTTAATATAAGAGCTAAAGTCAACAAGGCCTTAAACCTATGGAAGCTATCCTCGCACTGATCTGACTACTAAAATGGAATATCCTTCTTAGTCAGCATAGTCAAGGTTGCTGCTACGGAAGAAAATCCCTCAATGAACCCTCTGTAGTACCTGGCTAACCCCACAAAGCTGCGAACCTCAGTAGGAGTAGTAGGTCTAGGCCAATCACGCACTGCTAAAATCTTACCTGGATAAACTCTAATCCCATCCTTAGACACCACGTATCCTAGGAATGCAACTGAGTCAAGAAAAAACTCGCACTTTGAGAACTTGGCATAAAGCCGATGATCTGATCTCTAAAAGTCTGAAGTACTATCCTCAAGTGCTACTCATGCTCATCTCTACTCCTCGAGTATATCAGGATGTCGTCTATGAAGACTATCATAAATGAGTCCAAATACGGGCTAAGCACCTTGTGCATCAAATCTATGAAATTTGTGGGGGTATTAGTCAACCCAAAAGACATCACCAGGAACTCATAGTGGCCATAACGTGTCCTGAATTCTATCTTAGGGATTTCCTCCGCCCTAATCCTCAACTAATCATAGCCTGACCTGAAATCTATCTTTGAAAACATGGCTGAACCCTGGAGCTGATCAAACAAGTCATCAATACGTGGCATTGGATACCCATTCCTCACAGTAACCCTATTCAGCTGTCAATAATCAATACACATCCGCATCGACCCATCCTTCTTCTTAATAAACAAAATAGGAGCATCCCAAGGAGACACACTTGGTCTAATAAACCCCTAAGCTAACAAGTCCTAGAGTTGATCCTTAAGATCCCTCAACTCAGTTGGATCCATACGGTAATGAGAGATAGAAATGGTCCTGGTGCTCGGCTCTAACTTAATGGCAAAGTCTATATCTCTCTCAGGTGGAAGGCCTGGCAGGTTGGTAGAGAACACATCTAGGAAGTCTCTAACCACAGGAACAGACTCAGGGGAAGAAGTGTCAGCCCTAGCATATCGGACATATGCTAGATAAGCTATACACCTGCAAGATATCAACTTCCTAGCCCGAAGACAAGAGATAATCCCTGATAGTGCGTGGCTGACAGAACCCTGCCACACAACCGGGGATATGCCAGGAACGGCTATGGTAACGGTCTTGGCATAATAATCCAAAATTGCATAGTGAGGGGATAACCAGTCCATGCCTAGAATCACGTCAAAATCTACCATATCAAGAATCAACAGGTCACCCCAAGTCTCTAAATTACCCACAGTAATTATGCAAGATCTCACAATTTGATCCACTACTAAAGAATCTCCTACCGGGGTCAAAACAAATACATGCACAGATAAAGGCTCACTAGCCAACCCCAAACAAGGCATAAAGTAGGCAGATACATATGAACAAGTGGATCAAGGATCAAATAAAGCATAAACTGGCTGACGATAAATAGAGATCGTACCTATAATCACTATATCTGATTCCTATGCCTCTAGTCTCCCCGGGACTGCATAAAATTGATGATGACCACCACCTAACTGACCACCATCCCTACTACATATCCTACCTCGTGGGCCACCACCTCTACCCTGACTACCACCTCCTCGAGTCGGTGGCTTAACTGAGAAAATAGGCTGAGCTGGATGAGCGGCAGGCTGAACTGTACCCCACTGGGGGTAATTTCTAGCATAATGACCAACCATACCATAAGTAAAATAAGCCTCTAATGACCTACTATGTCGGGATTAACCAGAGGAACCCGTATGGCCACCACGGCCTGATGCCCCAGAATCTGTACCTCTCAATAGTTGACCACTATAGCCCTGCTGGATACTATGACCCTTCTCACACTGTGAACCACCCGAAGACTGAAGTGAAGCCTAAATTGGTCGAATAGACTGACCCTGGTGCTTCTGCGGCTGATAACCTTAGCCCCACTGGCTGAACCCTTACCACTATAACGAGAACCACCATAACTGCCCTGATGTCGAGGCCTCTTATATTTAGCCTTGGTGTCATGACAATGTGAATCCTCTACAGTACAGGCATAATCTGTAATAGCCTAGAATAACTGACCACTAACAGCCAGTGTCTCTGCAGGCTCTCTAAACTCTCTTTGCAACCCCCAAACAAATCTACGGACTCTGTTAGACTCAATAGGCATAATTATGGCCCCAAATGGACCAAGCTGATGGAAATAGGTCTCATATTCTGAGACGGTCGTAGAATTTTTACTAAGTCTAGTGAACACCTCTCTCCAACGCTCTCTGACACTCTAAGGAAAGAACTTGTCCATAATGGCCTCATAAAACTTGGACCAAGTCAAAGGAGGTGACGATGATGGTATGCAAGCAACTCAGGCCCTTCACCATAACTTCACTAGGCCCTCCAGCTGATATGTAGTATAGCCAACCCTGTGAGTCTCCAACAACTCCAACTGATGCAACATCTCCTCACAGGTCATAATAAAATCATGTGGGTACTTTCCAAGAGTACCCATAAACCTCGGAGGTGTCAATCTCAAGAATCTAACCAGCGCCTTTTGCTCTATCTCTGTAATAGTAGGGTGAAGAGCAAGAGGTTGTGCAACTGATAGAACTGGAATAACTTCAGCATGGGGAGCCGCATCACAGGCTGCACTCCTGAACTCGGTTTACCCAAGGCTACCCCCTGAGCGGATGTCTGTGCTGCCTCAGAAGGCTGCTCTCCAATCATACCTAATAACTGTAATAGTAAACCTTGAATATCTGAAGATTGAGTTGGGGCTGAAGCTGGTGGTACATGGGAGGCTCCCTGGTTCACGTGCTTCTCGGGAATAAACTCTGAATCATAATTATATTCGGGCTCTATCTCAACTCTAGCAGCTCTAGCAGGTGTCGATGCTTGGGGCCATCCTCGACCCCTACCTCTACGACCTCTCTGGCCCCTAGCTAGAGTTGGAGGCTCATCTCTGCCCGATGCTAATGATCTCGTACGAGCCATCTGTGAAAGAATGAATGAGAACAAGTGAGATTCCAAGAAACATCCAAGGACTACGCACGATACATAAGCAAGTACGAGAGTCATATTTCCTAAGATGTCACTATAGCCTCCCAAAGATTGAGTACGGACGTTTTCGCCCCGATCCGCAAGACTCTACTAGACATTGCCTCCTATACCGATGATACCGGTGAACCTAAGCTCTGATACCAAGTTGGCACAACCTGATTTCTTGGTCATGATGACACCTATAACCTTCCAATAGGTGAACCAATCCCCGTACCCCAGAATGGTTAGTAATGAGCTACAATCTAATAGGTAAGCGGAAGAACAGGTAAAATAAATAGAAGCAAGGGTTAGACGAGAAGAAAAGTAACAACATGAGTATATATAAAGCATACGAAAGCTAAGCCAACACTCAAAACTTGGTATCACAATATATAAGAGCTGGATCTATATAAGGAGTACAAAGGGTCCAAAATAATATATAAACATCATGTCTCCGAAGCTAAGAGAGTACAAAATAGATAAAAGATAAACTAAAGTCAAGCTCCGGCCGCCAAGAGCTCACCCTCAGTCTAGGATGGTCCAAAATCTCCAAGCACTAGTCTCCCAAGAGCTAGCGGCGATGGCTCATACTAGGATCTGCACCAGAAGATGCAGAGTGTAGTATGAGCACTAAATGCAAAGAAAAAGGTACCCAGTAGGTATTATAGGCCAGCTGGGCACATATAAGATAAAAGAATAATAACAAGTAGAATAGAAACAACTAGTCATCGAATCAACGAAGAAGTACACAGAAACTAGCCCAGAGGAAAGACAACAGAAAATAACATACAAGGCTAGCAAGTAGAATATATACACAACAGGCACAAGTGAAAGTAAGAAATGACGCACCTGCAGTTCTCGTAATAACAATATTTATAGTAAATTTAGAAGTAGACGATATACCGGTAACCTCAGGTAGACAGGGGAGGGAGAAGAAGAATAAAGGTAGGCATGCTTGAAAAATAGGAATCAATAACCACATTAAATCATACCAATCTCAAGTCAAGGAACTTACAACCCTACAAAATCCAACCTCACATATAGCTATGGCAGGTAATAATATCGTGATAAAGTAACAAGAGTCTACCTACAGTCCCTCGGCCGCCCATACAACCGAGGAATGCAAACAAGTGAAAACAAACCCTTCGGTCGCCCATACAACTGGAGCATACACTCAACAAACAGCAAACAAGGGTGGATCCTTAAACAATGAATGATATGATGCATGATAAACTCTAGGTGGAACAATAACTCCGTATGTACCTCCTCCGGCGCCGAACAGGCCTAGCAGGTAGGTTCCATGGAAGAAAATGACCCTTCCGATCATTTTTGCATTTACGCCTTCTTTGTACTGCTAGAGCTTTCCTGTAGTGGCCCTAAGTCATTTATGACTTGCTAGTACTGGTGGTTCAGTGCCCTGGTCGTTCGTTTGGTCATTTTGGCCGTTTGCCTGTTTTAGAGTCTTAACTTAGAATATCGTTGACTTTAGTCAACATTTTTGGTAAACATGCTCAGAATCAAATTCTGACAGTTCCATTAGCTCCAGAGCATGGGATTTTGGTCTGGATGGACCCTGGTTAGGGTTCTGGGAGCTTTCAGTTTAGTTTTGTCTAGGTTTTTGTGTTTTAGCCAAGTTGAACTTGAAAGTTTGATTTTGGTCAACATTCGAAGTAGTCAGCTTCGGATGAAAATTCCGTCCATGCTATTATCTCCGGAATGTTGACTTTGGGCTAGGGAACCTTTTGTTTGGGTCCTGGGGCTTCCAGACTTATTTTGAGGTATTGAGTTCCGAGTTAGTTTTGGGCATCGGGCCCACTTTTCCTTAAAACGATCTTTGTTGGTAAATTTGTTAATTCCATTAAGTCTGGAATATTATTTCCACTCAAATAGATCTATTGGTTTGTGAGTATCGGGTTCCAATTGTGCCCAGAATACCCCGTAGAAGTTTAGAAAATTACAAATTTTTCTGTTGCGGGACAACTTTAAATAGTTGTTGGCAGCTTTATTTTCAGCTTTTGCTCTCATCTTCCAAACTCGTTTTCTCCACCATTTTTACACCAAATTCCTTCAAATCTTCACCTTCTCTTACCCATAACTTGGAGGAATAATTGTTACTAATCCGGGTGTGTTTCTTGGCCTCGTGAATAGGTAAAATCTCTTGTTAACTTCCGTTAATTTTCATAAATTTCATTCTTTAAATTCTTTTTTTTTCACGATTTTCAGCTTATTTCTTTCACTTCTTTCAACTCCAACTTCATTTTTCTCACCACTAATTACTCAAGAACAGTGTGGGCTCATGGAAATTCTCCAAATTATCATTAATCTCGCTACTTTATCATATGTAAGCCTCTTCTCTCCAAGCTCAAAACCTCCATGGTTGAGGCTCTTACAAGCTTGATTTTTCTTGGGTTAAAGCTGCATTGGAGAGCTTGATTGTTTGTGGTAGCTGTAGTTTTGGTCCGTAGTCGATTCTTGCTTCCAAATTGATACGTTTTCGCCCTTGAAATTTGCAATTCTCCACTTTTATTCTCATAAATTAGTAGTACTTCGGGGCTGTTTTGAGCCCCGAAACAAACTCCATGTTTGCTTAAGTTTTGAGCATGGGTTCCTAAATTTACCGCGGACATAATTGCGAATTTTATTTTTTTGTTTCACTGCGCAGGCCCTGAGGGTCATTTTTTGACCCAATTTTTGGTCTGATTTTTCGTATAGCAATATGGGTGTCATTTTTCTCATCTTGACATCTAGATTATGTTCTTGATAGCGTGGAAGCTTTCCGAGGCTGTTCAAAAGGGGAAGGCACATGAGTGACAGTTCATATTTGCAGTTTGTCCCTGAGGTAGGTTACAGTTTAAACTCCTTAGACTTTACATATAGAGAATAAAATTGTACTAATGGGTATCTTTGGGTTGGGTTTCCTAGTTTGGTACTACAGACCTTGACCACTTTATTCATGTCCGATTCCTTTTCTTTCTCCGATGGATGTATTATTTGCGATAGATGATATTATCATCCTTGGGGTCCTGTGAGGCCTTATATTGACTCTAGAACATTGAGGCTGGGAAATTAGGAATGTCCGTGAGTTTTGGACATCGTTATTATTGTTATAGAGCTGGCTATCTATGCTGTAAAATGATTAGAGCCTGTGCAGGGCCGATAGGTTGATTATGAGTCGTTGGGTTATTGATTGTGATTTAGCATGCCATTATCATGCATATAAAAGGATTTTCTTCATCATTTTACTACGGTTTTGGCTTTGGGCCTACTATTGCTGAATTTCAAAACCTTGCATAGCCCATGGGGCCCGTGGGGCCTATTTTTGGTAAAAATGATTGAAAGAGGGTTTGGTACCGTCTTCTTGGGGTATGGGGGAATTAAAGGATGTTTTATCACTATTTCCACTTACACTAGATTCAGTGGGGTTGAGCGCTAGACTTGTTTTACTATGATTTCTGGGGTGATGCTAGAATCAGTGGGATCGTGCGCTAGGACTACTTAACTTCCTGATTTAGACCTGGATACTCTCCGGGCAGCTTTACTTGGGGATTTTTGAGATTGCGGGGCATCTAGTATGTTGGTCGGGGGCCTCTATGGACCTTGCCGTTTCGGACCAGGGGCTACGTGTTGCGAGTTCCATAGTGGGGTATATGACGTAGTAGAGGCATACAGGTGTGACCTTCCATGGATCCCATCTTCTAGGCCTTATACGATGCCGGAAGCGGGTTACATACGGTACTTCTATCACTCTTGGCTTAGCATGGCATGTCTTACTATTCATTTGTGTGAGGTTCCACCCTTGTTTATTATTTGTTGATTATACGCTCTGGTAGTATGGGATGCCGGAGGGTTTGTCTTCACTTGTTAGTGTTCCTTGGGTGTATGGGTGCCTGTGGGACTGTAGGTAGACTTATTGTTACTATTTCTCTCTATTGGTTCCTATTGTGGTTCTTATGACTTTGGATATTGTTAAGGTTAAACTTAGACTTCCAGTTGTTGAATTCTTGGCTTGAGACTTCATTCTTAGTTGGGTTATCGTTCATTTTATTCGAACATGTTTACTGTTTTCTTCCTCTCCTTCTCTATTCATTGAGGTTACCAGTATACCGCCTGTTTTCTAAACTCTTCTTTGTATACTTGTTGTTGCAAGAATCCCGGGTACGTGTTTCTTTCTTTTGCCTATGATGTGTATTCGTTTAGCTAGACATATGTATTATTCCTTCTATGCTAGCTTCTGTTTACTTCTCCATTGCCTTCTGTGACTAGTTATTTTCTATTTTGCTTATTACTGCTCTTTTATCTTATATGTGCCCAGTCGGCTTATGATACCTACTGGGTACCGGTTGCTTTGCAATTGGTGCTCAAACTACACTCTGCATCTTCTGGTGCAGATCCTAGTATGGGCCATCACCATTAGCTCATTGGAGACTCGTGCAAGGAGCTGTTTTTGAGATATTTCAGACTGAGGGTGAGTTCTTGGCGACCGCGCTTAGATTTTAGTTATCTTTTATATCATGTATTCCATTACTACTCGGAGACATCTATATATATTATTTTGGATCCTTTGTACTCCTTATATGTAGTTTTGGCTCTTTACTATGATACCAGGTTTTGGGGTTTTGGTTTAGCTTCCACAAATGTATATATATTCATGAATCTACTTTCTTCAGCTTATTTCCCTTGCTTTCGCTTATTTATTCGTTCCTCCTCTAAAGTGTTAGATGGTAGTCCATTACTAACCATTTTAGGCTACGGGAATTGGTTCGCCTACTGGGGGCTTGTAGGTGCTATCATGATCAAGAAATTGGGTTGTGAAAGAAGGACACTGCCCGTATACCTCTACTCCACCGTATACCCCTCCTCGGGCACATGCAACCCAAGGCCCCTAGTCCAGAATGACAAGGTCCATGGAGGTCCCGTACCCCATACTATAACTCAATATCAAAAACATCATTCGGAGTAGGCCTGGATCCAAGATAGAGACTCAAGTCTCAAATGTGCATGCCCAGACTCCGTCCAGGAACAGTGGAAAACATCTCAAAAACCCCACCAAGTGTTCCCGGGCATAACCGGGTCTAAAATAGTAGTGAAACATCTTTGATGCTCAGTCCGATCGAGTATAATACCATCTCAAATCAGTAAGAAAACTCAACAAGAACGACGACCCTGCCGAGTCTAGCAATAGTAGTAAAAATAGTGATATAAACCATATTTTAACTCTCTTTTACCCCAAGAAGATCCACAAGTTAAGTCAAGCCATTTCCAAGTCATTTCCATAAAAAACGGGCCCCCAGGGCCATGCAAAGTTTAGAAAATCAATACTGGTAGGCCCGAAGCCAAAACCATAGTATGATGTGGTAAAAATCCTCTTTTTATATGCATGGAAATGACATGATCAAATACAAGCAGCTTCCCAGCAGCTCACAATAAACCTATTGGCCCTGCACAGGCTCCAATCGCTCTACAACACATATAGCCAGCCTAATATCACAATAACCCTGTACGGGACCCATGGGCACCCTCGAATAGCACACCATCTATGGTCCAGAGTCAAAAAAGGCCACACAGGACCACAAGGGTGGTAATATCAAACTATGAGGAATATTGCACACAACAAAGAAAAGAAACAGTCTGGACAAGGAAAAGCGGTAAAGGTCTGTGATGCCAAGCTAGAAATCCCAACTCAAGGATGCCAATTAGTACTATTTTATCTGATATATGAAAAGTCTAGAGAGTTTAAACCGTAACCTACTTGTCGTCCAACGACAAGCTACTGGTACGATAATATCTGAGGCTGAACCGCTCCGAGAAGCTTCGAGTGATAATCAAACTATCAAAAACACGAATATCACATTAAAACAAGACTAACGATACCCATATCGCTATAATAATAGTCAGGCCAAAATTCGGGTCAAAAGCAGGCCCATGAGGCCCACAACCCAAAACCAAAAATAGAAGAGAGCACGATGACCACAATAATGTCACGAAGACATGCTCCAAAATTGAGCAATTTTTGCCAAGGTATGGGTACCAAACAGCCCGTTCAAGAGAAGATTTAAAGAATGGAAATTAAAGATGAAAAACGGAAATTAAGCGAGAACACTTACCAAAATGGGAGAAATTTGCCAAAGGAGTGAATTCCATGAAGAGCCACGAACATGCAATCACCAAAGGACTGATTCTACAAGGAATTTATCAAGCTCCTAAGAGTCACAACAATTGAGGTTTTCATGAAAAGGAGGAGCCTTGGGGGAGGAAGAAGACTTACCCAATTGACGAATAAGCAATAAAATCTAACTACTAGGAGGAATTTCCAAGACTAGGACTGATGGGAGAAATTTGGGAGAGAGTTTGCAAGTTTAGAGTTGGGGAACATGAGAGAAATGAGCTAGAAAAATGCAGAAAAATGATTAAGTAGCTACTGGTCGCTGGTCAGCGCCATTGGTGCTAAACCAGCGCCATCGCGCATAAAGGACGCCCACGCCAAGACGCAATTGCGCACAACAGGTGCCATCGGTGCTGGCAGGCAGAAGATGGCCTAGGCACCATTGGCACTGGCCTGGCGCCATCGCGCACAAGGGTCGGCCACAGGCTAGCGCGATCACGCTATTTGGGCGCTGTTGGCGCTGAAGGCCTTTAACTGGTGAAAACCAGCTATACTAGGAAATTCCATGGGGTGTTTCGGGCATAATCAGAACTCGATATTCAAAAACCAATAATTCTAATAGAGTGGAAATGACGTTCCTGACTAAAAGGAATCGACGAAACTTCCATACGAGGTCGTTTCGGAGAAATGTGGACCCAACAAGCAACCAAACACTCAAAATGATCCCGGCTCACCCGAGACCTGAGCCAGCCACCAACCTAACCCAAACTCATCATTCCAGAGCTGATGGAATTGTCAGATTTTGAATCTGATGCTCCGATCATTGAAAGCTGACCCAAGTTCCACTTTCAACTTCAAATGGCCTGAAAATAGAGAAAGCGACACTGAACCCACATCGGAAGTTCTCAGGCCTCAACTAAAGGTACAACTAGACCAAAGTCAACGCTCCAGAGCTAACAGAACTGTCTGAATTCAGTTCCGAGCACGTTAGCTAAGAATGTTGACTAAAATCAATGATATTCTAGTTTAAGTTCTAAAATAGGCAAACAACCAAAACGACCAAACGAGTGACCAGGGCACCGAACCACCGGTCCCACCAAGCCATAAATGACTTGGGACCGCTACAGGAAGGCTCTAACAGTACAAAAAAGGTGTAAATGCAAAAATAACCGAAAGGGTCCTTACACATAAATATTAGGATTTTTATCATTTCTTGTCACATTCTAACTGTTTTACAATTCATTAATAATTATCCTTAATTTTATAAATATAAGGATTTTTATCAATTTATTGTCATTATACAATTTTAATAATCACAATTTTTTTCAGTTATCTGCATGTACACAACATAAATACTATAATTTTAAACAATTTACATCACATTATATTTTTTAAGTTAATTATATATATATATATATATATATATATTTTTTATATTTTTGTAATTACATACCAACGCTCATATTTTTGTACATTATTTACACATTTAATACACTCCGCAAATGTAAAAAGTCAGAGAAATTAGTTACAAAATACAGAATAAAAATTTGGTCAAGTCAAGGTCTTGTCACCTTTTAAAAAGGTGACAATTGACATGACTAAATACGGCCATTATATTTTTGTTAATAAACCTTTACATATTGGTTAAAATGATCAAGAACCCATAGGACAATAACTTGTAGACTAATTTGGTCATTAAAGGAAAAAGGGGAGCAAACATATTTTTCATTGGATAAAAATGGTACCATTTTGTTCTATAAAAAGAATAGGAAGGGGGCTAATATTACATCATCTTCTTCCACACACTCATCAGATTTTTCTCTTATTTTTGGGCTCTCACAAGGTCCATCAGTGCTGGAGCTCCAACGACTCTCCGGCGAGCTCAAGAGCCATCACTGCCAACGATGCCCAGCCTCTCTCCCCTTCCCTCCTCTTTTCTACTGCTCCCTCACTCGTCACTTCCCCCGCCAAAAAAATTAGATCTTGCCAGATTCTTATTTTTGTGGGATGTTGGCTGTATCTAGTATTTTTTAGCATTGCTCCGGCGATAGCCGTTGAAGTAGCCCGCAACCATGTGGCCGATTTTCAGATCTTGCTTGGCCGGAGTTTTGAAACTTTGGAAATCTTTGTGTTTGCTCCGTCAATGGCTACTTCACCTTCACTGTTATTGCCTTAATTTTTTTTGCTACTAAATATTGTTGTTTGTTGTTGTTAAGTTGCCTGTTTTTCGGCACCTATTGGTATTTTCTAGCCTATTTTGTTGGATTCGACGAAGCTGCTACTGAGCTATTACGATAGTTTTGACATTGTTTGTTCCCTGTTTGGCTGCTTGTGGATTGATATTTTTCATTTTTTCCCCTTTACTACTTTTTATATTTTTATTAAACTGATAGAAAGAACAAATACTACACTACTTGGCCAATGAACAAATTTTCGTCGATTTTTGAGGCCTCCACAATAAAAAAGACAGATACATAAATACATACGTAGTGAAAAACATAAATTTTGGGTGATGACTAAAATTCAAGTACGAAGTAAAATGTTTTATGATTCGTATTTTGGCGAGGTGATCTCGGATAGCCAACTGATGCTTCGCAGCCATGGCGTATCTAAAACTTAATACATTACATATCTGAGCCCACACTATAATAATATTCTATTTTCTTATATTTACATACATATACATATTTCTTTAACTTATTTTGATAAATATTTATTTATTATTAAAATTTTTATTAAGCGTTTATACATGTACGTGAAGATGCTTCCCGAAGACAACAGTTAATGGGAGTTTGAAGATCTCCTCCAAATTCATTTCTTTTATTTATATTCTTGTAATTGTACAAAAGATAAAGTATAGTGAAAACTTTACTTTCGGGGCATTAGGGGATGTGTCCTTTTATTTACTTATTCATTATTACGTGCATAGGCAAAACTTAGGCCGTAAATACTTTACAAATAAATTAGTTTAACTTAGGTAATTAATTCACATTTTACCTTACATAGATATAATTAGGAAGTCTTTTCTTTTTTAAATCGTCTTTCTGATCATTTTTACTTAAACTTTACAAATTATTCTTTACATATTCTTTTGTTAAATACTCTTTTAAAAATTAATATTATTTTCTCATTCTTAGATTCATTTTTCTAACAAAAGTCAAAGAATTTTTTCACATAATGAAAAACGCAAGTCAATTGATATAATCATTATACAATCTTTTTGATATATTTATTTTTACATTATACATATTTTTACACATCTTTTACATTCTTTTACTTAATATATTTTTCCTTACATTATTTGTACTTAGACATATGTTTCTTACATATTTTCTTAAATATATATATATATATTTCATAGTAGTATCTATTCTTTTTATATTAACATATTTACATACTTTTCATATTAATAGTATACATTCTTTTATGGTCCTTTATATACTTTCCTTACGTATAAATTTTCATATTTTTTATACATTCTTACACACATATTTTAAATTATTATATATACATATATATATATATTATTCTATTTTTTACGGTTCATAGTTATACTTTTTTCAAAAAATAAATTTGACCTCCTCTTCGAAAAAATTAAGTCTAGCCGGGTACCACATTTTGTGGATTCTGAAGGATGCCTAACCCCTTTCCTTTGGATTAACCTGAACTCTTACCTAAAATCTAAATTGGTTTTCATAGATTAAAACGTGAGTCATATATATCAATAATAAAAGTAGGTTTCTTTATTTTTTTTAAATTAGGTGGCGACTCTGTACATGATTAAATTCTTTTAGAGTCCATAAGTGGTGCTTTATTTAACCTTGGTAAAAATAGGGCATGACAAAATGATGACTTCGCTGGGAAAATCAGGTTCTAACCATGATAGACTCAATTTTTTAATTGAAGGAGGTATTTCTATTCACATTTTCATATATCGACTATTTAATTCTTTGATTATTTTTTGCACACTGTTAATTGAATATGCTATTTGTATTGTACACATAATTTTTTGGTCTTTGCTTACACATAAATTCTTCATATTATTTTTTGATTCATTATTTACTTCATACTATAGATATGTATTCGAAATACTTCTACACATTATTTATTTAATTATCAGTTCATTTCTATCGATTTTGGTCGTACACTATTACACACTGTGGTCCACGTGGGGAGTGTCTCACACTCCTCCAAAACTTCTTTGGATTCCTTAGTTTCAGAGTCGGCGCGTGCAGATTACTACACGTCTTCTCGCATATGTCTGAATATTATTTATCAAGAAAAGGCCCAAAACCATCCACTATCTTTAGGTTTAGGTTAAAAATCATCCATATATTTTCACGTGGAGCACTAATAATACACAATGTTTGCAAAAGTGGTGCACTTTTAGACACGACCCAAATAGCTAGTTAACTTTAATGGATCCGTTGTCATCTGCTAGACCAATTCACCAAACAAAACACAACACTAGTTTTACATATACCTATGGGTGAAACCAAACATATATCTTGAAAACTAATGAAGAATCTATTGTGTTTAAACATTTCTGGCCAATAAGAGAAATGGATTTGTCACGACCCAAAATCGGGCCATAATGGTGCATACATAACTTCCCGATAGGCAAGCCAAACCCAACGATGCAGAAGACAATAGAGAAGTTAAAGTAAGGAAACGCGGAAGACATAATTGAAAAGACAAGGCCAATAGCATATATACATACCATCATACAAAATATACATAAGAAGGCCCTAAAGTGACCAATGAGACAAAATAGACTCGAGAACCAACCCGGACCTGGTGTCACTAGTACAAGACCGACTAAAGTAAGGAGTAGCTATACAACAGACTCTGTCTACCCAAAATACAAGATATAGACAAAATATACAAGATGGAAAGCATGTAAAGTCTCCAAAAGTGTCGGGAGCTCACCGCGATCCTGTCATGACCCAATTTCTCAGTCAGGATGGCACCTACAACCCCCCCAGTTGGTGAACCAATCCCCATAGCCTGGAACGGTAAGTAATGGGCCACATTCTATCAACTTAAGCGGAACAACGGTTTAATAAGCGGAAGCAAGGGAACAAGACGAAGAAAATAGATAACAGGAATAATATACCTACATATGCAAAAGCTAAACCAAACCCAAAACCTGGTATCATAGTATAGAAACGGAACTACATATAAGGAGTATGAAGCATCCAAAATAATATATACACAAATGTCTCCGAGTAGTAATAGAGTACATAAAGTAAAAGATTAACTAAAAGCTAAGCACTGGTCGCCAAGATCTCACCCTTAGTTTGGATAGTCCAAAATCCTAAAGCACAACTCACAGTGATCTAGCGGTGATGTCCCACACTAGGATCTGCACTAGAAGATGCAGAGTGTAGTATGAGCAACAAATGCGAAGCATAAGGTACCCAGTAGGTATCATAGGCCGACTGAGCACATATAAGATAAAAGCATAGTAACAAACAAAATAAAAGCAAGTAGTCACAGGAATCAATGAAAAAGTACATAGGAACTAGCCTAGAGGGAAGACAACAGAACAACATACATGGCTAGCAAGTAAAATATATACACAATAAGCACAAGTGAAAGTAAGAAATGACGCACCTGGGATCCTTGCAATAACTGTATATACATAATAAGTTTTAGAAATGGACGGTATATACCGATAACCTCAAGTACAAGGGAAGGGAGAGAAGAGTAAAGATAGACATGCTCGAAAAATAGGAGTCAATAACCAAACTAATCATATCAATCTCAATCCAGAACCAACAACATTGCAGTGTCGAATCTCAAAATCATAACCGTGATAGGAGATAGTATCCTGATAAAGTAACAGGAGTCTACCTACAGTCCCCCGGCCGCCCATACAACTGAGGAACACAAACAAGTGAAAACACAACCCTCCAACCGCCCATACAACTGGAGCGTACACTCAACAAACAGCAAACAAGGGTGGAGCCTCAAACAATGAATGATATGCTATGAAATTCCAAGATAGTGAAACCTCAGTGTCAGTATGTTACCCCCTCCGATGCCCCAAATGTCCAGTAAAGGCGGGATCCATGGAAGAACTTCTCCCGAGTACATCTACTCCACCATAAACCCTTACCCCCAGTCACCCTTCTTCCCATAGCACTTGGTCTGGAATGACAGGGTCCATGGAGGTCTACTTGTACACCACATACTACACTCTAACCTTATAATACCGTCCGGAGTGCCACCGAATCCAAACTAGTCACCAATGCTCGAGATGTGTGCCTGAATCCTATCCAGGACTAAATCAATGAAATAAATTTAGTGAAACCCCCCTCTAAGGGTTCCCGGGTGTCACCAGGTCTAAAATAGTAGTAAAATAAGTCTGTTGCTCGGCTTTACCGAGTCTAATATCACTTCTTTATAAATAACGGAATCAATCTAGCACCTCGATCCACCTGAGTCTAATATAAGATATGAAAACTGAGACATCTCTCTTCTTTTAACCTTTCTTACCCCAAGAAGATCCATAAAAGGTATACCAAACCATTTCATAACACATTTTACCAAAAATGGGACCCCGAGGTCATGCAAGGTTTGGAAATCATAAATAGTAGGCTCAAAGCCCAAACCGTGGTAAAATCGAGTAGAAAATCCTTTATATGTATGATAATGGCATGCTCAATCACAAACAGTAGCCCAATGGCTCACAATCAACCTATCAGCCCTGCACAGGCTCCAATCGTTCTACAGCACAAATAGCCAGCACTATATCAATAATAACGTTGTCCGGGACTCACGAATATTCCCAATACCCACCAACTATGTTCCAGAGTCAAACAAGGCCTCACAGGACCATAAGGGTGATAACATCAACTACTAAGAATACTACATACAACAAAGGAAACAAATGGGGCTAATCGTGGAAATCGGTCAAGGTCTATGGTACCAACCTAATAACCCAACCCAAGGATGCCAGCTAGTACAATTTTATTCGATATATGGTAAGTCTAGGGAGTTTAGACCGTAACCTACCTGTCGTCCGATGATAAGCTACTTGGACAACAAAATCCAAGCCCGAATCTCTCTGAAAAACCCCAAACGAAAATCAAACTATCAAAAACATGAATAATACATTAAAACAAGTCTAACAATAACCATAAGGCTACAATTGTAGTCGGGTAAAAAATCCAGGTCAAAAGGGGGCCTGCGGGGCCCATAACCAGAAACCAAAAATAGAAAGGGGAACGGTTACCACAACGATGCCAAGAAGACATGCTCCAAAATTGAGCACAATTAGCCAAGAGAAGGGCACCAAAACAGCTGCTCAAGAGAGGATTTAAGTTGGAAATTAAGAACGAAAATCAGAAATTAGGCAAGGATTACTTACTCCAAAGATAGAATTTAAGACAAAACGGATAATTCTCTAAACCCACGAACATGCAAGAGCTATGAGGCATCCACTACAACAATTTTCAAGCTTTTGGAATTTAGCAACAATGGTTGATTTTAGAGAAAAACAAAAGAAAGCAAGTTGGGGAAGATAAATTACCAAGAGACGAAGAAGCACTGATTTATGATGAACAACAATTTCCCCAAGGTCTATGAACTGTTTAGAGAACTTTGGAGGAGAGAAAGTTTGAGTTTAAGACTTGGAATTGTTAAGGAACAAAGCTGGAAAACGTATGGGCACAACTTAAATAGCAGCTGGCCCAAGTCTCTGCGAACGCGACCAGGAATCATGTAGGCAATGGCCAATTTCCTCGGTGGCTAGCCAGGCCTGCGCGTACACAGCTGGGCGCCCGCGTAGGTGATGCCCATTTTTCTCAGCAGCTGGCCTTGCCCTTCACGTAGGCGGCCAGCCCACGCGTAGGCCAAGGACAAGCCCAAGGCAGGCTGACTTTGCCCTTCGTGTAGGCGGCCAGCTCACACATAGGCGAAGGCAATGGTTGTGCCATGACAGCAACAACCAGCCAACTCAAAGTCAAGAGAGAAATTTCTCTGACGGACCCTCGGGAACACATCCTGGGTCCTGCGAACACAAACAAACAAAGTTATACGACTAAAAATGGCATTTTGGACTCAATAGAATCGACAAAAATTCCAATGGAGGTCGATAGCACTAAAAGTGGGCCCCACACCCAAGAACCAACTTTAGGCCTATCTTTCAAAAATGGAACACCAAGGCCTAAAACGAGTCCGGAAGCCTCGGGACCCAAACCAAAGGTCCCCCTAGCCCAAAGTCGACATTCTGGAGCTAACAACACTGTCAGAATTTCAATCTCTTCTCTGAATGTTGACCAAAGTCAAACTTTCAAGTTCAACTTATCTGAAACAGAAAAACCAAGACAAAAAAAAATCAAAAGCTCCTAGAACCTGACCAAGAGTCCTTCTAGACCAAAATCCATGCTCCAGAGCTAATAGAACTGTCAAAATTTGATTCCGAGCATGTTTACCAAGAATGTTGACTAAAGTCAACAATATTCTAAGTCAAGGCTCTAAAATAGGCAAACGACCAAAACAACCAAATGAATGACCAGGGCACCAAACCATCGGTCCCAGCAAGTCATAAATGACACGAGGTCGCTACAGGAAAGCTCTAATAATACAATAAATATGTAAATGCAAAGGTGATCAGAAGGGTCATCATAACATCCACTACTAAAAAGACTTTCATCCTCGAAAGTCAAGAAGAAGGGAGTACCTGAAGGTTCGAACAACTGCAGATACTGAGCATGCAACTCACTCTCGGTCTCCCAAGTAGCATCCTCTACCGAACGATGTCTCCACTAAACTTTCACAACCAGAATCTCTCTAGATCCCAATCTTCTAATATCTCTGGCCAGAAAAGCGATCGGCTCCTCAATAAAAGATAAACTCTCATCCAACTGAACTGAATCCCCATGCAATACATGAGATTCATCTGGGACATACAGGCACAACATCGAGACATGAAAAACTAGGTGAATAGCTAAAAAACATCAGAGGCAAAGCTAACATGTAGGCAACACTACCAACCCTCTGTAGAATCTCAAACAGCCCAATGAACCTGGGGCTAAGCTTGCCCCGCCGACAAAATCTCATCACGCCCTTCACGGGCGATACTCAAAGGAAAACCAACTCACCAACACTGAACTCTAAGGCACGAAGTCTACGATTAGCATAGCTCTTCTACCTACTCTAGGCCATTCTAAGTCTATCCTGAATCAAACGGACTCGGTCCAAGAAATCTCTAAGCGAATCTGTACCCTGCGGTCTGGACTCTAAACCATCAAACCAACCAATCGGTGATCTACAATGCCTACCATACAAAACCTCAAAAGGTGCCATGCCAATGCTTGAATGAAAGCTGTTATTATAAGCAAACTCAGCCTATGGCACAAACCGATCCCATGAACCTCCAAAGTCAAGAACATAAACCTGGAGAATGTCCTCTAGGACCTGAATAGTTCTCTCAGACTAGCCTTATGTCTGAAGGTGGAAAGCAATACTAAGTTGAACCTCTATACCCAAATCTCATTGAATATCCCTCTAGAACTGATATGTGAACTGAGTGTCGCGGTCTGGAATAATAGAAGCTGGGACCCCGTGCAACCGAACAACCTCACAAATGTAAATCTGAGACAACCTCTCAGCACCGTAGGAAGTCTGAACTGGCAAGAAGTGGGTTTACTTAGTCAGTTGATCCACAATCACCCAAATGGAATCAAAACCCCGAGAAGTATGAGGCAAACCAACCACAATGTCCATAGTAACACCTTCCCACTTCCACTCAGGAATGGAAAGTCACTGCATCAAGCCACCCGGTCTCATGTGCTCGAACTTAACCTGCTGACAATTCAAGCACTAAGATACAAACTCCGCTATGTCCTGCTTCATACCGTACCACCAGTAAAGCTGTCTCAAATCTCTATACATCTTCGCCGCGCCAGGATGAATAGAGTATCTAGAACAAGTGCCTCATGGAGTATCAATTGAATCAAATCTCCAACCCTCGGAACACAAAGATGACTATCAAACCTAAAAATACCATCAGAACCCAAAGTAGCCCAGTGGCCTCACCCAAACTGCCTACTCACGAAGGTCATACAACTTTGATCCTCGAACTATCGGTTTTGAATCTGATCAACTAGAGTAGAAAGAACCTCAATACTAGCGAGAACTATGCTAGGATCCGACCAGTCAAGCCTAACAAAATGGTTAGCCAAGGACTGGATGTCCAAGGCCAACGGTCGCTCAAAAACTGAAAGTGAAGCTAGGCTGCCCATACTCACCTCCTTCCGACTCAAGGCATCCGCTACCATGTTAGCCTTGGCCGAATGATATAGAATGGTGAAATCATAGTCCTTTAGTAGCCCAATCCATCTCTGCTGCCTCGAGTTCATCTCTCGCTGACTCGTAATGTACTAAAGACTATGGTGGTCTATTAATATCTCACAATGAACTCCATATAAATAGTGCCTCCAGATCTTGATCGCGAAGACTACCGCTGCCAACTCAAAGTTATGAGTGGGGTAGTTACGCTCGTGAACCTTTAGTTTCCTCGATGCATATGCTATCACTCGACCCTGCTTCTTCAACACACAACCAAGACCGACCCCTGAAGCATCACAATACACGGAGAAACTCTGACCCTCAACCAGCAAAGTCAAAACTGGAGCTGAAGTCAATAAGGCCTTAAGCCTCTGGAAGCTATCCTCGCACTAATCCGACCACTGAAATGGAATATCCTTCCTAGTAAGCATAGTCAAGGGTGCTGCTATGGAAGAAAATCCCTCAATGAACCATCTGTAGTGCCCAACTAACCCAACAAAGATGCAAACCTCAGTAGGAGTAGTAGGTCTAGGCCAATCACGAACCGCTGAAATCTTACCCGGATTAACTCTAATCCCATCCTTAGACACCAGGTGCCTTAGGAATGCAACTAACTCAAGCCAAAACTATCACTTTGAGAACTTCACATAAAGCCGATGATCTCTCAAAGTCTGAAGTACAATCCTCAAGTGCTGCTCATGCTCGTCCCTGCTCCTCGAGATACCAGAATGTTATCTATGAAGACTATCACGAACATATCCAAGTACGGGCTAAGCACCCTATGCATCAAGTCCATGAAGGTTGCGGGGGAATTAGTCGACCCAAAAGATATCACCAAGAACTCATAATGGCCATAACATGTCCTGAATGTTGTCTTAGGGATGTACTCCGCCCTAATCTTCAAATGATGGTAGCCGGACCTCAAATCAATCTTTGAAAACACGGTTGAACCCTGAAGCTGATCAAATAAGTCATCAATCCTGGGCATCAGATACCTATTCTTCACTGTCACCTTATTCAGCTGCCTATAATCAATACACATCTGCATCGACCCATCCTTCTTCTGCACGAAAAGAACAGGAGCACCCCAAGGAGACACACTCGGTCTAATGAACCCCTTAGCTAATAAATCTTAGAGATGCTCCTTAAGCTCTCTCAACTCAACAGGATCCATACGGTAAGGAGGGATAGAAATGGGCATGGTGCCCAGCTCTAACTCAATGGAAAAATCAATATCTCTCTCAGGTGGAAGGCCTAGAAGGTCGGTAGAGAACACATCTAGGAAGTCTATAACCATAGGAACAGACTCAGAAGATGAAGGGTTAGCGCTAGCATCTCTGACATATGCTAGATAAGCTAAACACCCATGGGAAATCAACTTCCTAGCTCAAAAACAAGAGATGATCCCAGACAGTGCGCGGCTGACAGAACCCTGCCACACAATCGGGGATACACCAAGCACGACTATGGTAACGGTCTTAGCATACCAATCCAAAACTGCATGGTGATGGGATAACCAGTCCATGCCTAGTATCATCAAAATCTAACATGTAGAGTATTATCAAATCACCCCAAGTCTCCAAATCACCAACAAATAGCATGCAAGATCTCACAATATGATCCATTACTAAAGAATCTCCTACTGGGGTCAAAACAAAAACAGGAATAGATAATGGCTCACTAGCCAACCCCAAAAAAGGCATAAAGTAGGCAGATACATATGAACAAGTGGATCCACGATCAAATAAACCATAAGCTGGTTGACGGTATACAAAAATCGTACATGTGATCATGGCATCCAAGGCCTCTGCCTTCGGTCTCCCAGGGACCATATAGAACTGATGATGACCTCCACCTGCCCCACCGCCATCCCTACCACCTGATTTTCCATACGGGGCACCACCTCTAGTCCGACCACCACCCCCTCTTGCCGGAGGTTAAATTACTAGTAATGGATCAGCCGATAGAGCAGCTGGATGAAATGTACCACTCTGGGGGCAATCTATCGCATAGTGACCCATAACCCCACACTCATAACAAGGTCCTGACAGCCTGAAGTGTCAAGATTTACCAGCAGAACCTGAATGGCCACCACGGCTTGATGCCCCGAAATATACACCCTTCGAAGACTAACTACTATGGCCTTGATGGCTACCCTGACCCTGCTCAAATTGAGTACCACCCATAGTATGAAGCAAAGCCTAAATTGCTCGGCTGGATTAACCCTGATGCTATTGTGGATGATAACCTTGGCCCTACTGGCCCGAACCTCTACCCCCCTGACGGGAACCACTGTAGCCACCCTAATGCCGAGGCCTCTTAACTCTGGCCTCGGAGTCGTAACGATGCAAATCCTCTATGGTGCGATCATAATCCACAATGGCCTAAAATGATCTACCACCGACAACTAATATCTCGGCTGGCTCTCTAAACTCTAACCTCAATCCCCAAACAAACCTGCGAATCCTTTCCGACTCAGTAGGAATGATTATAACTCCAAATGGTGCTAAGTGATGAAAATGGGTCTCATATTCAGATACAGTCATAGATCCCTGCATAAGCCGAGTAAGCTTCTCCCTGCGATGCTCACAATTACTCTGAGGCAGGAACTTGGCCATAAAGGCCTCATAGAACTCAGACCAGGTCAAAAGAGGTGATGTAGAAGATCTGCAAGCAACATGTGCCCTCCACCATAACTTTGCTGGGCCCTCCAACTGATATGTAGTATAGCCAACCCCGTGAGTCTCCAATAGCCCCAAATGGTGCAATATCTCCTCACAGGTAGTGATAAAATCATGTGGGTCCTGACCTGGTGTACCAGCAAACCTCGGCAGTGCCAATCTCAGAAATCTACTCAAGGCCTTCTGCTCCCCATCTGTCATAGCTGGGCGAGGAGCAAGAGGTTGTGCATCCGATGGGATCGGAATAACCTCAGCACGAGGAGTCGCAGTAGTAAGCTGCGCTCCTAAACTTGGAACACCCAGGGCTGCCCCCTGAGCGGGTGTCTGTGCTACCTCCGAAGGTCTCTCTCCAATCATACCCAAAAGCTAAATAAGTAAACCTCGAATATCTGAGGACTGAGCTGGGGCTGAAGCTGGCATAGAAACTGGTGCTGGAACTGGCACTGGAGCTGGTGGTACTTGGGCTGTCCCCGGGACCACATGTTGCTGATCTGGAGCGAACTCTAGCTCATAGTCAAACTCGGGCTCTATCTCAACACTAGCAGCTCTAGCTGGTGCTACTGCTCTGGGATGACCTCTACCTTTACCCTTGCGACCACCCTGACTCCTAGCTGGAGTCGAAGGTGCAGGGGAAAGAGGCTCTCCCCCACCAGAATCTGAATATCTCGTATGAACCATCTGCGAAAGAGTGAACCAGAATAAGTGAGATTTCTAGAAACTTTCAAGGATACTACGCACGAGAGAGAAATAAGAATAGTCCATTTTTCTAAGATGTCACTATAGCCTCACAAAGATTAAGTACAGACATCTTTGCCCCGATCCGCAGGACTTTACTAGACATTGGCTTCTATACCGATGATACCGGTGAACCTAGAGCTCTGATACCAAACTGTAACAACCCAATTTCTCGGTTATGATGGCACCTACAATACCCCAGTAGGCGAACCAATCCCCGTAGCTCAGAATTATTAGTAATGAGCCACATTCTATCTACTTAAGTGTAAGAACAGTTTAATAAGCGGAAGCAAGACGAAGAAAATAGATAACAGGTATAATATACCTACATATGCGGAAGCTAAACCAAACCCAAAACCTGGTATCGTAGTATAGAGCTGGAACTACATATAAGGAGTATGAATCATCAAAAAAAATATATACACAAATGTCTCAAAGTAGTAATAGAGTACATAAAGTAAAAGATAAACTAAAAGCTAAGCTTCGGTGGCCTAGAGCTCACCTTTAGTCTGGATAGTCCAAAGTCCTCAGGCATGACTCACAGCGATTTAGCTGCGATGTCCCACACTAGGATCTGCACAAGAAGATGCAGAGTGCAGTATAAGAACCAAATGCGAAGCATAAGGTACCCAGTAGGTATCATAGGCCAACTGGGCACATATAAGATAAAAGCATAATAACAGACATAATAAAAGCAAGTAGTCACGAGAATCAATGAAAAAGTACACAGGAACTAGCCTAGAGGGAAGACAACAGAACAATATACAAGGCTAGCAAGAAGAATATATACATAACAAGCACAGGAGAAAGTAAGAAATAACGCACCTGGGATCCTTGCAATAACAGTATATACATAATAAATTTTAGAAGTGGATGGTATACTGGTAACCTCAAGTACAAGGGAAGGGAGAGAAGAGTAAAGATAGACATGCTCGAAAAATAGGAGTCCATAACCAAACTAATCATATCAATCTCAATCTAGAACAAACAACATTGTAGTATAGAATCTCAAAATCATAACCGTGACAGGAGATAGTATCATGATAAAGTAACAAGAGTCTACCTACAGTCCCCCAGCCGCCCATATAATCGAGGAATCCAAACAAGTCAAAACTAAACCCTCAGGTCACCCATACAATTGGAGCGTACACTCAACAAATAGGAAACAAGGGTAGAGCCTCAAAAAAAATGAATGATATGCTATGAAATGCCAAGACAGTGAAACCTCAGTATCAGTATGTTACCCCCTCCGGTGCCCCAAAAGTACAGTAAAGGCGGGATCCATGGAAGGACTTCTCTCGAGTACATCTACTCCGCCATAAACCCCTACCCCCGGTTACCCTTCTTCTTCTAGCACTTGGTATGGAATGATAGGTTCCATAGAGGTCTACTCGTAGACCACATACTACACTCTAACCTCAAAATACCGATCGGAGTGCCACCGGATCCAAACTAGTCACCAATGCTCAAGATGTGTGCCTAAATCCTATCCATGTCTATATCAATGAAATAAATTCAATAAAAAACTCCTCCAAGGGTGCCCGGGCATCTATGAGTCAAAAACAGTAGTAAAACAAGTCTGTTGCTCGGCTTTACTGAGTCTAATATCAGTTCTTTATAAATAACGGAATCAATCCAGCACCTCGGTCCACCCGAGTTCAATATAAGATATGAAAACTGAGACATCTCTCTTCTTTTAACCTTTCTTACCCCAAGAAGATCCATAAGAGGGATACCAGACCATTTCATAACACATTTTACCAAAAATGGGCCCCCGAGGCCATGCAAGGTTTGGAAATCATAAATAGTAGACCCGAAGCCAAAACCATGGTAAAATCGAGTATAAAATCCTTTATATGCATGATAATGGCATGCTCAATCATAACCAGTAGCCCAATGGCTCACAATCTACCTATCAGCCCTACACAGGCTCCAATCATTCTTTAGCACTATATCAATAACAACAATGTTTGGGACTCACGGACATTCCCAATATTCCACCAACTATGTTCCAGAGTCAAACAAGGCCTTACAGGACCATAAGGGTGATAACATCAACTACTAGGAATACTACATATAATGGAGGAAACAAATGAGGCAAATCGTGGAAAGCGGTCAAGGTCTGTGGTACCAACCTAATAACCCAACCCAAGGTTGCCAGCTAGTACAATTTTATCCAATATATGCTAAGTCTAGGGAGTTTAGACCGTAACCTATCTGTCGTCCGATGATAAGCTGCTGGGACAACAAAATCCAAGCCTGAATCGCTTCGAGAAACCCCGAACAATAATCAAACTATCAAAAACATGGATAATAAATTAAAATGAGTCTAACGATACCCATAAGGCTACAATTGTGCCGGGTAAAAAATTTGGATCAAAAGCGAGCCCGCGAGGCCCACAACCCGAAACCAAAAATAGAAAGGAGAACGGTGACCACAACAATACCAAGAAGACATGCTCTAAAATTGAGCACAATTGGCCAAGAGAAGGGCACCAAAATAGCCCGCTCAAGAGAGGATTTAAGTTGGAAATTAAGAACGAAAATCGGAAATTAGGCAAGGATTACTTACTCCAAAGATAGAATTTAAGCCAAGACGAGCAATTCTCCAAACCCACGAACATGCAAGAGCTATAAGGCAGCCACTACAACAATTTTGAAGCTTTTGGAATTTAGCAACAATGGTGGATTTTAGAGAAAACCAAAAGGAAGCAAGTTCGGGAAGATGACTTACCAAGAGGCGAAGAAGCACGGATTTATGATGAACAACAATTTCCCCAAGGTCTATGAACTGTTTAGAGCACTTTGGAGGAGAAAAAGTTTGAGTTTAAGACTTGGAATGGTGAAGGAACAAAGCTTGAAAATGTATGGGCACAACTTAACTAGCTGCTGGCCCAAGCCTATGTGAACGCGGCCAGGCATCGCATAGGCGATGGCCAATTTCCTCGGTGGCTGGCCAGGCCTACGCATACTGCGTAGGCGATGCCCATTTTTCTTGGCGGCTGGCCTTGCCCTTCACGTAGGCGGCCAATCCATGCATAGACGAAGGCCAATCCTAAGGCAGACTGACTTTTCCCTTCGCGTAGGCAGCCAACACACGCATAGGCGAAGGCAATGGTTGTGCCATGACAGCAACAGCCAGCCAACAACAAAATCAAGAGAGAAATTTCTCCAACGGACCCTCGGGAACATATTCAGGGTCCCGCGAACACAAACGAATAGAACTATTCGACTAAAAATGACATTTTAGACTCAACAAAATTGACAAAAATCCCAACGGAGGTTGATAGCACAAAAAGTGGACCCCACTCCCAAGAACCAACTTTAGACCTATCTTTCCAAAATGGAACACCAAGACTTAAAATGAGTTCGGAAGCCTCGAGACCCACCAAAGGTCCCCCTAGCCCAAAGTCAATATTTCGAAGCTAACAACGCTGTCAGAATTTCCATTCGAGGCCGTCTTCTCTGAATGTTGACCAAAGTCAAACTTTCAAGTTCAACTTGGCTGAAACACAAAAACCAAGACAAAACATAACTGAAAGCTCCTAGAACCCAACCAAAGGTCCTTCTAGACCAAAATCCATGCTCCAGAGCTAATGGAACTGTCAGAATTTAATTCTGAGCATGGTTACCAAGAATGTTGACTAAAGTCTATGATATTCTAAGTCAAGGATCTAAAATAGGCAAATGGCCACAACAACCAAATGAACGACCAGGGCACCGAACCACCAGTCCCATCAAGTCATAAATGACTTAGGGTCGCTACAGAAAAGCTCTAACAGTACAATAAATGTGAAACACAAAGGTGACCGAAAGGGTCATCACAGATCTGAACTGCTATAGGCCTCGAACAAAAGAAAGGTCAGTGAGAGTGGCTCATGCTAGGTGTTGCATCAGAAAAAGATGCAGAGTGTAGTATGAGTACTAAACCAATGGGTACTCAGTAGGCATCATAGGCCGACCGAGCGTAGAAAGATAATATATATCATAAGATACAGGCTAGCAATTAAAACACTACATGGAAGAAGCAATATAAATAAGTGAAAGCAGGAGAGAACAGTAAGGAAATAAAGCAACTAGAGTATATATAAAGAAAGCCAAACCATCACACGACATGGTATCATAGTATAAGAGCTGCTACTAAATACACAGAGTACTAGAAGGTACAAAATAGAATATACATTTGTCTCTGAATAACAAAAGAGTATATGGTATAAAAGAAGAGATGAAAGCTAAGCCCCGATCACTAGGATCTCACCCTAGTCTCGGATGTCTGGAAAGTTGCACGAGTCTCTACGCGATCAACAGCGAGAGGTCACACTAGGATCTACATCAGAAAGATACAGAAGTGTAGTATGAACACATTACTAATAGATATGATGTACCCAGTAGGCATCACAGGCTGACTGAGTGCATATAAAATATAAAAGCAGTAAAGAAGGAAAGTAGTCACAGAAAATAAATAGAGAAGTACCTGGAATCTAGCACAGATAGAATACAAGGAGAAACCGACCATACTAGGCTAGCGACAAGAAATATATATATCACAAAACACAGGTGAAGGAAGGGAGAATGCACCTATAAAAATCCTTACAACAAGAATATATAAAGAGAGAGTTTAAGAAGAATGACGGTATACTGGTAACCTCAGATAAAAAGGAAAGAAGAAAGAAATCCACTAAATATAGACATGTTAACAGTACAACTCATAAGGTAAGGATGATTGGACAATAACCCCTAAGTACCACCAGAGGATAGAATAAGCCAACCCACCAATGACTGGTAGACTACTAACCAGAACTATAATAAGATAGCATAAGATAAACTACCTACAGTCCCAACGAGCAACCATACACTCGAGGAACAAATAAGTGAAGACAAACCCTCTGGCATCCCATACTACCAGAGTGTACACTGAGCAAACAGCAAACAAGGTGGATCCAAACACAAATGAATGATATGATGCGACATGGTAAAACCAGGTGTGATAGTAGTACTGTATTTACCTCTTCCGATGCTGATAGTTCCAGCAGGTAGGATCCATAGAAGGACGCACCCGTATACCTCAACTACACCGTATAGCCCTCCTCTAGCACACGCAGCATGTAGCCCTTGGTTCAGATCGACAAGGTCCATGGAGGTCCTAAACCACATACTAAACCTCAGAATCTCAAATATAACTACCCAGAGTGTATCCGGGTCTAAGTTAGTAACCGAAATCTCAAAGTGAGTGCCCGAAGTCTATCCGGGTCTTAATAAGAAAGTCAAGTCTCAAAACCTTAATAAAGGGTGCCCGGAGCATAACCGGGTCTAAATTAATAGTAAAATAAGTCTAGCGCCCAGCCCGACCGGGTCTAGTGTCATCTCAAAATCAGTAGTAAATATGTCTAGCACTATGGCTCAACCGAGTCTAGTATAAGTGTGAAAATGGGTGATAAAATCATCATAATACCTCTTTTACTCCAAGAAGATCCATAAATCAGTTGCAAAACCTTTTATAACCATTTATACTGAAAATGGGTCATCGAAGCCATGTAGGGTTTAGAAAACCAGTTATAGTAGGCCCGCAGCCAAAGTAGTAGTTAATAATACAGAAAACTCTTTATATGGATGATAGTGGTATGCTCAAACACAATCAGTAGCCCTACGGCTCATAAACAACCTATCGGCCTTGCACAGGCTCAAATTACTTTACAGCATAGATAACCATATCCAATCACGTAAAATGATGTCCGAGACTTGTAGACATTCCCAAATAACCCATCATCTATGGTCCAGAGGCAAATACAAGACCACACGGGGCCACAAGGGGTAATACTACTAACTAAATTTAATACTACACGAAATTTATGAAATAAGATGGACCAAAAGAAAGCGGACAAGGTTTGGAGTGCAAAACTAATAAACCCAACCCAAGGATGCTAAGTAGTACAGTTATAGCCTAATACGCAGAGTCTATATAGAGAAAATTGTAACCTACTTGTCGTCCAATGATAAGCTACTGGAACGATATTGTCGAAGCCCAAACTACTTTGAGAAGCTCCGAACAACAATCACATTATCAAGAACACAATTTATGCGTTAAAACAAGACTAACGATACCCATATTGCTAAAAGTCTAGCCGGGTCAAATTTTGGGTCAAAAACGGGCCCGTGAACCTCAAAACTAGAAATGAAAAACACCACAATGCTCCCAACACTGCCAGGAGTACATGATCCAAAATTGAGCAGAATTAAGCCACCTAAAGGGCTCCAAAATAGCCCACAATCACAAGAATTAAAGAGGGAATTCAAATGAGAAAACAACGGAATTTAAAGAAGGAACTTATCAAATTGAAGACAAGGGACTGATCACGGACCAAGAATTATCACCCTAACACTCTGGAATGAAGCCACACAGAGTTTGGAAGCTTGGGATCCCACGCAGTTTAAGCTTGGGATCCCACGCAGTTGCGATGACCATGTTTAAGCTTGGGATCCCACGCAGTTGCAATGACCATGTTGGCTAGACTATCTCGAGCATGGCAGTCTAGCCACGCAGTCACGAGGAACAATGAGGTAGGGTCTGCATCGCGATCGCAAGAAGGAACCTCGCGATCGCAAAGAACAAAGGTCGCCAAGTCCACAGGCCTTTTATCACAGTCGCGTGAAGGGAACCTCGCATTCGTGATGCCCAAAAAGGTAGATCATCGTGAATGCATGGCCTCTCTCGCGGTCGCGATTAAGTCCTGAGGCCTGCACCTACAACAAAAACTAGCAGAAAATCTTAAGGCAATAAGTCTCTGGTTAGGCCCACGGGACTCATCCTGGACCCCCACGCGCGCAAACAAACTATGCTATCGCACCATAAATGACATTTTAGACTTAATAGAATGGATGAAATTCCTAACAGAGGTCGATTTAATGAAAAGTGGGCCCCAAGCTTAAACAAACCTTTAGGCCAACTCTAACCAAAATGGAACCTAAGGGCCAAAAATGAGTCCAGAAGCCTCGGGACCTGAACCAACGGTCCCTCTAGCCCAAAGTCAACATTCCAAAGTTAACAGCACTGATGGAATTTCCATCCGAGGTTGTCTTCTCCAAATGTTGATTAAAGTCAAACTTTCAAGTTCAATAGGCTAGAAAACACAAAAAGCTAAGACAAAACCAAACCCAAAGCTCCTAAACCCCAGCAAAGGGTCTAACTAGACCAAAATCCATGCTTCGAAGCTAATAGAACTGTTGAAATTCAATTCTGAGCATGTTTACCAAGAATGTTGACCGAAGTCAATGATTTCCTAAATTTAAGCTCTAAAATGGGAAAATGGCCATAAAGACCAAACAAACGGCTAGGGAAATGAACCACCGGTTCCAGTAAGCCATAAATGACTTCAGGCCACCATAGGAATGCTCTAACAATACAAAGAAGACGTGAACACGAAAATGACCGAAAGGGTCATTACATCACATTCTTTTACTCAATATATTTTTCCTTACATTATTTATACTTAGACATATGTTTCTTACACATTTTTCTTATATATATATTTCATAGTAGTATCTATTCTTTTAGATTAACATATTTACATACTTTTCATATTAATAGTATACATTCTTTTACGGTCCTTTATATACTTTCCTTACATATAAATTTTCATATTTTTTATACATACTAAATTTTCATTTTTACACTCTCTCATATATGTTAAACAAATATTTTAACACACTTACACACATTTTTAAATTAGATATATAGATATTGTCACGGCCCGATTCCTCGGTCATGATGGCACCTACAACCCCCAGTAGGCAAACCAATTCCCGTAGCCCAGAATGGTTAGTAATGGGCTACTATATAACAATTTAGGCAGAAGAATAGTTTAATAAGCGGAAGCAACAGAACAAGATGAAAAAAATAGATAACAGGAACATATACATACATATGCGGAAGCTAAACCAAACACAAAACCGGGTATTATAGTATAGAACTGGATCTACATATAAGAAGTATGAATGGGTCCAAAATAATATATACACAAATGTCTCCGAGTAGTAATAGAGTACATAAAGCAAAAGATAAACTAAAAGCTAACTTCAGTCGCCAAGAGCTCACCCTCAGTCCGGGATGGTCAAAAATATCCAAAAATCTCCAAGCACGAGTCTCCCACAATCTAACAGCGATGGCTCACACTAGGATCTGCACCAGAAGATCCAGAGTGTAGTATGAGCACCAAATGTGAAACATAAGGTACCCAGTAGGTATCATAGGCTGACTGTGCATATATAAGATAAAAGCATAGTAACAGACATAATATAAACAAGTAGTCACAGAAATCTACAAAAGGGCACACAGGAACTAGCCCAGAGGGAAGATAACAGAAACAACATGCAAGGCTAGCAAGTAGAATATATACACAACATGCACAAGTGAAAGTAGGAAACGACACACCTGGGGTCCTTGCAATAACAGTATATACATAATAAGTTTCAAAAATGGATGGTATACCGGTAACCTCAAGTACAAGGGAAGGGAGGAGAGGAATAAGGATAGGCATGCTCGGAAAACAGGAATTAATAACCAAATTAATCTTACCAATCTCAAGTCAAAAACTTACAACCTCGCAGTATCCAATCTCAAAAATATAACCATAACAGGGGATAATACTGTGATAAAGTAACAAGACTTTACCTACAGTCCCCCAGCCGTTTATACAACCGAGGAACACAAACAAGTGAAAACAAACCCTGTGGCTTCCCATACAACCAGAGCGTACACTCAACAAATAGAAAATAAGAGTGGAGCCTCAAACAATGAATGATATGATGCATGATGGAAACCGAGTGGAATAGTAACCCTGTATGTACCTCTTTTGGCGCCTAAGGGACCAGTAGGTAGGTTCCATGGAAGGACACTGCCCATATACCTTTACTCTGCCGCATACCCCTCCTCCGGCACACGTAGCCCAAAGGCCCAGGCCCAGAATGGCAAGGTCCATGGAGGTCCTGGACCCTATACTATAACTCAATATCGAAAATATCATCTGGAGTAAGTCTGAATTCAAGCTAGAGACTCAAGTCTCAAATATGCATGCCCAGATTCTATACAGGTATAAAACAGTGGAAATTGTCTCAAAAACCCCACCAAGGATGCTCGGGCATAATCGGGTCTAAAATTGTAGTAAAATATCTCTAGTACTTGGTCCGACCGAGTATAATGCCACCTCAAATCAGTAAGAAAACTCAACTAGAACTACGGCCCTGCCGAGTCTAGCATTAGTAGTAAAACTGGTGATAGAAATCATAATTTAACTCTCTTTTACCCCAAGAAGATCCACATTTAAGTCAAGACCATTCCCAAGTCATTTTCGTTGAAAACGGGGACCCAGGGCCATGCAAAGTCCAGAAAATCAATACTAGTAGGCCCGAAGCCAAAACCATAGTAAGATGTAGTAGGAAATCCTCATTATATGCATGGGCATGATATGATCAACACAAATAACCGCCCAGCAGCTCATAAGCAACCTATCGGCCCTGCACAGGCTCCAATTGCTCTACAACACAGATAGCCAGCATAATATCACGATAATGATGCCTGACACTCACAGGCACCCCTGAATAACCCACCATCTATGGTCTAGAGTCAAAACTAGGCCACACAGGACCATAAGGGTGATAATAACAACTACGAAGAATACTACATACAACGGTGGAAAGAAACGAGGCGAATGATGGAAAAGCAGTCAAGGTCTGTGGTGCCAAGCTAATAACCCAACCCAAGGATGTCAGTTAGTATAATTTTATCCAATATATGCTAAGTCTAGGGAGTTTATATCGTAACCTACCTGTTGTCCGATGACAAGCTGCTGGGACTATGATATCCAAGCCCAAATCACTCTAAGAAACCCTGAATGATGATCAAGCTATCAAAAACATAAATAATACATTAGAACGAGTCTAAAGATACTCATAATGCTACAACTGTAGCCGGGTTGAAATTACAGGTCCCTGGCGGGCCCATGGGCCCTGCATCCCGAAAACAAAAACAGAAATGCATAGTATGATCACCAAGACTAGGGGAGCACATGCCCGGAAAATCAAGGAATTTAGGCAACAATTTAGGGCAAAAACAACCCCTAAAGTCAAGAACCAACTTTGGAAATTAAGGAATAAAAACTGGAAATTGACAAGAATTACCTACCAAGAAGAGAGAGTCGTGCCTAGGGATACGAAATGAATGACTCCACGGAGCATGCAACTTTACATGAGAATAGATTCTACAACAAAAATCGAGCTTAAGAAGATGGCAACAATGGTGGGTTTAATCAATTGGAGAAGACAAGTTGGGGAAGAAGGAGACTTACAACAATAGAACTGGAAGAAGCTCAAGGAGTTTGGTGTGATTTTCCCAGGGATTTTGGTAGCAAGAAGTGAACAAATTTGTGTTTTGGAGCTTTTTACAAGTGAGCAACGAGGTGTGAAATGAGGAAAATAAAAAGAATGTTTTGATTTTAAAACTGCCAGCAGACACCGCAATTGCGGCATTTCCATCGTAATTGCGAAGGCACGGAGGAACAGTGACCTCCGTAATTGCTGAGAAACCACCACAAATGCAGTAGCCGTAAATGCGGCCAAGCACCACAATTATGGAACCAGCACTTCCGGCCAAACACCGCAAATATGGCATCTCACTGCAAATGCAATAGCTGCAAATGCAGTCGAATATCCATAAATACAGGCCCAACAGGTACAACAACACAGCCAAAAACTAGCTAAGTTTAAAACGCATGATTGAACCCTCGGGAAGCATTCGACGTCCCACGGACACAAATGAACTATGCTACTCAGCTAAAAATAGCATTCCGTACTCAACGAAATCGATGAAAACCCCAATGGAGATCGATAGCACAGAAAGTGGGCCCCATGCCCAAGAATCAACTTTAGGCCTACCTTTCTAAAACGGAACACCAAGGCCTAAAATGAGTCTGGAAGCCTCGATACCAGAACTAAAGGTCCCCCTATCCCAAAGTCGACATTTTGGAGCTAACAGCGCTGTCATAATTTCCATCCGAGGTCATTTTCTCCAAATATTGACCAAAGTTAAACTTTTAAGTTCAACTTTGCTAAAACACAAAAGCCAAGACAAAACAAAACCAAAAGCTCCCAGAACCCGACCAAGGGTCCTTCTAGACCAAACTCCATGCTTTGGAGCTAACAGAACTGTCATAATATAATTTCGAGCACGTTTCCAGGAATGTTGACTAAAGTCAATGATATTCTAAGTTAAGTCTCCAAAACAAGAAAATAGCTAAAACAACCAAATGAGCAACCAGGGCACCGAACTATCAATCCCAACAAGACATAAATGACTTGGAGCCGCTACAGGGAGGCTCTAATAGTACAATGAATGCGCAAATGCAAAGATGACTAGAAGGGTCATCACAACATCCACTACTAAATAGACTTTCATCCTTAATAGTCAAGAAAAAGGGAGTACTTGAAGGCTCGAACAACTACGGATACTGAGCACGCAACTCACTCTCGGTCTCCTAAGTAGCCTCCTCGATTGGATGATGCCTCCACTGAAATTTCAAAACCGGACTCTCCCTAGATCTCAATCTCCTATTGTCTCTGGCCAGAATAGCAATCGACTCCTTAACAAAGGATAAACTCTCATCAAGCTGAACTGAATCCCAATGCAACACATGGGACTGATCTGGAATATACCGGCACAACATTGATATATGGAAAACTGGGTGAATAGCTGAAAACATCAGAGGCAAAGCTAACATGTAAGGGACACTACCAACCCTCTGTAGAATCTCAAATGGCCCAATAAACCTGGGGCTAAGCTTTGCCCATCGATAAAATCTCTTTACGCCCTTCATAGGCGATACTCGAAGGAATACCAAGTCACCAACACTGAACTCCAAGGCATGAAGTCTATGATCAGCGTAGCTCTTCTGCCTACTCTGGGCTGCTCTAAGTCTATCCTTAATCAAATTGACTCGGTCCAAGGAATTTCTAAGAAAATCTATACTCTGCGGCTTGGACTCTAAACCATCAAACCAACCAATCAACAATCTGCAATGCCTGCCATACAAAGCCTTGAAAGGTGCCATGTCGATGCTCGAATGAAAACTATTATTGTAAGCAAACTCGGCCAATGGCATAAACTGATCCCAAAAACCTCCGAAGTCAAGAATACAAGCCTGAAGCATGTCCTCCAGGAACTGAATGGTCCTCTCGGAATGGCCATTTATCTGAGCTTGGAAAGCAGTGCTAAGCTGAACCGCTGTACCCAAATCCCTCTGTATAGCTCTCCAGAACTGAGACGTGAACTGAGTGTCGTGGTCTGAAATGATAGAAGTTAGGACCCCGTGCAACTAAAAAATCTCACAAATGTAAATCTGAGCTAATCTCTTAGCACCGTAGGAAGTCTGAACCGGCAAGAAGTGGGCCAACTTAGTCAGCCAATCCACAATCACCCAAAAGGAATCAAAACACCAAGAAGTACGAGGCAAACCAACAACGAGGTCCATAGTAATGACTTCCCACTTCCACTCAGGAATGGGAATTCACTGCATCAAACCACCCGATCTCATATGCTCGAACTTCACCTACTGACAGTTCAAGCACCGAGACACAAACTCCGTTACATCCCGCTTCATACCACTCCACCAGTAAAGCTGTCTCAAATCTCTATACATCTTCACCATGCCAGGATGAATGGAGTATCTAGAACAATGTGCCTTATGAAGTATCAACTGAATCAAATCCCCAACCCTCAAAACACAAAAACGGCTATCTAACCTCAGAATACCATCAGAACCCAAAGTATCCTGGCTGACCCCACCTCGAACTACATAATCGCGAAGGTCACACAAACCCTGATCCTCAAATTGTCAGCTCTGAATCTGATCAACTAGAGTAGAACCAACCTCAACACTGGCAAGAACTCGACTGGGATCCGACAAATCAAGCCAAACCAAGCGGTTAGCCAAGGACTAGATGTGCAAGGCCAATGGTCACTCAGAAACTGAAAGTGAAGCTAGGCTTGCCATACTCACCGCCTCCCGAATCAAGGCATCCGCTACCATGTTTGCCTTGCCTGGATGGTATAGAATAGTGAGATCATAGTCCTTCAGCAACTCAATCCATCTCCTCCACCTCGAGTTCAGATCTCACTGACTCGTAATGTACTGAAAACTATGGTGATCAGTGAATATCTCACAATGAACTCCATAGAAGTAGTGCCTCTAGATCTTGAGCGCGAACATTATCGCTGCCAACTCTAAGTCATAAGTGGGGTAGTTGCGCTCATGAACCTTCATCTACCTCAACGCATAAGCTATTCACTCGACCCTGCTGCATCAACACATAACCAATACCAACCCTGGAAGCATCATAATACATGGTAAAACTCTGACCCTCGACTGGCAAAGTCAAAACTGGAGCTGAAGTCAATAAGGCCTTAAGCCTCTGGAAGCTATCCTCGCACTGATCTGACCACTGAAATGGAATATCCTTCCTAGTCAGTATAGTCAAGGGTGCTTCTATGAAAGAAAATCTCTTAACGAACCGCCTGTAGTACCCGGCTAACCCAATAAAGCTACGAACCTCGGTAGGAGTAGTAGGTCTAGGCCAATCATGAATTGCCAAAATCTTACCCAGATCAACTCTAATCCCATCCTTAGACACCACGTGCCCAAGGAATGCAATCGACTTAAGCCAAAACTCACACTTTGAGAACTTGGAATAAAGTCGATGATCTTGCAAAGTCTGAAGTACAGTCCTCAAGTGTTGCTCATGCTCATCTTTACTCCTCGAGTATATTAGAATGTTATCAATGAAGAATATCACGAACATATCCAAGTATGGGCTAAGCACCCTATGCATCAAGTCCATGAAGGCTGCGAGGGCATTATTCAACCCAAAAGACATCAGCAGAAACTCATAATGGCCATAACGTGTCCTGAATGCTGTCTTAGGGATGTCCTCTGCCCTAATCCTCAACTAATGGTAGCCGAACCTCAAATCAATCTTTGAAAACATGGTAGAACCTTGAAGTTGATCAAACAATTCATCAATCCTGGGCATTGGATACATATTCTTCACTGTCAACTTATTCAGCTGCCGATAATCAATATACATCCACATCGACCCATCCTTCTTCTTCACAAAGAGAATAGGAGCACCCCAAGGTGACACACTCGGTCTAATAAACCCCTTAGCTAACAAATCCTGGAGCTGCTCCTTAAGCTCTCTGAACTCAACAAGAGCCATATGGTAAGGCGGAATAGAGATGGTCCTGGTGCCCTACTCTAACTCAATGGTGAAATCAACATCTCTCTCAGCTGAAAGGCCTGGCAGGTCGGTAGGAAACACATCTAGGAAGTCTCTAACCACATGAACAAACTTAGGAGATGAAGGGTCAGCACTAGCATCTCGGACATATGCTAGATAAGATAAACACCCATGGGAAATAAACTTTCTAGCTCTAAGACAAGAGATGATCCCAGATGGTGCGCGACTGACAGAACCCTGCCACAAAACTGAGGATACACTGGGCATGTCTATGGTAACGGTCTTGGCATAACAATCCAAAATTAAGCGGTGAGGGGATAACCAGTCCATGTCTAGTATCACATCAAAATCTAACATATCAAGGATCATCAAACCACCCCAGTCTCCAAATCACCAATAGATATCATGCAAGATCTCACAATCCAATCCACTACTAAAGAATCTCCTACTAAGGTCAAAATAGATACAGGCATATATAATGGCTCACTAGCCAACCCCAAATAAGTCATAAAGTAAGCAGATACATAAGAACATGTAGATCCAGGATCAAATAAAGCCATAGCAGATTGATGGCACACAAAAATCGTACCTGTAATCACAACATCCAAGGCCTCTGCCTCTGGTCCCCCAAGGACTACATAAAACTGACAACGACCTCCACATGCTCAACTTCAATCCCTACCACCTGCTCTGCCACGTGGACCATCACCTCTACCCTAACAACCACCTCTACCCTAACCACCTCCTAAATACGATGGTTGAACTGAACGAATAGGGTAACCTGGCGAAGCGTCTAGCTGAATTGTACCCTGCTGGGGGAAATCTCTAGAAAAATGACCAATAATACCACAGGTGAAACAAGCCTATGACAACCTACTCGATCGGGATGAACCAGCAGAACTTGTATGTCCACCACGGCCTGATGCCCCAGAAGCTGCACCCCTCAAAGAATGACCGTTGTTGCCCTGATAGCTACTTTGACCCTGCTCAAACTGAGTACTACTGGAAGTCTAAAGTGAAGCCTGAATTGGTCAGCCAGACTAACCTTGGTGGTGTTGTGGATGATAACCCTGTCCCTACTGGCCTGAACGTCTACCAATATGTCTGGAACCACTGTAGCCACCCTTATGTCGAGGCCTCTTATCTCTGGCCCCGGTGTCATGACGACGCGAATCCTCTATAGTATAGGCATAGTCCACAATAGCCTGGAATGATCGACCACTAGCAACCAATATCTATGTAGGCTCTCTAAACTCTCTCCATAGCCCCCAAACAAATCTACAGACTCTGTCAGACTCAATAGGCATAATCATGGCCCCAAATGGAGCAAGCTAATGGAAATGGATCTCGTACTCTGAAATGGTCATAGTATCCTGAGTAAGTCTAGTGAACTCCTCCCTCCAACACTCTATGTCGCTCTGTGGCAAGAACTTTGCCATAAAGGCCTCATAAATGTTAGACCAAGCCAAAGGAAGTGATGATGATGGTTTGCAAGCAACCTGGGCCCTCCACTATAACTATGTTGTGCCCTCCAGCTGATATGTAGTATAGCCAACCCCGTGAGTCTCCAATAACCCCAAATGATACAACATCTCCTCACAGATAGTAATAAAATCATATGGGTCCTGCCCAGAAGTGCCAGCAAACTGTGGAGGTACCAATCTTAAGAATCTACCCAATGCCTTCTGCTCCGTCTCTGTCATAATTGGGCAGGGAGCAAGAGGCTATGCAACTAAGAGGACTGAAATAACCTCAGCACAGGGAGCCACAGTGGCAATCTGCTCTCCTAAACTCGGTGCACCTAGGGCTGCCCCCTAAGTGGATGTCTGTGCTACCTCAGAAGGTCTCTCCCCAATTATTCCCAAAAGCTGAATAAGTAAACCCCAAATATCCAAAGACTGAGCTGGGGCTGAAGCTAGCACAGAAACTGGTGCTGGAACTGGTGGCGCCTGGGCTATCCCCGGGTCCACACGCTGTGGCTCAGGAATAAACTCTGGCTCATAGTCAAGCTCAGGCTCTATCTCAACTCTAGCAGCTCTAGCTGGTGCTGCTGCTCTGGGATGACCTCTAGCCCTACCCTTGCGACCACCCCAGCCCCTAGCTGGAGTTGGAGGCACAAGGGCAGGAGGCTCTCCTCCGCTAGAAGCTGAAGACCTCGTACGAACCATATGCAGAAGAGTGAACCAGAACAAGTGAGATTTTTAGAAACTTTCAAGGATACTACACATGAGATAGAAGCAAGAAAAGTTAATTTTTCCTAAGATGTCACTATAGCCTCCCGAAGATTGAGTATGAACGTCTCTGCCCTGATATGTAGGACTCTACTAGACATTGACTCCTATACCGATGACACCAGTGAACCTAGGGCTCTGATACCAAGCTGTCACGACCTAATTACTTGGTCATGATGGCACCTATAACTCCCCGGTAGGCGAACCAATCCCCATAGCCTGAAATGGTTAGTAATGGGCTACTATATAACAATTTAAGCAGAGTGTAGAATGAGCACCAAATGCGAAGCATAAGGTACCCAGTAGGTATCATTGGCCGACTGGGCACATATAAGATAAAAGCATAGTAACAGACAGAATAGAAATAAGTAGTCACGGAAATCTACAAAAAGGCACACAGTAACTAGCCCATAGGGAAGACAACAGAAACAACATGCAAGGCAAGCAAGTAGAATATATACACAACAGGCATAGGTGAAAGTAGGAAACAACGCACTTGGGGTCCTTGCAATAATAGTATATACATAATAAGTTTCAAAAGTGGACGGTATACTGGTAACCTTTAGTACAAGGGAAGGGAGGAGAGGAATAAGGATAGGCATGCTCGAAAGACAGGAATTAATAACCAAATTAATCTTACCAATCTCAGGTCAAAAACTAATAACCTCACAGTATACAATCTCAAATATATAACTGTAATAGGAGATAATACCATGGTAAAGTGACAAGAGTCTACCTACAGTCCCCTGGCCACCCATACAACCGAGGAATGCAAACAAGTGAAAACAAACCCTCTAGATGCCCATACAACTGGAGGAAACACTCAACAAATAGAAAATAAAGGTGGAGCCTCAAACAGTGAATGATATGATACATGATGGAAACCGAATGGAATAGTAACCCTATATGTACCTCCTTCAGCGCTTAAGGGCCCAGTAGGTAGATTCCATGAAAGGAACTGCCTGTATACCTCTACACCGTTGTATACCCCTTCCCCGGTATACGTAGCCCAAAGCCCTAGGCCCGTAATGGCAAGGTCCATGGAGGTCCCAGACCCCATACTATAACTCAATATCAAAAATATCATCCGGAGTAAGTCCGAATTCAAGATGGAGACTCAAGTCGCAAATATGCATTCCCAGACTCTGTCTAAGTCTAAAACAGTGGAAAATGTCTAAAAAACCCCACCAAGGATGCCCGGGCATAACCAGCTCTAAAACAGTAGTGAAACATCTGTTGTGCTTGGTCCGACCGAGTCTAATGCCACCTCAAATCAGTAAGAAAAATCAACTAGCTCTATGGCCCTACCGAGTCTGGCATTAGTAGTAAAACTGGTGATAAAAATCATAATTTAACTCTCTTTTACCCCAAGAAGATCCACATTTAAGTCAAGACCATTCCCAAGTCATTTCCGTCGAAAACGGGCCCCCAAGGCCATGCAAAGTTCACAAAATTAGTACTAGTAGTCCTGAAGCCAATATTGTAGTAAGAAGTAGTAGAAAATCCTTATTATATGCATAGGCATGATATGATCAACACAAATAGCTGCCCAGCAGCTCACAAGCAACCTATCAGCCCTACACAGGCTCCTATCGCTCTACAACACAGATAGCCAGTATAATATCACGATAACGATGCCCGGGACTCATGGGAACCCCCAAATAACCCACCATCTATGGTCCAGAGTAAAAACAAGGCCACATGACCATAAGGGTGATAATAGAAACTACGAAGAATACTACATACAATGGCGGAAAGAAACAAGGTGAATCATGGAAAAACGGTCAAGGTCTATGGTGCCAAGCTAATGACCCAACCCAAGGATGTCAGTTAGTCCAATTTTATCCCATATATGCTAAATATAGGGAGTTTATACCATAACCTACCTGTCATCCAACGACAAGCTGCTGGAACTATGATATCCAAGCCCGAATCACTCTGAGAAACCCCGAACGATGATCAAGCTATCAAAAACATAAATATTACATTAGAATGAGTCTTAAGATACCCATAATGCTACAATTTTAGCCGGATCAAAATTCAGGTCATCGGAGGGTCCGTAGGCCCCGCAACTCGAAACCAAAAATGGAAATGCACAGTATGATCACCAATACTAGGGAAGCACATGCCCGAAAAATAAAGGAATTTGGGCAACAATTTTTGGCTAAAATAGCCTCTAAAGTCAAGAAACCAACTTTTGAAATTAAGGAATAAAAACTACAAATTGACAAGAATTACCTAACAAGAAGAGATAGTCGTGCCAAGGGATATGAAATGAACGATTCCACAGAGCATGCAACTTTACACGGGAACAAATTCTACAACAAAAATTGAGCTTAAGAAGATGGAAACAATGGTGGGTTTAATCAATTGGAGAAGACAAGTTGGGGAAGAAGGAGACCTACCACAATAGTACCGGAAGAAGCTCAAGGAGTTTGGTCTGATTTCCCCAAGGATTTTGGTTGCCAGAAGAGAACAAATTTGTGTTTTGAAGCTTTTTACAAGTGAGCAACAAGGTGTGAAATAAGGAAAAGAAAAATAATGTTTTAATTTTAAAACTGCCAGCAGACACCGCAATTGTGGTATTTCCATCACAATTGCGGGCGCATGGAGGAACAGTGACTTCCACAATTGCGGAGAAACCACCGCAAATGCGGTAGCCGCAAATGCGGCCAAGCACCGCAATTATGGAACTAGAACTTTTTGCGAAATACCACAAATGCGGCATCTCACTGCTAATGCGATAGCCACAAATACAGTCGAATATCCACAAATGCGCACTCAACAAGTATAGCAACACAGCCAAAAACTAGCTAAGTTTAAATCGCACAATTGAACCTTCGGGAAGCATCCAGGGTCTCACAGACACAAACGAACTATGCTACTCAGCTAAAAACAACATTCTGGACTCAACAAAATTGACAAAAACCCTAACGAAGGTCGATAGCATAGAAAGTGGGTCCCACACCCAAGAACCAACTTTAGGCCTACCTTTCCAAAACAGAACACCAGGGCCTAAAATGAGTCTGAAAGCCTCGGGACCTGAACCAAAGGTCCCCCTAGCCTAAAGTCAACATTTAGGAACTAACAACACTGTCAGAATTTCCATCTGAGGCTGTCTTCTCCAAATGTTGACCAAAGTCAAACTTTCAAGTTCAACTTGGCTAAAACACAACAACCAAGACAAAACAAAACCAAAAGATCCCAGAACCTGACCAAGGGTCCTTCTCGACCAAACTCCATACTTCGGAGCTAACGGAACTATCGAGATACAATTCCTAACATGTTTGCCAATAATGTTGACTAAAGTCAACGATATTCCAAATTAAGGCTCAAAAACAGGCAAACATCCAAAACAACCAAACGAGCGACCAGGGCACTGAACTACCATTTTCAACAAGATATAAATGACTTGGAAATGCTACAGGAAGACTCTAACAGTATAATGAATGCGCAAATGCAAAGATGATCGGAAGGGTCCTCACACACACACACACACACACACACACACATATATATATATATATTACTTTTTACAGTTCATAGTTCTACTTTTTTCAAAAGATGATTTTTACCTTCTCTTTGAAAAAAATAAGTCTAGTCGAGTACCACATTTTGTGAATTCTAAAGGATGCCTAACTCTTTTTCTTCGAAATAACTTGAACCCTTACCTAGAATCTAGATTGGTTTTCGTAGATTAAAATGTGAGTCATATATATCAATAATCAAAATAGGTTTCTTTATTTTCCTTAAAATTAGGTGGCAACTCTGTACATAATTAAATTATTTTAGATTCCATAAGTTGTACTTTATTAACCTTGGTAATAATAGGGCATGATAGTCCCTTCTTCATTTCACTCATTTCCAACAACACTCTTCCTCAACTGTTGAGCTCGGCTAAGTGGGTGAAGCACCATTTCTGGGTGATTTACTGAACACTTGAGGTAAATACTTTCCCTTCGTCTTTCTATTATGCAAATGTTGGTTAATTTTGTCTTCCATCTTTGTTTTGAGCTCCTAATTGGTTGATTTTTTCCTTGATTAAAGTGTCATGTTTTGGACTATTTGATGTCCAAATTATCTTTTAATTCTGCCCAAATTTGGTTCATGCACTCCACTGTCCATTGGCAGCATGTTTATGAAATTTATTTTCCATTTTGTTAAGTAGGCCTCAAGGGTCATTTTTGGACCCAATTTCTGCCAATAATTTTATATAGCAATATGATATTCATTCTTCTAATCTTGACATTTAGTTTATGTTTATGATAGTGTGGCAGCATTTTGAAGCACTCTGAAAAGGAAAGGCTCTTGAGTGACGGTCCATGTTTGTAGTTCATCATTTTGGTAGGTTACAGTTTCCTTCTTTTAGACCTGGCTTAGTTAGATTTTATATTTTATAAGTTACTTGAACATTAGGGTAAGCTTTAGGTTTAAACTAGGCTTAAATCCTATTTTCTGCATAAATTGGCCTTTTTTGGGACCTTAGAGCAGATTTATTCATGCTTATCCTTAGCTTAGGAGCTTGTATCTTTGTCGTGGTTGGAATAGAATCCTTAGTGTATTTAAGGAGATTTTAGAGGTAGAATAGGTTTGTCTGCTTATTTTTGTGTTTAGTTCTGTTTCTTTCATTTATATTTACCGTTGTTGTGTAACTATGGGTCCGAGGCCATAGCTTTGGACTGGACGGAGTTCCAGGTGAGTACCTTGTTTGGAAGGTGCCTTTGCCCTATCTTTGGTATATGTTCCTGCATTTACTTGGTTTCTGTATTGCAATATTCGTTTCTGCATTCATGAACTTGGCACATAATGGGGTTTCTAAAGAAGAAATATTAGTTTCTCAAATTTGAAAAGAGGTTTTCACCCTTACTATGTATTTCAAATTTCTAAAAAGGATTTGTATTACTTTACTACTAATTTCAGATTTAAAACTAAATGCCCTCCTTTTTACTGATTTGAGCTTCATGGAGGGCATCTTTACTTACTTTACATCTGATGCAATATTTCAAACTCATATTTACTTACTGTATGTCTGATGTAAAATTCCAAACTCATATTTACTTATTACGCGTCCGATATAAGATTTCAGACTCATATTTACTTATTGCATGTCTGATGTAAGATTTTGTACTTATGTTTACTTATGGCACGTCCGATGTAAGATTCCAGACTCATGTTGTATCAACCCCATACTTCATTACATCCATCTCATGCTGCATCGCATTTTATGTTGGATGTTTCTACTTTAAGTGCATTTTCCCTTTATTATTATATCTGCATTGTTAGCTTGGATTGTTTTGTTCTTAGTTTTTTCATTATAACTAGATTTAGGTGGATCCCTTTAGCTAATTTACTTTCCTATTTCTTAAATTATATAATATCTTTCTGAGCTCGATCGGCCTATGATGCCTACTGAGTACCCCATCTTTTGGTACTCATACTATATTTCTGCATCTTTTTTTCTGATGCAACACCTAGTACGAGCCACCCTTGTTGATCCTCTTTTCATTCGTGGCCATCCGTTGTAAGAATCGTGGTGAGCTCCCAGTATTTAGAGATCCTTATTGACTTCCATCTTTACATATTGTCTATATTTATGTATTTTTGTAGATAGTACTATGTTGTATAGCTTTATTATGTACTTTAGATGCTCTTGTACTGGTAACACCGGGTTCGGGGTTTGGTTCTTATATATATATTTCATCTTTCACGGTCTCTTTAGGGCTATTTTTGTATATTTTGTATGGTTGGTATATATCTATATTGTTAGCCCCTATCTTGTTATGTTTTCTCTTCGCTTTTTTATTTAATACTTAGTTGTACTATTATATCCTTGAGTTGGCTTGCTTACAGAGGGTTTTAGTAGGCGCTATCACAGCCCAATTTAGGGTCATAACAGAGTAGTATCAGAGCTTTAGGTTCATCGGTCATACCAGTACAAGAGAAATATATCTAGTAAAGTCTCATGGATTGGTATGATGACATCTGTATCCTACATGCGAGAGGCTTTAGAGCATTCCTAAGAAAGATTTACGTCTTGTTTGATTCCTTATCGTGCATCCTTGACTCTATCAACTTCTAAATATTTGTTGTTTCACTCTATCTCAGATGGTTCGGACGAGATTAGTGGCAGGTGAGGACGAGGCTCCCATGCCTATAGTTAGAGCCCAATCTAGGGGATGGGGTAGAGGTCGACCTAGAGGTCGAGATAGGTCATGGACTGTGGCTTTAGCTCAGGCCTAGAATAGGTTACCGTCACTTGAGCCGGACATTGAGGTTGGGGAGGTTTAGTATGAGCCAAAGGGCATGGGACCAACCCAGCCCCGAGCAAGTTTTGTGGCTATACCAGTTCACTAGGATACTTTGGTTTGTCTGCTTAGATTTTTAGAGGGCATGTCATAGCATGCGGCTTCACCAGGTACCCCAATTGGTTCACAGGTATGGTATAAGGCTCAAACTTTAGCTCAGGTAGAGGATAGCCTGCTACAACGACTCTTTATTTAAAGGTATTTCCAGTTCCCACAGTTGTTTTGCCTATTCCAACTGGCCTGTTATTTCTTTTGAGGAGCAGAAGATGCTTAGTAGGTTCCTTCAGTTGGGTCCCTCGAGGTTTTTAGGTTCTCCAGGAGAGGATGCGTACGAGATTCTAGTCAGCTTCCAGGAGATGTTGCATAACTTTAGCTTGGTTGAGTCACATGAAGAAAATGACACTGAGTTTTGCTGGATGGCCCAGAAAAATAGTGGTGGAGGTCTTACATTTCTTACAGACCAACTAGGTCACCTCCAATTACTTGGGCGCAGTTCTCCGAGGATTTCTTGGGAAAGTATGTGTCATGCAGCTTGAGGAAGTGGTTGAGGGACGAGATCACTAGGTTGGAGCAGGTCCTTATGGCGGTTATAGAGTATAAGGTTTATTTCCATAAGTTGTCTCGACATGACACTATGATTATACCCACCGATCATAAGAAGTGCACCATTTCATTAGAGGGTTGACATTATAGATTTTTTTTGGCTATAGAGGGTATGGTAGCCTCAGGCTAGTTTTTATTGGATGTTGTGGATCATGCCTACACTATTGAGGGAATACTTCACGAGGCCCAAGGTGGAAGAGATAAAAGGCCTCCTATTAAGGTAGTTACAGTGGTTCATAGATGCAGGGTAGAGTCTTCTTTTGCCGAGGTCAGCATCAGCAGTGCTTCCAACCAAGCTAGCCTGTTCAAGCGACATTATAGATTATCAAGGGTCAGAGTAGTCAGAGTACTGCTCAGTTTCTCGTAGTGCACATTTTGAATATTCAGGCTATGGTGGCCAGTCTAGTTAACAGGTTCTTTTGTTCGGACTTTGGAAGGTAGAGGTTTCCACAAGTGTGCTAAGTTAGGGCACTTTGTTAGAGATTTTCCTAGAATCAGACATGGCAGTCAGCAGGTTCAAGTTACTAGGGCTCTAGTGCCACCAGCCAAAGGCGGTGCACTGGGTAGTAGGGGAGGTCCCCCGAGTACTCGAGGTGATCCTCATTCTGGTAGATCAGGTGGTCATGGTAGTCGAAGCCACATGTATGCTTTTCTGGGCCAGCCAAAGGTTGAGTATTTAGATGCCATCATCATAGGTATGATTTCCATTTGCCTTCAGTTAGCTTCTGCATTATTTGATATGAAGTCTACATTCCTGTATGTGTCTACTTATTATGCTACCCATCTGGAGTCTGCTTGTGAGTTATTGCATGTGCCTTTGCATGTAGCTACCCCAGTAGGAGATTCCTTAGTAGTGGATTATGTTTATCGGGCTTGTATGATGACTATTCTGGGTATGATAGGGTAGACCTAGTTGTGCTAGACATGGTTAATTTTGATGTGATTCTAGGCATGGATTGGTTGTATTCTTATCATGCAATCTTGAATTGCTTTGCTAAGACTCTCACTCTTCGGATGCCTGGTATCCCTCTTTTTGTATGGAAGGGTGATGATAGCCACATACCAAAGGGAGTTATATATTTTCTGAGTGCCCAGCGGTTGGTTGGGAAGGGGTGCTTAGCCTATCTTGCTTACGTCCATGATATTAGTTCCACCACACCTCATTTGAGTTAGTTCCCATGATTTGTGAGTATATGAATGTGTTTCTCTCTGATCTACTGGGTCTTCCTCCTAATTGTGACATTGACTTTGGTATTTATGTTGAGTCGAGCACTCAGCCCATTTTTATTCCTCTATTTTGGATGGCATCTGCCGAGTTGAGGGAGCTTAAGGATCAGCTCCAGGATCTTTTGAGTAGAGGGTTCATCAGGCCTAGTGTATCTTTATGGGGTTCTCTTGTTCTATTTATGAAAAAGAAGGATGGGTCTATGCATATGTGTATTGACTACATGCAGCTAAATAAGGTGACCACAAAGAACAGGTATCTAATATCACGTATTGATAATTTATTTGACCAGCTACAAGGTGCAGCGGTGTTCTTTAAGATTGATATGAGGTCGGGTTATCACCAGTTGAGGATCAGGGTTGAAGACATCCCAAAGACTATATTTAGGACTCGATACGGCCATTATGAGTTCCTAGTCATGTCTTTTAGGTTGACCAATGCCCTATCAGCATTTATGGAGTTAATAAACCATGTGTTCAGAGCCTACCTGGATTCCTTTGTTATTGTATTCATCAATGACATTCTGGTATATTTGAGGAGCAGAGAGGATCATAAGCAGCACTTGAGAGTTGTACTTCAGACCTTGCGAGATCAGCAGTTATATGCCAAATTCACTAAGCGTGAGTTTTGGCTTGAGTTTGTGGCATTCTTGGGGCACGTGGTGTCCAGGGATGAGATTATGGTGGATCTGGTGAATATTGTGGTAGCTCGTGACAGGGATAGGCCTACTTCTCCTACCAAAGTTCATAGTTTCATCGAGTTGGTAGGTTACTACAGACGATTTATGGAGGGATTTTCTTCTATAAAATTTCCGTTGACTAGATTGACTTAGAAGAATTTACCTTTCCAGTGGTCTGATAAGTATGAGGCAAGTTTTATGAAGCTCAAGGTCATATTGACTTTATCTCCAGTTCTTAATCTTCTGATCGAGGGTCAGGGGTTTACTGTGTATTGTGATGCTTCTGGAGTTTGTTTTGGTTGGGTGTTAATATAGCAGGGACGAGTTATTGTTTATGCCTCCAGATAGTTGAAGGTTTACGAAAGGAACTACCCCCCTCATGACTTGGAGTTAGTGGCGGTAGTCTTTGCATTGAATATTTAGAGGCATTATCTGTATGGCGTGTGATGTGACGGGATTTGACGACACTTTTGACGCTTAAAACAAGGGATTTTTGGGAGTTCTTGAGTACATTTTGTTAAATTTGATGTCGTTTGTTAAGTGTGCAGGTACAAAGTATGAAATAGATAAAAGTACCAAAATTTTTTAGTTTCTGGGCAAAAGATAGGCCACCATGGGCATCACACCCACGATGGCCCGTGGGGCTGACCGTTGGATTGAGGCCGCAGGACTTGCTAAGGTTGTGGAGCCCCGACGGGCTGGCACGAAGCTCATGGAAGACACAACGGGGCTTGGCCTTGCCCGTAGAAATGCTCCAGGGAGACATGCTAAGATCCAAGGAAGAGCAATGGGCACCACGACGCCCGTGACAATCCCGACGGCCCGTCGCTGATGCCCGTGGAAACCAAGCAGGAGAGCTGGAGAAGAGCTAAGTTAGGCGACGTGAGGATCGCGATGGGAATCGAAGCTATAATGTACCATCTCCTCATCTAATGAGATCATGGCAGCGAGATTTTCTGAAGAGTTGAAGAAGGCCCCGTCGGATCTACCGTATCAAGTTTCTCCTAATTTTATTAGGATTTGGTTTCTTTGTCTATAAATACTTTCCCTTAGGTTTTATTTACGATGTTACACAGAGGTTACACTTTATTTACACATTATTTTTGAGGATACTTTCGGATAATTATTACATTGTTCTTCGATACTGATTCAAACACAAATTCTTGATTAATTGAAGTGTTCTTGAGATTTTTCTTCAAGATTCCAGATTTCTTTATTCTCAATTGTAAGTATCTATTGATGATTGCTCAAACAAATATTAATTATGCACTTATGAATATGAGTAGCTAAATCCACAACTAGGGTTGTGGGAACAATAAAGGATTAACGAAGTAGGCAAAGTACTTAGGTAATCTATGGCGGTGTTTATGCATGTATTGTTCTTCCCTTCGCTTTGATTACTTTTTAATGGTGCGCAACATTAGAACTCACCTTATCCTTACTTGCAGGAACAAGGAGGTAACGTATGGGAAAAGGGTTGCTTAACAACGAAGATTTGAGGCTACCAACCCTCATCTAATAGCTTGACCTTGTCCGTAATAGCTAATCTGGGATCTAGGGTAAGGGTTAGTAAAGCACATACCCGCGGCCGAACCAAGGCATGTGGTAAAATTCATATAGTTGCCGGACCAAGGAATTAGGTGAACCTAACTTACCGATTCTGCATGCTAAGCACCAAACTAGTCTATCAAGTACAAACGCCTTACAAAGTTATGATCTCATGGGGAATACTACCCTAGTCATCTCATCCATTGGTTACAACTCTCGAAATTAGCAATTGTTACTTTTTTACTTTTGACTTACAATCGTTACTTGTCACTTTAACCCCCCCCCCTTTGTGGGAAATAAATGACTAAAAGCACGAGTAAACTCAGATCAACCCTAGTCCTACCATATTCCCTGTGGAATCGACCCCAATCTTTAGTTGGGTTCTATATTTGAACAGCGACCGCTTGCACTTCTTTTAGAGGTGTAATTTGGGCATCATCAAATTTTGGCGCCGTTGCCGGGGAATACAATTTAGGATTAAGAGAGATTGTGTTTATTTCACTATTAGTCCTTATTTTCTGATTTTGCTTTTTTTGTTGTTTTTGTTTTGATCTACAGGTTGCACACTTGTGTATGCCCAGTACAAAGAGTCAAGGCAATCCCTTGATCCCTTACGATCCGGAGCTCTCCAAAATATTAAGAAACATGTCTAAAGAGGGAGAGCACGAGACTCAATATCAAATTACAGCTCGGCTACTGGTTGAAGCTGAGCAAAGGAAAAAGGAAGATGCAGCATGCCAAAAGGCAGGGGAAGATGCCCTTGCTGTTGAAGATGCTCAAATTGTAAAAGATCTCACAGCTCGAAATGTTGCAACTGAGCAAGAAAGACTAGGAAGACAACATGCTGTCCGGGATGAGGCAACAACTAGATGTGTGCCACATAATAGGGGTCGACAGATGTAGCAACAAAGACATATCCATCGGTATTATGATGATGAAGATGATAATGAGAAGGAATTTGGAACCACTGGCTGACGGAACGAAATTTGATATCACCAGTGCCATGATCCAGCTGCTGAACCTGGAAGGACTTTATTCAGGAAAGCCCACGGAAGATACAATCTTACGTGTGCAGAATTTTATGGGGATTAGTAAATCGTATAATATGCTAGGAGTGGGGCAGGAGGCTATCAGACTAAGGCTATTTCCATTTTCATTGACCAGTGAGGTGACTGCATGGCTCTCAAAACTGCCTGATAATTCCATACACACGTGGCATGAGCTGAAGAATCAGTTTCTGGAGCGATTCTTTCCTCCATCGAGGATGTTGCAGCTAAAGAAAGAGATCTATAACTTCAAGCAGCTGCCTGCAGAAGTATTGTATGAGTCTTGGCTAAGGTTTAAGAAGAAGCTGAAACAAGTTCTGAGACACAGAATTCCTTCAAGGCATCTGATGGAGATCTTCTACAAGACATTGAATACCAACACTAAAGCAGTAGCTGATACTATAACTGGAGGAGCATTCATGGAGAAACATATTATGAGGCTGCGGAGATGCTGGATAGGGTTGCTAAGACTAACCGAGCATGGCATACTAGAGAGGCTGAGACTCTAGCAGGTACTTATGCAGTTGGTAAGTCTGTGGATCTGAATGAATTGCAAGACATTAAACAGGAAGTTGTTGAGATGAACACGACACTTGGGTTGCTTGCAAAGAAATTCTTGGCCGAGGGAGTAGAAAAGGTAAAAGTCATCGGTTCGCAAGGCAATGCACCTAAACCAGATAGTTACTCATCTGAAGAGGAAGTCAGTTATCTCAAAAATCAAGGGATGGTTTTCTGAACTTCTGGCCAAGGAAATCAAGGTTGGAAATGAGATAGAGATGATTACTACAATCGGTCCAGTTACAGAGATGGTGACTGGCAGAAAAAGGATGGATATAAGAACGAGAGAAGTGGCCTCTACATTCCACCTGTGACTCGCGAAAAGCGGGCTGGACAAACCCCCATGAGGGAATTGATCAACAAGGTGTTTCAAAAGGTTGACTCCACGGATGCAAGTATGAAGGAAATAAAAGTTGAACTTTTAGGTATCAGTCAGAAGGTGGAGTCTCACTCTGTCTCCATAAAGCAGCTTGAGACATAAATGCACCAGTTGTCAACCAGCATGAATCCGCGCCAAAAGGGTACTCTCCCAAGTGACATCATTCAGAATTCGAAAAATCATTGACAAGTTATGGTGGTGACCACTCGGAGCGGAAAGCATACTATTAATTCTTCCGTGCCTATTATTGTTTATGAGCCAGCCGAAGCTGAGAATGATGATGCTGAGATTGTAGCCAATTCTGAAGAGAAAGCTAGTGGTAAAGGGTCATCTGAGAGACCGCCTACTGAGTTAAAGGCAAAGATCAAAGAGGTTGCACTGGTCCTGAAACCCATGCCATTGCCTCCTCCATCTTATCCCCAGAGGTTGAAGAAGAAGGTTGAGGACGGCAAATTTGACAAGTTCATATCCATGCTAAAGCAGCTATCAGTTAATATCCCTTTGGTCAAAGCATTGGAGAAGATGCCTGGTTATGCAAAATTCATGAAGGATTTGGTGACGAGGAAGAGAACGGTTAGTTTTGAGTCAGCCAATAATTTTCACCACTGCAGTGCAATATCATCCTATTCTATGGTATAGAAGAAGAAAGATTCTGGAGCCTTCACCATTCCTTGCACGATTGGAGCATTCTACTTTGCCAAAGCTTTGTGCGATCTGGGTGCTAGTATAAATCTGATGCTGCTAGCAGTATATAATCAGCTGGGCTTGTGAGCCCCCACTCAAACTACAATGCGGCTACTTATGGCAGATCGCACGGTGAAGAGGCCTGTGGGAATTTTATATGATGTACTGGTAAAGGTTGACACATTTATCTTTCTTGCAGATTTTGTGATTCTGGATTGTGAGGTTGACTTCGAGGTGCCCATTATCTTGGGGTGACCATTCTTGGCTACTGGGCGCGCTTTGGCTGACTTGGAAACAGGTCAAATGAAATTCAGGCTGAATGATGAGGAGGTGACTTTTAATGTGTGAAAATCTATAAAGCACCATGATGACATGCGAGTGGTGTCAGTTATTAATGTTGTTGATGAGGACCAACTTGTCCTACCTATTGAGGAGAGACTTGGTGTCAAAGCCGTTGCAGCCGTAATTATGAACTTTGATGGTGACAACACTGAGGAGTATGATGAAATGGTAGCAGTGCTCACAGGTTTGGGATATTATAGTTATGCACCAAGGAAGCTGGACTTGGACTTAAAGAATAGGAAGACACCACTTTCCCGCCCATCCATTGAGGAGCCTCTAGTCTTGGAGCTCAAAGCACTTCCAGTACATCTTTGGTACATATTCTTGGGAGCTAATCAGACTTTGCTGATAATCATTGATGCAAATCTAGGTGAAGCACAAGTTGAAGCCCTGATTTCGATCTTGAGGAAGTTTAAGATAGCCATTGGTTGGACCATCGCAAACATCATTGGTATTCCACCCGAAATCTATACACACAAAATCCAGCTCGAGCCTGATTGTGTTCCATCTATTGAGCATCACCGTAGGTTGAATCAGCCTATGCAAGAAGTGGTCAATAAGGAGATCATTAAGTGGATGGATGCAGGTATGGTTTATCCGATTTCAGACAACAAGTGGGTGAGCCCGGTCCAATATGTACCAAAGAAAAGAGGGATTACTATGGTCCCAAATGCAAAGAACGAGTTGATTCTGATGAGCCAGTCATAGGCTGGCGCAGATGCATGGACTACAGGAAACTGAATGCATGGACTGAGAAAGACCATTTCCTAATACCGTTCATGGATCAGATGTAAGACCGTCTTGCGGGTAGAGGTTGGTACTATTTTCTTGATGGTTATTCGGGGTACAATCAGATCTCTATTACCCCTGAAGACCAAGAGAAAACCACTTTCACTTGTCCATATGGGATGTTTGCTTTCAAGAGGATGCCGTTTGGTCTGTGCAATGCTCCAGCTACATTCCAGAGCTGTATGATGTCCATTTTCTCAGACATGGTGGAGGACACTATAGAGGTATTTATGGATGACTTTTCAGTGGTAGGTGACTCTTTTGAAGATTGTCTAGATCATCTGAGCTGCGTATTAAAATGATGTGAAGAGTGCAACCTAGTGCTGAATTGGGAAAAGTGTCACTTCATGGTGAAAGAGGGGATAGTGCTTGGTCACCAGATTTTGAAGAAGGGAACAGAGGTTGATAGAGCGAAGATTGAGGTGATTGAAAAATTGCCTCCACCAGTTTCTGTGAAAGGAATTCAGAGTTTCTTGGGGCATGCTGGTTTTTATAGGAGGTTTATCAACGACTTCTCCAAAATTGCTAATCCATTGTGCAAGGTGTTGGAGAAAGAGGTAAAATTTGTGTTTGATGATGCATGTCTGAAGGCATTCGAGTGCCTTAAAGAGAAGCTGGTCTCAGCCCCTATTATTGTCTCTCCTAATTGGTCTCAACCGTTTGAGGTTATATGCGATGCTAGTGGAGTGGCGCTAGGAGAAGTCCTAGGCTAGAGGCGTGAAAAGATCCTCCATCCGATATACTACGCTACTAAATCACTTAACCCCACTCAGAAGAATTATACTGTGACTGAACAGGAGCTGCTTGCTTTGGTTTTTGCATTTGAAAAGTTCAAATCTTATTTGCTTGGCACTAAGGTGGTGGTGCACACTGACCATGCAGATCTTCGTTATCTCATGGAGAATAAGGATGTGAAACCAAGGATGATTAGATGGGTATTGCTACTACAAGAGTTTGATTATAAGTCAAAGACCGAAAGGGTACAGAGAATCAAGTGGCAGACCATTTGTCTAGGTTGTAAGAAGAGGCTATGCTAAAGTTGAATGATGAGCAAGAGATTGATGACTGGTTTCCATACGAACAAGTATTGGCGACTTCTCAAGATTTGATCCCATGGTTTACGGATATTGCCAACTATTTGGCAAGTGATTTAGTGCCTGATGACTTGTCCCTTCACCAAAGAAGAAAGTTCATGTCCGATGTGAAGAAGTACTTTTGGGAAGAGCCTTTCTTGTTCCGTGTGTGTGATGATACTATGATCTGGAGATGTGTGCCTGAAGTTGAGATGATGGAGATACTGGAAGCGTGCCATTCATTTCCTATTGGGGGTCATCATAGTGGTATCCATACGGCACATAAGATCTTACAATGCGGCTATTATTGGTTGACTATTCATAAAGACGCCCATGAGTTTGCTAAGGCTTACAACAGATGTCAGAGGGAAGGCCGTATATCAAGGAGGCATGAGCTTCCTATGAATCCCATCCTTGTGATTGAGCTATTTGATATTTGGGGTATATAGGTCCGTTTTTGCTGTCCGATGGGAACAGGTACATATTTATGGCTGTAGAATATGTATCTAAGTGTGTGGAGGCGGTTGCGCTTCCCAGTAATGAAGTTAAATGTGTCACAACGTTCTTGAAAAAGAACATCTTCTGCAGGTTTGGTATGCCAAGGGCCATTATTAGTGATGGAGGCTCTCACTTTTGCAACAAGTTATTTTGTGCTTTGCTTGAGAAATATGGAGTGAAAAATAGAGTGGCAACCCCTTATCATCCTCAGACGAGTGGGCAAGTGGAGGTTTCCAATAGAGAGATAGAGTCAATCCTGTTCAAGACTATCAATGCAAATAGAAAGAATTGGTCGCGGAAGCTAGATGATGCTTTGTGGTCATACCGGACTGTATACAAAACTCCAATAGACATGTTGCCATATCATCTTGTGTTTGGTAAGGCATGCCATCTTCCGGTTGAGTTAGAGCATAAGGCCATGTGGGCATTGAAGAAGCTGAATTTAGATTGGTCTGAAGCATCGTTGCAGTGGCTTGGGTAGTTGAATGAATTAGATGAATTTTGTCTGAATGCATATGAGAGCTCAACATTGTAAAAAGAAAGGATGAAATTGTATCATGACTGGAAGATAGAGAAAAGAGATTTTCAGCTGAGTGACTTGGTCCTGCTCTTCAATTCTAGACTCTTCTTGTTTCCTGGCAAGTTGAAGTCCAAGTGGATTGGACCTTTCACGGTAGTACAAGTTTTTCCTCATGGAGCTGTTGAACTTGAAAACCATGAGGGAAAAAGGTTCAAGGAAAATGGGCAGCGGATAAAAGCTTATTTCGACACAGTAGAGGAGATCAGAACGATTGAAGCATGGAGCATTGATGAGTTCATCCCACCCAAAGAGCTTGATGAAGTCTGAGTAATCAAGCAACCTATTTTGTGCTGCGACGTTAAATCATTCACTGCATGGGAGGTAACCCATGAAGTTGTATTGTACTTTGTTTGGTTTTTAGTTTTAGTGGATGCAAGAGTGTTTTGGTTAAGTCTGAGTAACCAAGACACTTGCATCATGCTGTGACGTTAAATCAAGTGTTGCATAGGAGGAAACCCATGGATAAATGTGTGTTCATTTTGCAGGAGGAAGGGAGATGAAAACAAGGGCTAAACTTATAGGCAAAAAGGGACCCCACGGGCCAGCAGATGGGACGTCGCAGATGCCACGCCCGTGGGACAGGAGATATCCACCGGAAAATTTTCTAAGTGTTGAAAGGATGGTGGTATGACAGATTCCTATGTCCCGCATGATGGGATGTCACAGCTCCGAGGGGCGTCATAATGGGCGTGAAGCCCCTCAAGAGGAAGAGAAATTGTTCTAATTATTAAAGACAGAGGCCCTGCCTCATTCCCACATCCCGTATGATGGGCCATCGTGGCTCTAACGGGTGTGGGGTTGGGTGTGGTGCAGCCTCCCAGGTAAGTACCCACGATGGGGCATCACACGTCCGACGGGCATCGTGTGGCCCGTCGTTTGGGTCGGTCAAAAAAGGGTCAACTTATTATTAAAAATTCTAATATCGACCCGACCCGACCCGAAATCCATTTTTCCTTTTTCCCCGCGCCTATAATGTTTTGACCTCATTCTTTTGAGGTCCAAGTTATTCGAACTCCTCTATCTCTCAAACCCTCTCTCATCCACTAACTCACATCCCCAAGATCCCACATCCCACACAATCCCTACCACCGATTCCTAATCATCAAGTTTGTTGCAAGAGGCTTTTGCTAAACCAACAAAGTAAGTTCTTCTTCTTCCTTGTAGTTGGTTATCAATAGCTAAAGGGTTTAAAGGAAAGGGTTTTGTTGGGTTGAAATTCGGAAATCATGTTCAAAATCACAACCCTAGTTGTAACAATTTTACTTGATGATGGGGTAAATGAATGCCATTGAGTTAGGAAATTAGGGTTTGGTAGTAAGTTTTGCCTTATGAATGCAATGCGTTTTTTGTGTTTTGTTCGATATGTGAGTGGTGAGAAAACTGCTATGTGTAAAAGAATAAGGAAGAGAGAGAAATTAATGCGCCTGACTGAATCTTACGGGCCAGCACACGGGACGTCGGAGGCATGATGGGCGTCGATCAGGGCGTAGGGTCGGCCTAGAACTTGAAAAGGTTCCTAGCTGGATCCTACACCTAACCCGATGGGTCATCAGACCTCCCACGCCTGTGGCAGGAGTTCGTGGGAGGACATCTATCCTTAAATATCCCACTGCTCAGTTCTGACGCCTAAGGTCACGGGCTGTCAGCCCTCCCACGCCCGTGGGAGGGTGATTTGTCTGCAAATTTTTCTAAGTGTGAAATTTTTCTGGGTTTGCATATTTGGTCGCGAGTTCTAATGTTGGTTTTACACAGGTACTAAATGGCTCCAAAACACAACTTAGACGAGGGGGGGAGGAAGGCTAAAGATGCATCCAGACCATCTCGGCTAAAGGATCAGCCAACTAATTTTGAGGCCAAGAAGAGCGACTCTGACAACACCCCCTCGTCTAGCATACAAAGCGGAAGATGGTTGTGCCTTTCTCTCACTCTGAAGAGGAGGAGGACAACCCACATGCAGACCCACAAGGATCATCCTCCGGCTCATCCGAATCTAGTACCAAGAGTGAACAGGCACCTACGAGAAAATAATTAGCTACTCAGGTTTCGAGTGGAACAACAGACGAGTCTGGAGGTGAGGAAGTCTCGAAGCATAGTTCTGACAAAGATGAAAGGGGAGATGCTGACTCTGACACAGAAACCACCACACCAAAAAGGGGCACTCCTTCACCTACTCCATCTGGCCCTGGTGCTGGATTGGTACGAGATCGAGAGACCCACAGATGGAGCGTCGGAGGGTCAAAGGCTATATATGATTATGGCCTTGAGGTAACAGGAAGGGGACATCTGAGGAGGCCTATTGCTGAGGAATGGAGGATAGATCCGTTCAAACTGATGCAGTTCCCAAAATTAGATGCCTATTTCCGGCATTACAGGTTGGGCTAGACTAGCAAGCCCCTTCCAGATTTTTAGTCAGCCCTCGTGAGAGAGTTTTATGATAACTATCAGGCTATACAAGAAGGGTTGTGTAAAAAGGGACAAAAAATCAATGAATTGCCCATTCTTGAGAGCATCCCGGTGAGGGGTGTCCCGGTAAACATCTCGGCTGAAACCATTAATAGGTTCTTATTTAGGTCGGGGTATGAGGCACCCACGTACACCTGTGACTATGAGTACCGAGTGAAACATGAGGTGCTTAGGACAAAATGGTTGGAAAAGCGCTTGACTACAATTGGGACACCTTCATGGCTAAAACAAGACAAGCCAGTGATTCACAAAGTTTTGGTGGGCACTGGTGCGATTTCGACTGATGCCGATGGGTACGGACAATCAACTGACTTTGGAAAGGGCAATTCTAGTGGCCGTTCTAATGTCCAAATACAACCTCAACTTCAGGCAAATCATCGCGGAGGAGATTTGGGACCGAGTTACCAAAATAGCTTCTTCATACCCATTCCTTTGCTTGATTACTGAATTATGTGAAGAGTCCCAAGTCCCAAAGTATGCAGGGGTAGATCGACCTATTAGAGTTGCACGGACCCACCATCCAAAAAGGTCCAAAGATGAGACGCGTGTGCTAGGTCTGAGTGGCACTTCTGAGCCCTTGACTCTTACACTTGAGGCAAATGCCCCAACACCAGAGGTGACATCATATCCCACAACTAGACCCACCCCACAGGGTAGTCAGTCCGAGCATAATGTTGCTAGTCTATCCACCTCGACAGCTGAGCCACGCTCCTCTGCAGCACCTCCAGAAGCAGACTCTGAGTCCATCTATGATTTTTATCTGGCAAACTTTGCGGACACCGTCCAGAGGACTCTTGAGTTGAGGAAGCAAATGGATGTGTTCGCCAAACAGTTCCAGTCGATAGTGAATGCTTCCATCCAAAGGGCCATAGCACCATTTCTAAATGTCAATGCCCGGCTTAATGCATTGGAGGACAGGGTGGATGAGACACTAAAGAAGATGGGTGTGGTAGAGCTGACGAACCTGAAAAAGATGATCATGGAGCTTAAGGTCGATGCTGACTAGTTGAAGAACACTTCTCCTACCCAAGACATAGCCCCAGTAGTCCTGCCATGGATCACACCGGAGCCCACGCTCAACCTATGGGATTTTCTAGATCTCGACCTCTGTATGGCACACTTGGATTTGGCAGCGTAAAAGGAGCTCAAAAAAGCTGAGGAACCACTTCCTGAGCCTGCTACACATCAAAGAAAAAGGAAGAGTAGAGACAAGCAGGTTCAAGGTAATGATGCTCCTCTTAGCCTGAAGTCTCAAAACAAGAAAGCGGAGAGAGCTGAGAAGAGGGCAAGGAGAGAACTGGAGAAAGCAAAAAATGAGTCCTTGGCAGCACATCAGATTAAGGTTGATGGTGTTGGCTGAGGTGTCTCGGCGAGTGGTATTGCTGGACTATTAGACGTACCTTATGTAGACACTATTATGGGAGAGGATGTTGTTGGAGCTTCTCGGGCAGCTATTATTGTTGATAAGAGGAATACAGAGGTAGCCTCGATTGATAAGAGCACTACGGGCACCAATCTTGAGGTCCTGAAGGATGTGACACCCGGTACCGGCGCTTAGGCGCCACAGGTATGTTCCCACCCCCATTTGTTTTGTAAGTTTTTTTTCGTGCATTGAGGGAAATGCCCATTTCTTTTTGGTGGGTTGGGGAAGTACTGGGTGAGCATGTTTTTAATGGGCACCTTGGCGAAGTCTGAGTAGCCAAGGAACCCGGGTCATGCCACGATGTTAAATCAGGCGCTACATGGGAGGCAACCCATGAGGGTACTCATAAGGTACCCGAGTCCTTGGGGTTTTCTTGCCTGTGTTATTTCGCTAAGGATTTTAAATTTCTATTGAACCAGCACATTTAGTATAGGTTGTATGTAGTAAAAGAAGAAATGGAACTTAGTTCTACGATGTGATTTAAAACTTGATTTTTGAGTGAAAAATGGAGACCCTTCCAATTCTTTGTGTGACATAATAGTATTTGTTTTTGATAGACTAACCATTGTGGATCTGTGCATGACATTGTGTTGATCGATTTGATGAATGACTTAAGCTAGAGTACGAACTTAATAGGTAGCATGTGATTGTTTGACTTTGTGCCATGTGTGAGTGAGCTTAATTAGATTTGTTCTTGCTTTGTGTGCCAATCTAGAACTTGCCCGGTTAGTATTGCCTAGGTCATAGGATAGTTGTTAGGAAAGGATCATAGGCCATTTTGGAAACATTCCACTTAATCCCAAATGACCGACCAAATGATGTGAATACCTTTTGATCCCAGATTTTACCCTACATTGACCCTTTTTGCTGTCTAGCCTAATCACCTTCCCTATTTCTATTTATGAACCTTTAGTTTGGCCCTGGTCCCTCCTTGGACATTGTGTACCTCAACTCAAGCAAATCACTTAAGTTGAGGGTGGCTACTGTAGAGGTGAGTGAGAAGTATGGGTATGAATAGAAGAGGTTAGAGATAAAAAGGAGAAATAATGGGTGCGACGTCTATGTTAAAAAAAACAAAGAAAAAGAAAAGAAAGAAAAAGAGAAGAAAGAAAAAGAAGTTGTGAGAAAATAGTTGAGTCTGAAACAAAAGCCGCAACCGTCACTTGTTGAAATAAAAAGGGAGAAAAAGGGAGGAAAGGAGTAGAGTTGGTATGATAAGTAAGCAACATAGCGTAGTATCAAGGAGGGCTTAGTCACTATTATCCCATATCTACCATACCCATCCCCGAGCCTACGCTACAAGCCAAGTAAAGTCCTATAGTGATCCTAATCCAATTGTCCAAAAATCGAGGCGTAGAAAATAAGGGCAAGCCTATGGTATTGTGCACGCATTGCTTGAAAGTCTTTGTGAGAGTGAGTGTTTAGCTCAGTTCCGAAAATATAACTTTATTAGTGTGTGAATGGGACTTCTTTGTGGTGAGGGCACTAGAGCGACTTTGACTGCTACTTGTTGGTGTGAGTCTCATATGTGTATGCTAGATCGTCTGTTGATAACATAATGACGTCCATGAATCCCTTTTGTGTTGTCTTGATGAACGAAACATATGCACTGGGTTTGTATTGAAGAAGAGGGGGGATACTTGTTATGAACTGAAATGCTAAATCATATGACTTCCATAGTTTCTATTTTTCTTTTTCTTAAGCATCGTTTAGTTTTATTTTAGTTTGTTGCTTGAGGACAAGCAAAGATTCTAAGTTGAGGGTGTTGATGTGCCAGGATTTGATGGCACTTTCGACGCTTAAAACAAGGGATTTTTGGGAGTTCTTGAGTACATTTTGTTAGATTTGATGTCGTTTGTTAAGTGTGCAGGGAAAAAGTATGAAATAGATAAAAGTACCAAAAAATTGCAATTTCTGGGCAAAAGATAGGCTACCACGGGCGTCACACCAACGACGGCCCGTGGGGTTGACCGTTGGATTGAGGTAGCAGGACTTGCTAAGGTTGTGGAGCCCCGATGGGCTGGCACGACTCCTGTGGAAGACATGACAGGGCATGGTTTTGCCCTTCGAAATGCTCCAGGGAGACATGCTAAGAGCCAAGGAAGAGCGACGGGCACCACAACGCCTGTGACAATCCCGATGGCCCGTTGTTGATGCCCATGGAAACCAGGCAGGAGAGCTGGAGAAGAGCTAAGTCAAGTGACGTGAGTATCATGATGGGCATCGCAGATGTGATATCCCATCGCCTCAGCCCGTGAGATCGTGGCAGCGAGATTTTCTGAAGAGTTGAAGAAGGCCGACGGGAACCCACAGCGCCCGTTGCACCAGCGACGGCCTGTGAGGCATCTCGACGGATCTGCCGCATCCAGCTTCTCCCAGTTTTATTAGGATTTGGTTTCTTGGTCAATAAATACTTTCCCTTAGGTTTTATTTACGATGTTACACAGAGGTTACACATTAGTTACACATTATTTTTTAGGATACATTCGATAATTATTACATTGTTCTTCGGTATTGATTCAAACACAAGTTCTTGATTAATTGAAGTGTTCTTGAGATTTTTCTTCAAGATTCCGGATTTTTTTATTCTCAATTGTAAGTATCTATTGATGATTGCTCAAACAAATATTAATTGTGCACTTATGAACATGAGTATCTAAATCCACAACTAGGGTTGTGCGAACCATGAAGGATTAACGAAGTAGGCGAAGTACTTAGGTAATCTAGGGCGGTGTTTATGCATGTATTGTTCTTCCCTTCACTTTGATTGCTTTTTAATGGTGCACAACGTTAGAACTCGCCTTATCCTTACTTGCCGGACCAAGGAGGTAACAGATGGGAAAAGGGTTGCTTAACAACGGAGATTTGAGGCTACCAACCCTCATCTAATAGCTTGACCTTGTCCGAGAATAGCTAATCTGGGATCCAGGGTAAGGGTTAGTAAAGTACACACCCGCGGCTGGAGCAAGGCGTGTGGTCAAATTCATCTAGTTGCCGGACCAAGGAATTAGGTGAACCTAACTTACCGATTTTGCATGCTAAGAACCAAACTAGTCTATCAAGTACAAACGCCTTACTAAGTTATGATCTCATAGGGAACACTACCCTAGTCATCTCATCCATTGGTTATAACTCTTGAAATTAGCAATTGTTACTTTTTTACTTTTGATTTACAATCATTACTTGTCACTTTAAAACCCCCCTTATGGGAAATAAATGACTAAAAGGACGAGTAAACATGGATCGACCCTAGTCCTACCATATTCCCTGTGGGATCAACCCCAACCTTTAGTTGGGTTCTATATTTGAACAACGACCATTTGCGCTTCTTTTAGAGGTGTAATTTGGGCGTCATCCACGTGCATTGTGCGATCTTAACTTATAATCATAGTCTTCAGTACATTTTCAGCCAGAAGGACCTAAATTTGAGACAGGGCATGTGGTTAGAGCTACTGAAGGACTATGACATATCGATTCTCTATCACCCGGGCAAGGCAAATATGGTAGTATATGCCTTGAGATGAAAGGAAGTGAGTCTGGGTAGCTTAGCATTCTTAGAAGTAGAGGAGCGACCTTTAGCTTTGCACATCCATTCCATGGCTAATGGGTTGGTTAGACTTGACATTTTTTAGCCAAGCCATATTCTTGCTTATGTTGAGGCTGGATCTTCCTTGTTAGAGCAGATTTGGGTATAGTAGTTTGTTGATGCGGGGTTGAGGATCATTCATTATAAGGTACTAGGCGGTGAGGCTAGGAAGGCGACCTTAGATTTGGATGGTATTCTGAGGATTAAGGGTCGTATCTATGTTCCTAGAGTTGGTGATTTGGTCAGGTTGATCTTGGAGGAGGCTCATTCTTCTAGGTATTCCATTCATCCCGAGGCAACTAAGATGTATCGTGACTTGCAACAACCCTACTGGTGAAGTAAGATGAAGAGGGATATCTTAAATTTTGTGTCTAGGTGCTTGAACTATCAGCAGGTGAAGTACGAGCACCAGAGACTCGGTGGTTTGCTCAGAGGCTACCCATTCCAGAGTGGAAATAGGAGCAGATAGATATGGATTTCGTAGTAGGCTTTCCACGTACTTTGCAGATATTTGATGCTATTTAGATTATCGTTGATAGGTTAACAAAGTATACTCATTTTCTGCTAGTTCAGACTTCCTACAGTTCAGAGAGGTTGGCTCATATTTACATCGATGAGATTGTCCATTTGTATGGGTTGCCTATTTCTATCATTTTCGACCATGGTACTTAGTTTACTTCATGCTTCTAGAGGTCTATTCAGAGAGAGTTGGGTACCCGAGTTGAGCTTAGAACTACTTTAAAACCACAGACCGATGGTTAGTCAGAGTGTACTATTCAAGTTCTGGAGGATATGTTACGAGCTTGTGTTATAAATTTTGGAGGTCAGTGGGACCAGTTCTTAGCTTTGGCAGAGTTTGCATATATAATGGATACCACTCCAATATTCAGATGACTCCGTTTAAGGCATTGTATAGTAGATGGTATAGATCTCCGGTGGTTGGTTTGATGCCATTGAGATTAGACCATGGGGTACTAACTTGTTTCGTGATTCTATGGATAGAGTTTAGGTCATTCAAGAGAGACTTCATACTTTCTAAAGTAGGCAGAAGAGTTATGCTGACCGAAGGGTTCGAGAGTTAAAGTTCATGGTTGGTGACCAAGTGTGTCTGCGGGTATCGCCCACAAAGGGCGTGATGACGTTTAAGAGGAAGGGCAAGCTTAGCCCTAGGTTCATTAGGCTGTTTAAGGTCCTTCGTCATATTGGGAAGGTAGCATGAGTTGTCCCTACCTCCTTCTCTTTCGGGTGCACCCTATTTTTCATGTTTCTATGTTGAGGAAGTATGTTCTGGATGGGTCGCATGTGCTCCAGTTTGATTCGGTTCAATTGGATGAGTCACTAGCCTTTCAGGAGGAGCCATTTGCTATTTTGGATAGGCAGGTTAGGATGTTATGGTCCAAGGAGATTTAGTCAGTTAAGGTTCAGTGGTGTCATCGTCCTATCGAAGAGACTACTTGGAAGACCGAGATCGACATGCGGACCCGTTATCCTCTCCTTTTCAAGACTTCAAGTATCTTTCTTTCTTTAACTTTTGACAATGAAAGTTAATTTAGTAGTGGATGTTATAATGACCATCTTGGTTATTTTCTCTGTTTTTGTGCTTTTTCTGCATTTTCAGCTTTCTCACAGCGGCTACATGTTATTTATGACTTATCGGGACTGAAGGTTCAGTTCTCAAGCAGTTCATTTGGGTTTTAAGCCCATTTCCCTATTTGAAACTCTTAAAGCTAAAATATTTAACTTTGGTCAACATTCAGAGAATACAGCCTTAGGTGGAAATTCTGTCAGCGATGTCAGCTCGAGAACATTAACTTTGGGCTAGTAGGATCTTTGGTTCGATCCTGAGGCTTTTGAACTCATTTTAGACTATTGAGTTTGTTTTTGGTAAAAAGGTAGTTTTGGGCATGTGGCCTACTTTTCATCAAACAATCTCCATTAGGAATTTCATCAATTTTGTTGAGTTTAAAATGCCATTTTTGGTAGGATAGCATATCTGGTTTATATTCATGGGGTTCAAAAAAATCCCGAGGGTGCAGTCAGAGACTTTGGAGTTGAGTTTTTGCAGCTGATGCTACTGGTTCTGGTATGGGCATGCCTTCATTCTTGGGGCTGCACCTGCGTAGCCGTCCCTGCAGTCACCAGCCGCACCTGCGATCCTGGGAGACGTCAGTTGGGCATTGCCCCTGTGCTGCCTTCCCGTCCCTGTGGAGTGTGTACCGCACCTGTAGAGCAGAATATTACTGTTGACCTCCACTCCTGTGGTAGTATGGCCGCTGCAGTGACGCTGCACCTGCATTGATTTAACCGCAAGTGCATCGATCATTGGGATTTTTAAATGAAGTCCCTTCTTTATTCCACTCATTTCCAATAACACTCTTCCTCTATTGTTGAGCTTGGCTAAGTGGGAGAAGTACCATTTCTTGGTGATTTACTAAACACTTGAGGTAAATACTTTCCCCTCGTCTTTCTAATATGCAAATGTTGGTTAATTTTGCTTTTCATCTTTGTTTTGGGCTCCTAATTGCATGATTTCTCCCATGGTTAAAGTGTCATGTTTTGTACCATTTCACATCTGAATTCTCTTTCAATTCTGTCTAAATTTGGGTCCTGCACCCCACTGTCTATTGGGAGCATGTTTATGAAATTTGTTTTTTGTTTCGTTAAATGGGCCTCGAGGGTCATTTTTGAACCCGATTTTTGCCCAAAAATTTGTATAGCAATATGGGTGTCATTCTTCTCATGTTGATACCTAGTTTATGTTTATGATAGCATGGGTGCATTCTGAGGCACTCCGAAAGGGAAAGGCTCCCAAGTGAAGGTTCGTGTTTGTTGTTCAGTATTGAGGTAGGTTACGACTTTCTTCTTTTAGACCTAGCTTAGTTAGGTTTTATATTTTATATGTTACTTGAATGTTAGGATAAGCTTTAGGTTAGAACTAGGCTTAAATCTTGTTTTTTGCATAAATTAGCCATTTTTGGGATGTTAGAGTAGGTTTATTCATGCTTATTCTTAGGTTAGGAGCTTGTAGCTTCTGCCGTGCTTATACTAGAATCCTTAGTGTATTTTAAGGAGATTTAAGACGTAGAGTAGGTGCTTGTGCTTATTTTCATGCTTAGTTTTGATTCTTCCATTTATATTTATCATTATTGTGTAACTATAGACCCGAAGCTATATCTTTGGACTGGACGGAGTTCCAGGTGAGCACCTTGTTTTGAGAAAGCCTTTGCCCTATCTTTGGTGCATATTCCTGCATTTACTTGGTTTCTATATTGCACATATTCATTTCTGCATTCATGAACTTGGCACATAATGGGGTTTCTAAAGAAGAAATGTTGGTTTTCCGAATTTGAAAAGAGGTTTTCACCTTTACTATGTATTTCGAATTTCTAAAAATGATTTGTACTACTTTACTACTGATTTCGGACTTAAAAACTAAACGCCTCCCTTTTTACTAATTTGAGCTTCGTGGAGGGCATCATTACTTACTGTACATCTGATGTAAGATTTTGGACTCATATTTATTTATTGTACTTCTGATGTAAGATTTCGGACTCATATTTACTTATTGCACGTCCGATGTAAGATTCCGGACTCATATTTACTTATTGCATGTCCAATATAATATTTGTACTCATGTTTACTTATTGCACATCCGATGTAAGATTCTGGACTCATATTGCATCATCCCCATACTACATCACATCCATCTCATGTTGCACCGCATTTTATGTTGGTTGTTTCCACTTTAAGTGACTTTTTCCTATTATTATTATATCTGCACTCTTAGTTTGGATTGTTTTTTTTTCAGTTTTCCCGTTATAACTAGATTTAGGTGGATCCCTATAGCTAGTTTACTTTTTGTTTCTTATATTATATAATATTTTTCTAAGCTCGGTCGGCCTATGATGCCTATTAAGTACCCCGTATTTTGGTACTCATACTACAATTCTGCATCTTTTTTTGATCCAGCACCTAGTATGAGCCACCCGAGAGTTTTTCCATTTGAAGCGTCAGTCGCATAGGGCCCCCATTAATCCTCATTTTGTTCGTGGCCAGCCGTTGTTTGGATCGTGGTGAGCTCCAGGCGTTTGGAGATCCTTACTGCCTTCCATCGTTACATAGTGTTTGTTTTTTTGTATTTTGGTACACAGTACTATGTTATATAGCTTTATCTCATACTTTAGATGCTCTTATACTGGTGACACCAGGTCCGGGGTTCGGTTCTTGTATACATATCTCGTCTTTCACGGTCTCTTTAGGGCCATTTTTGTATATTTTGTATGGTTGGTATTTATCTATATTGTTTGCCCATATCTTGTTATGTTTTTTCTTCTGCTTACCTTATTTAATGCTTAGTTGTACTATTGTATCCTTGGGTTGGCTTGCCTACTGAGGGATTTTAGTTGGGGCCTTCACGGCCCAATTTAGGGTCGTGACAAGGAGCTCGCCTAAAGAATATGGTTCACTTTAAAAGTTTCAATTCAAGATCAAAATGTCTATCTCTCCACTTGAGAAGACTTGAAGATTCAAGTCAAGATTCAAGAGATAGGATCTTGCACTTGTTTTTTTTTTTTACTTTGTCTTTCATTTTGATATAAGAACAGGAGCCACGAATCGAAAACTCGACGAAACCTTGCTCGACTCTCCAACTCATCATTCCATCTCCTTGAACTATGCGTGGTATGATTTACTTATAACTCGGGATATGTAGGATGTCCAAAATCAAGACTCGGTCGCATCTTTTTCTTCTTATCTTCTCCCTTCCATAAAATGGTCGGGTCAAAACTGGTCTCTTAGTCTACTTCCTTATCTGAAAACTCTTCAAGTCTTCAGTCAAAGAAAATCAAATTGTAGACACTTGATTTTTCACCCTTTCTGAGTGTTAACCCATTTTTAGATTTAAAATATTTAATTTAATTCTATTTTTTATTTTAGCTTTTATTTCATTTTTAGTATGTTTTATTTGAAAATGGTGAAAAAAAATATTTCTAAAAAATAGGATCTTATTTTAGGATAAGCTTTATTTTTCATTCTTCAAAAGAAAAGAAAATTTATAATAATATACATTTTCATTTAATTTAACTTTTAATAAATAAGCTAATAATTTTATTATGTTTCTTATTTACATATATTTAGGACTAGCTATTTAACCTTTCGATATTTTTATTAGTCTAAAAGTAATTAGTTAAAATTGATATAATCATATTTTGTTCTTTTTTTTAAAGAAAACAAACCAAGAAAAAAATTGAATAAAAATATAAAAAGAGACCCACTATCCAAAATACCCACCTGCACTTCCCCCAACTCCCTCATGTTTTTTTTCCTCTTCCCCTCACAATTCTCAACCTCCCCCTACTCTCACTCCCTCACTTTTCTTGTAATCAGCAACACACATACACGACACGACACAGATAACAATACACACAAACAATATATCCTATATATAATACACACAGGCAACAGAAAGAGATTGGATAGAGAGACACAATAGTAGAGGAAACATAAGAGAAAAACAAGAGGAAGAGATAGAAAAAGAGAAGACAAAGCAAAACTAGATAGCGAGAGAATAGGAGGGATGAAATAAAAACACAAGATACAAACGAAAAGAAAAGGAGAGCACACAACAAAAGATTAGAGATAGAGATTAGAAAAAAAATGCAATAGAGTGAAAAAAAGAAGGCAACAAAGGGAAACAGAGAAATAGATAGAGAGAAAAAAAATAATGAGAAACAAAGAGCAAGAAAAAAACAGAGAGATAATTTTGAAGGTTCGTAAGTTGAACTTCGAATTTTTGATTCTTGTTTCGAGTTTCCGATGATGTGTGCTTGCTTCTATATTCAGTTTAGTTTATCCCACAGGTTCTTATTCAGTTCCTTTCTACTTATTTTTAGTAATTTTATTGTGAGACAAAACATGAACAAAATTATGTAAATATTTTCATGTATTGTTTAGTATGTGGAGTTGATTGTTTATATGAAGTTTTTTTTCATATTGAGTTGTATGTTTAGTTATCTGGACACTTGTATATTTGCGCATAAATTTTAGACTTAACATGATATTTACTGGGGAAGGTACTTATAATGCAAAAAAAAAAGAAAAAATAGAGGGTAAGCAAGACAAACACATAAATCAGATGCAGCTCATTATCAATATACATAAGTTTATGAAATTTTACTTAGTTAATTTTGAGTTGATGATTTAATGTAGATTCTATTAGTTTCTCATATTGGGTTAGAACATGATAGAGAATAGAAATAAAAATATCATCTAACTGGAAACGGAATTGCTAGAGTGAGATCCCTCTTTGATTTTTATTTTTTTTACGTTTGTGCCCAAAGTTAATAACCTTTTCCTGTTCTTGATTAATCAAAGTGCATATAACTTGGTGTAATATGTTGTGAAATTGTTGAAGTTTAAATGAGATTTTGCTTCAAGTTAATTACAATATCATATATATACATATTAGTTACATGCTTAACTAGGGTCTAGGATATATTTATTTTCCTAAATAAATCGTGAACATGGAATACTCATGTATGGAGTTATCTTTGAATACTTGTATAATTATTTTTAGTTTCTTTGTCAAGTATCATATATTTGGTAAAAGATTTATACAAGAGGCTTCATGAGTTTTTTTTTTACATTCATATTTGGTTTAAAAGTTTACGTGTGAGATTAAATGGCTTCAGCATCATTTGTTATATAACAATATGATTTTCAGATTAGTACATAGATAATACTGTGATGCTATGATGATATATTAGAATTGTTTTGGTCTAAATTATTATTTTACTTTATTCTAATAATATTCGGCTCACTTTATGTGTATTTTATATTAATAGCGACAATATGATTTTTTGGGGGGTTAGTTATTACTTAGGTTTCTCAATGAACACGAGGCCCTTGGCACTATTTTCATGATAACTCTTTGGTCTAGACAATATTGGGCTTTACCAATTAATCTAGTGAGTTTGAGTGACATGGATTACGAAGTTATTCAATATCCATCGCAATTGATAAAAAAAAAAGAGAAAAAATCAATTGTGAGAGAGTGAAATGAATTGCAGATTAATCCAAAACTCGTTGTAAAATTTAAAAAAAAAGAATGAAAAAATAAAAAATAATTGTGTCACGACCCAAACTACTGCGAGTGGAACCCACCCGAAATCTCCGGATGAGCGAACTAATAATCAACCCAACACTTAGCGAAACTAGCAGCTCAAAACCAATTACATTAAAATAAACTAACATTCATAGCCAAAATACTAATAAAATAAGTCCTGCAGAAATACTCCTAGAAACTGAAAGTTGTTGTACCAAAACATCTACTAACGTCTAGAATACGGGGATGAAACCCCAAAATAAAAGAGTCTAAGTCTGAAACAATGCACTAGAGATGTACTAGATGAGACCATGGAAGCCCAAAAAAAGTATCTCACCCTTGGAATCTGAAATCGTCGGGACTACAACTGAGGTCGCGTAGCAACCGCCGAAATATGTCCTATTTTCACAAAAGGAAAACAAGTCCAGTATGAGTACACAAAATCACGGTATACTGGTAGGATCATCGGACAACTTCAATAAATAATGTATGAATAGTAAAGCAAGGCTGAGTAAAGTATGACAAAACATGAATAAACAATCCAGCAATACCATTCCAATCTCTCAGTCTTACCTCTAACTTACCAATTACATGATACAGGTTAAACAACCACTACGACAATCACAATAACAATTAGCATATACCCTTTTTTAAAATAACCCGGACCAACCAAGGATCCCTAGAATAACTCCTAAGTGTTTAACATGCAATTCTCGGTCTACACAAGGACCAACCCCATATTTAAGTACAATTACTCAGCCTCTCATGGATCAATATAAAATAATCACAGTTTCAATAATTAACCCGGTCCACTAATGGAATTATCGACAAAAATACAATCAACAAGTATAATTAAACTGCGACCAGGCGTGGTACCCGAGCCAACCATTATAGAACCTGTACAAGGCATGGTACCCGAGTCAATCGATAAGTATCCCGTACCAGGCGTGGTACCCAAGCCAACCAATATGTATCCCATACCAGGCATGATACCTGAGCCAACCGAATATCATACAAAATCCAACAGTCAACAAACAATGAATGAAATCACACTTGTCAACTAACAAGCAACAAAACCAAGTTCATTTCACATGACTCACACCCGGACAATTAGACATTCATAATTTCTGCTTCCTAAGCTTGCAATGCACATGCCATACTAAGCTAAAGTTACATGAACACATATTGTATTTGGTAAAACAATAACCATCACCTACCTCAAATAACTTAAAAACTTTATTGGACCGGAGCCTTCCCACTTTCTGAAGCTTTCGCTTTCCCTTGATCTAAAAATAATTACACATAACTTCAATCAATCCAAATGGCCTAAAATTACCCAGATTATACTCAAATCCTAATCCCCAGGCCAACCTATGATCATTTCACCCATTCCTGGGCCTTCCCACCATTACTTCACCCAAAGTTATCATTTTTAAGGATACATTAAGCAAATAATGGTGTTTTAAATACAATAGAATAATTATTATCACAACCCAAGAATTATACACCCTAAAATCTTTTTTTTCACCAGGTTCTACCTTCTTAGGTCAACCCAAACATCCTCCAAGCCCGAAATTATTATTTTTAAGGTCTGGGAATCAAAATACTGAAATGGGGAGCAAAATCCTTTCCTTTTCGATAGAGTTTGATGAAAAATCAGTAGAAATTTCCTCCCTTCTCCTATGCTCTTCCCCAAAATATTTTTGAGAATTTTTAACTTTTTTGGGAAAGTTTTTTCAATAACTATGACTTATTCCTCTATAACAGTCCGTACACCGCTATAACTGTGTTGTTATAGCGGACTCGACTGCTATGGCGGTGCTGACTGACTTTGACTTCCGCTATAGATAGCAGTAGTCACTGTAGAGCGAATAGAATCTCAGAAATTCCCCCAAAATTGCCCATTAACACACCTCAAATCTTGATGTTTTGAATCAACCATTTCATGTCATTTTTTATATCGGGAGTTCTACTCATCCGAATTCACTTTAAAAAGTCCCTCGAACTCTTTGATGTCTTAGCTAATGGAAAACTTAGCTCAACATAAGATACCTTACCCAAATCCTCACCCGGAATACTCTAGACCATACCTTACTCTGAATCCGTCTGAGACTAGCCTAGCCCAAAATTTCCAACTCCTAAACTCAGAAGTTTTCTTACCCGAAACATTGCACAAATGGTTTACCCGTAACGATGGAATAGGTCATTACAACAGACACCAATTTACCCATTATTCATCCCCGAATGATCAAACTCGAAAAGATAAGCTAAAAGAGAGAAGGTGTAGTACCTGAATCCTCAAACAAGTGAGGGTACTTATCTCGCATGTCCTTCTCTGTTTCCCAAGTGGCTTTCTCAACCATATGGTTCTTCCATTTAACCTTCACCGATCTGATTTACTTTGTCCTTAATTTCTGAACATCTCGATCTAGAATCGCAATTGGCTATTCTTCGTACTGAAGATCCTTGTCTAGAAAAATCAAATCTCACTTAATAATGTACTCCCCATCCCCATGGTATCGCTTTAGCATAGATACATAGAAGACTGGATGGACTCCAGATAAACTGGATGGCAGTGCTAACCTATACGCCACCGGTCCTACAATCTCAAGGACCTTGAATGGACCAATGTACCGAGGGCTAAGAATTCCCTTCTTGCCAAATTGCATTACCCCTTTCATTGGTGACACTTTTAACAATACTTTTTCACCAACCTGAAAAGCCATGTCCCTTACATTGCGATTTGCATACTCTTTCTGCCTGCTTTGGGCTGCTAGCAACTTAGTTTGAATTCCCCTTAATTTTTCCTGAGCTTCCCTCACCAAGTCCACACCCAAAGGTTCACATCGCCTACCTCAAACCACCCTATGGGTGATCTACATCCCCTCTCATAAAGTGCATCGAATGGTGCCATGTCGATACTAGAGTGATAGTTGTTGTTGTATGAGAACTCACACAATGGTAGAAACTGGTCCCAATGACCCCCAAAGTTGATTATACATGCTCTCAGTATGTCCTCTAGTACCTGAATTATCCTCTCTGACTAACCATCTATCTGAGGATGAAATGTGGTGCTGAAAGTGAGTTGGGTGCCCAACTCTTCGGGCAACATGCCACAAAACATGGAAGTAAATTGCGTACCTCTACCTGAAATAATGGAACATGGCACTCCATGCAGTTTCACAATCTCCTTAACATAAATCTTGGCCAATTGTTGTGAATTATAATCCACCCTGACCGGAAAGAAATTAGCTAACTTGGTCAGCATGTTCACGATGACCCAAATGAAGTCATACTTTCCCATAGTCTTAGGAAGACCCACTATAAAATTCATGACTATTTTTTCCCACTTTCACTCAGGAATGGGCATCCTCTGAAGTAACCCTGTAGGCCTTTGGTTCTCATACTTAACCTACTAAAAATTCTGGCACTTAGACATATAGTCAGCTATGTTTCTCTTCATCCCAGGCCACCAATAAAGTCACTTCAAATCTCTGTACATTTTGGTTACGCTCGGATGAATGGAATATCGCAAATCATGAGCCTATGTCAATACATTCTAAAGCAAATCATCAACCCGAGGGACACAAATCCTCCCCCTGAAGTTCATCACCCCTCCAGCATCCAATGTGGCATCCCCAGACTCTTCGAATACTACCTTGCTCCGAAGTTTGTTCAAATATGCATCCTAAAACTGTTTAGCTTTAGTATCCTCTATAAATGTGGGTTTAACCTCAATATTGGCAAACACCCCACCCTGTTCTGAGATGCCAACTGCATGAACTTAGATTCTAGAGCCCGAATCTCCCTAACCAAGGGTCGTTTGAACACTCCTAAGCAAGCCAAACTGCCCATGCTAACTTCATTCTAGCTCAATATGTCTGCCACCATATTAGCCTTACTCGGATGATAATGGATGGTCACATCATAATCCTTCAACAGTTCCATCCACCTCCTCTGCCGCAGGTTCAAATCTTTCTATGTAAATACATGTTGTAGGCTGTGATGGCATGTGAACACTTCACATTTGATACCATAAAGGTAGTGTCTCCAAATCTTTAGCGCAAAGACCACCGCTGCCACTTCCAAATCATGGGTTGGGTAATTTTTCTCATGGGGCTTCAACTGCCTAGAAGCATAAGCTATAACATTCCTGTCCTGCATCAACACATCACCCAAACCCGAATGTGAAGTATAACAAAACACAACAAAATCTTTACTTTCAACTGGCAATGATAGGATGGGAGCTGTGGTCAGAACGCTCTTGAGCTTTTGGTAGCTCTCTTCACACTTGTCAGACCAAACAAAAGGTACCTCCTTCTGAGTCAACCTTGTCAAATGAGCAGCAATGGATGCAAAATTATTGACAAACCTGTGGTAGTAGCCTGCAAGCTCCACAAAACTCCTAATCTCAGTCACAGTGCTAGGCCGGACCCAACTCTTAGCTACCTAAATCTTTTGGAGATCCACTATCACCCCTTTTTCTGACACCGCATTCCCTAAGAAAGCAATAGAAGACATCCAAAATTCACACTTTGAAAACTTGCCATATAATTTCTTGTGCCTTAAAATCTCCAGAACAATGTGAAGATGCTCTGCATGCTCCTCCTTACTCTTGGAGTATATCAGAATGTCATCCATAAAAACAATGATGAATGAATCCAGAAATGATTTGAACACACCATTCATCAGACTCATGAATACTGCCGGCACATTGGTCAATCCAAATTATATTACCAGGAACTTGTAATGCCCATACCGAGTTCGGAATGCCATCTTAGGTATATCCTCAGGCATAATCTTTAGCTGATGGTACCCTGACTTCATGTTAATTTTCAAAAACATGGAATCACCCTGTAACTGGTCAAAAGGGTCATCGATGAGGGGTAAAAGATACTTATTTCAGATAGTAACCTTGTTCAGTTGCATGTAGTCTATACACATCCTCATACTACCATCCTTATTATTTACAAACAACACTGGAGCACCCCAAGGTGAAGCACTAGGATGAATAAAGCTCTTATTTAAGAGTTCTTGAAGCTGAGTCTTAAGTTCCCTCAACTCTTTCGGAGCCATACGATAAGGAAGAATAGAGATTGGGCGAGTGCTCGGCTCCAAATCTATGTAAAAGTCAATGCCTCTATCCGGGGGCATGCCAGGCAAGTTCATCAGAAACACCTCCTGAAACTCAGAAACCACCAAAATTAACTCAATCGAAGGGGACTCCACACTAACATCCCAGAAATGAGCCAAGAAGGCCAAACAACCTTTTCCCACCAACTTCCTAGCTTGAACAAAGGATATGATATTTGTCGGCTTAGGCCTGTACACACCTTCCCACTCTAGCCTATCCTTACCCAGAATCTCTAGAGTTAGGTCTTAGCATTATAATTCAACACAGCATGGTATGGAGACAATCAGGTTATCCCTAAGATGATATCAAAATCTAGCATGTCTAGAATAACCAAATCTACCCAAATCAGAAAACCCACAAAAATCAAAGGACAAGTATGATATACATGGGTTACTACCAAAAATTCCCCAACTAGGGTAAAAACATAAATAGGGGAGTCCAGCACATCACAAACTAAATCCAAAGACAAAGTAAATTTCACAGAAACATACGATAAGTAGAACATGAGTCAAATAATACAGAAGTCATCCAATCATAGACTAGAATTATACCTGTTATCACAGCATCTGATGCTTCGTCCTCAGACTTCCCTGGGAATGCATAACATTGGACCCTGTCATCAATCTAAGCAACCTTTTTGGCTGGCTGCGCTACTCCCCTAATTGTGCAACCATTTCCCTGGTTCCCACAGCCTCCCTGAAAATTACCTCATCCATCCTATGGACGACCTCAGCCATTGCCATCTCAACTTGCCAGAACCATAGCCCTGGTCTGCTACTGATTTTGGTTTCCTGCCTGCCTATGAGGTCACTCCCTCTTGAAGTGACCCGGATCTCCATAATGAAAACATCCGCGGTCAAGAGTAGGCCTTGTAGTAGAAGCATAAGACGCCCATGGCCCCTTAGAGCTGAAAACTCGTGACTGGCTCCTCGGAAACCACCTGTAGAAGCTGGCAGGGCTGACTGAATAACACAAGCACAATACACATGCTGGTTGTGACCCCTAGAGTATGAACTGCTGAAATTACCTTCATTTCGGGATTTCTGGGTTAACACCTTACCCTGCCCAACTTGTCTGACCCCCTCTAGTTTCTTCACGTAGTCAATAACCTTATTAAAACTCTTCCCTGCTGAGGTCATATGCATAGACAACACCTGCAATTTCGTATTCAGGCCCTTTATATATAGACGAATCCTCTCCTCCTCAGTACCCAGAAGCTGAGTAGCATAGCGTGACAAGGTATGAAATTTAGCCTCACAGGTTGAAATAAACATGTTACCCTGCTCAAGAGCCAGAAACTCATCTTTTTTGTGATCCCTCAAAGTGCAGGGCATATATTTCTCCAAGAACATATCAAGAAACTATGCCCAAGTTATCGGAGGCAAAGTTGATGGCCGACACTCTACATGTGCTCTCCACCAGTACTCTGCATCACCCCGAAGGTGAAAAGTGACAAACTCAACCCCATGCTATTGCACAATGCCCAACTTATGCAGCCTCTCATAGCAATCCAAAATAAACTCAAATGCATCCTCATTCTCTATACTCTGAAATGTTGGAGGTTTTAGTTTTAGGAATTTGGTCAGCATCTCATGCTCGATCCCGGGCATAACAGGGCCTAACATTGGACGAAAGAGATCATTAGTACCTAATGTTGCATCCATCCTAGGAGTCACTGCAATAGCTGGTTGAGTGCCCAAAACCTGATCTGGTGTACCAAAAGGGGTGGCTCCAGTACCTGCCAACCCATTCAGAAAAGCCCACACCTGCTGAAACACCTCGGGTGATATAGGGGGAAAGCCTACACCTCTAGCTGGTGTCGCCTTCTCCTGCTCTGTGCACTCTTCAAGTACAACCTCAACCTCCTCTACGACAGGATCCTGGGGTGGGGCAGGGGTTGCCACCCTTGTCCTTGCTGTTGCCTTAGCTCCACCCCCGGTGAGTGTTGCTCTTACTCTACCCCTACCTATGCCCCTTCCTCGCCCTTTGGCTGCTAGTTCTGCCAGTGGAACCGCCACTCTTGCTCCATTTTATCTGGTGTTAACCACTTGCAGACAAAGAGTGAAAGAAGTTAGATACTAATTTCTATCACCAGATACCAATTGGAATCAAGTTATAGCACGAAAGAAGAAAGAAGAGATAGTTTCCTAAAGTCTTATATCCCCTCGAAGAAAAGTACACACATCTCCGCACCATTCTGCAAGACTCTACTAGACCCATTTTGGTACGATGAGATCAATAAACCTAAAGCTCTGATACCATCTTTATCATGACCCAAACCACTGCGAGTGGTACCCACCCAAAACCCCCGGATGAGCAAACCAATTATCAACCTAACACTTAGAGAAACTAGCATCTCAAAACCAATTACATTAAAATAAACTAACATTCATAGCCAAAATACTAATAAAATAAGATCCTGTAGAAATACCCCTAGAAACTAAAAGTCATAGTACCAAAACATCTACTACCGTCTAGAATATGAGAATGCAACCCCAAAATAAAAGAGTCTAAGTCAGAAATAATGGACTAGAGATGTACTAGATGAGACCATAATAGCCCAAAATGTAACACCTCAAAAAAAAACAAACCAACTATTGAATCCTGAATCCAATGAGTTTGCTGCATTTTCTGCAACTGTAGGTCACCACGGGCAATGCCACGGGCGTCATAGCTCAGATGGCCCGTGGGGTGCCCCGTGAAGACCAAACAGTTAGGTTGTGCCAGTTGTCTCAGCTCGACAGGCTGCCACGACGGGTGTCGTAGGTGCGACATCCCGTAGGACCCCGCCATCAAAATAGTCCATCCACTCCTCCCCATCACCCAGTCTTCTCGATGGATTAGGCCACGGGCATCATGGGTGTGATGACCCGTGGGAGAAAGCCATCGAAATGATCTAGGGCTCTCTTCCCTTGTCCCCCTTTCCCTCGATGGGCAACCCTACGGGCGTCGCAAACACGACGGGCCGTGGGAGCTCGCCATCAAAAGGGTCCAGCATACCTCAACCAAGGTACCCCTGCCCGATGCCTTGGCCGATGGGCCGTCATGGGTACGACGCCCGTCGGGTAACCCGTGAGGCATCCCAGTTTCCTGAAAATTTTCATTTAAGTTCCAGGGGTATTTTAGTCATTACCCACCCTTTTAACTCCTAAATGATGTTGTTTTGACTATTTCAAGTAGGGTTTTCACCCTTATAGTCCTAAGTCTCTTCTATATCCTTCATTCAACTCCCAAAAAGGGGAAAATTCTTCTCCAAGCTTCAAGTCTCAAGCTCCAAGTTCAAGCCTCCTAAGTCTTTCCAATTCAAGTGGGTTATCTTCAATCAAGGTATGTGGGTAATCAACAATGGGTTTCCTTCACCCTTGTGCCCAAAACCCCTAATTTAAATTTTGATTTCATGATCTTCAAATTAGGGTTCTTATCCAATTATTGTTATGGGTTTTGCTAAATATGACCTTTTCATGATTTGATTATGAAATTACTATTAAAATTGCATGATTTCACATGGATTTTTTCATGTTAACTCTTATTTCATGAATTGAAGTTTAACCATGGAAATCTCTACATGAATAAAGTTGATTTCAGTAAATTGGGTTTTGATAAGCATGTTCCTTATCGATTTTCAAGCATGTGCATGCCTAGTTCCTACGATTTTATGAAAGTATATGTTTTATGAAAATTGAACTAGAGCCATGCAAATTCTACAAGTCATGAAGTATGCAAGTCTTCCCATGTTATGAAGTATAATGCAAGATAAGACACCCTATGTTCCATCAATGCTCATGAATCGATTTCAAAACCCTAATTCATGAGTAGTATGACGATCCTAGGTATGAAAATATTATGAACAAGTATGAACAAGTTTGGCATTTGATATGTCATATGTATGTGAGCTCATGTCATACATATATATATATATATATATATATATATATGTTTTTGGAGTAGTATTTAGCACCGAATTAGACTGGGTGAGAGTACCCTTAGTCCCAGAACTACGTGCCACCGTACGTTGCCCTTTTGAGGCTTATGATGACAGGATCCTGGAATGAAATGGTTCTAACCTTGGCCGGTTAGGACAACTCTTACAGTGTGGGTGAAAGACACTGAACTCCATGTAGCTCAGCATGGTTTAACGTCGGTTAAGAGAAACTTCCACATGTTTTTTTTCAAGCTATGAAGTTATATGAATCTATATTATAAAACTTAAGCTTTATTTCATGTTTTATATTTTATACCTTGATATCTATTTATGGTCTTCCTTTAAGTGACAAGTTCATTCTTAAGCATGTTTTAAACTATTTTTATCATGATTCATGCATCGCTCACATACTCGGTCATCCTATAGTACTGACGCATATCTTGCGCTGCATCATTTGATGATGCAAATTCAGGTGTTCATTTCTAGACACGTGGCTAGAGCTTCCAGGACACTTTTTTGTCAGCTGTTGGTGAGTCCTCTTAGTTCGAGGACTATATATATTTTAGTTATGTTGATTTCTTATTTCTATACTTCAAGTTAGCTAGGGTCTTGTCCTAGCAACTCCTTATGTCATGTAGAGGCTTTTCAGACATCGACAGTGTTCGAGTCTCTTTCCAGATTTATATTTCTATTTGACACGCACAAGTTATGGTACGGAATGCACCTCTGCCACATGGATATGTAAAATTCACTGAAGAATCTGCTAAGGGGATCGGTCAATGTGCGACGCGCACAACCCAATGTGCGAACCGCACTTCTTTCGCACAAAGCATCTAAAATGATCTGAAGTCACTGGTCCAACTGAAGAGAGTGTGTGACGCGCACATCATGACATGCGAACCGCACGTCACGTTGCACATTACCTGAAGGGCAATTTTATCCTAAATTTTAGTGACATTTTGGGAAACTATAAAAGGCTAATTTAGGCACAATTATAAAAAAGAATCTTCAGTCCTGAATATTTTGAAGAACTTTATACTTTGAGACCAAGTTTTTCTCTCCAAAGAGAAGAGGGTATGAATCCATTCTCTTGGTTAACCATTTGTGCACTCAAATTGAGCTTAGAACTTGAAACTCAGCTTGAACAAAGAGGATTTTGGCTTATCCATTTGGTATTTACTCTCCTTTACTATGAGTGGATGATTTCATTTGTCTAGGGATGTGTTGATAATGGGTGCTTGACAAATGGATGTGGGTGTTATTTATTCTTGCTTATAATTGCTTATTTGACATGGGTCTAGTAGTTTCACCAAGTTTTAATCTAAAAATTGGTGGTTGCAAACATTAATTTTCATTACTTGACTATGTTATTTCTTGAAAGAGAATTTCCTGGTTTTGGATGTGAGATTACTAGTGGGAACTTGGGACTCTATTCAGATTTGAGGCTAGAAATAGCTCTTATCAAAGGAATTACCCATCTAAGGGTCTAAGCTAGAGATAGCGTGACCTCCCCAAGCTTGATCTTGGTTGTTTATTGCTTTGACCAATAGTTCTCTAATCGAGATTATTGGATATGTGGTCATTGATCGAGAGATAAACAACCATGCCTATGACCAAGGCTACCTATGTCAATAAGCAAGAGTAAGTGTGAAAAGGCAAACACCCTATCCCACATTAAAGCCCCATTGGATACATATCCCTAGACTCTTACACAATTTGATACACCCACTTTACTTACTTGCTTTGTTTATGAATTGAGATTGTAGTGACAGAATCCCAATTCCCCCAACTTTTTACATTCGTGTTTTTAAGTGTTTACTATCTTTGCAAACTCATTTTGATACTGTCTCCATATAGCTAGCATCAAGTCTCTGTGGGTATGACCCCGACACCTGTTGGGTACTTATAAATGTGTTTTGCTTGACGATCATCGTGCCTCCATATTTGGGGAGTATGATTTGAGCGTTTATCCAAAATAGTGCCATTGCTGGGGAACAATTTAGCGTATTGAGTTAGTATAGAATTTGAGTTTACTTATTCTAGTTCAAATTTGTGAATATTTGTTTTTGTTTTGTTTAGTTTTATTTTGTTGATTGACATCATGGCATATCTGAATGCTAGAAATGTTGATGGGTGCATCCCAGTTTATATTCTCGACTATTGTGTTTATTGTGGAGGACCCTACCTTGGACGAAAGTGTAGAATTGGCCCTAGGAGAGGTAAGTATTCCTCTTCTCGCTCCTATGATGGGCGCAGTTGTTATTTGTGTGGTGATCGTGATGGACATTGGAGCGAATGGTATAATGATGATCGTCCTCCTCCCCCCTCTTGTGCTAACAATATTGCTAGTGGTGGTTGTGACCTTAATAGGAATCAGGACATAGCAAGTGAACAACGCGTATGTGTCAAGCTCCAAACCCTCTTGGCCTCGCTAGAAACCCAAGAGGAGAGTGTGCAATCCATGAAGAAAGGCTTTGTGGATGCAAGGGCTAAAGAAGAGGAAGAGGAGAGTAGTCGTGCCATGCAATCCATGGAGGATTTGTCTACTTCTCTTGGTCAAATTGATGAAGAAACCCTTCCAAGTCCGATCAATGAACATGCCTCCAACATTGAAACCAAGAAAATTCACTTCGGGGGCGATGATGAAGACTTTCAAAATATCAGATACCCCAAAAGTGAGTTTGTATCGGTAGTGCTTGAATCTAAACAAGAGGAAGACACAAGGGATGATCATGAATTGAAGGTGGCATGGCAACCAACTACCCAATATATGAGTCATGGTGCCGAATCCAAATGAAGGGTACTAGAGTTGCAAGGCAAAGTCCAACGATTTATCTTGAAAGACTCTAGTCCATTCGAAAGTGAGGATGTTATGAATGTGGCAAGCTTGAAAGTGGAGACCCCCAAATCCCACTTCAACCATTGCTCGACCTTATGTTTGATTGAACGGAAGAAAGTAAAAGTAATCAAGCTTTTGGAATACCTTGGAAGGAGGGTGGATGAAGGTTTATCCGATTTTGAGTTTGTGATGGAAAGAAGGCAAAGCGTCCTTCCTCACTTGAAGGCTAAAATGTGTGAAATGCAAAATCAAGAGAATGTCCTTCTCATGCTCAAACCTTCACCCCGGGATTGTCACTGGAAATTCAATTCAAGTTTGGGTCCTCCAAATGGAGATCCAAATGGTGAGGTAACTTGCATCACGCCGCGATGTTAAATTGTGCGCTTGATGGGAGGCAACCCATTGTTTTTATGCTTTATTTCACTTTTTGTTTCTTTTTGGTTTGTCTTTAGGTTCCAAAGGAATGAGAAAAGGAACCAAGTGTTGAGAAGCACAAAAAATACCTCTGAAAAATATGCTTTTCGCACCTGGAAGAATGTCCATCGCACCTAGCATCGCACGTCAAAACAGTGCACTATGCAAAAATTTAGAAACTCAGGTGATGCTAAGGCATCACAGTCAAGAAGCATGACCCTCGCGATTGCGGTGACGTAAATTCCCTCTAACTCTTCGCGATCGCGTAAAGTCAGTTGACTTTAACTCATCGCGATCGCGTGACAAGGCCACGCGACCGCGAGACACTGAACGGTTCCTAGGTAATAAAAGTGCTAAGAGTCATTTCAAAAGCAAAAATTTGCTTTGAAACTTGGCTTCTTCTCTCTTCCAAGGCAAAAATAAAAATCCACCATCAAATTCAATTCCATAACATCTTTGCAATTCCTCAGGTATGATATATGTTCTCTCCTCTTTGATTCACCCTTATTGTGCTAAAGTAAGTGCTTTAAACACCCAAGTGGGTGTCAATTTTTGCTTTCAACAATATGTGTGAATTGGGTGTTGTGGTATGAAATCATGGGTGAAATCTTGTTGGGCGTTCAAAGTCTGTTGGTTGCTGATTTTTGCGATAAAAGTGACCCCCATGTGGGGTAAAAATGGTGTACAAAAGGGTGCAAAGTACCTATTCGACAAAATGTTTGAACGAAATTTTTCTGGGTAAGAAGATGACCATCGTGATCGCGATGCCCAAATCTCGCGATCGTGATGACCAACTTTTCTAAGCTTTGTCATCGCGATGCTTCATATAGCAATTGCAATGCTTCATATAGCAATTGCGATGCTTTAATTTTCTAAGAAAATATATTTGGTCTTCGCGATCGCGATGAAAAGTTCCGCGATTGCAATGACCAGTTTTCATAGTCCCAAAAATAGCAACTCTGCCCAGCTTTGTTTGGGCTTGTTTTGGCTCATTTCTTTGGCCTAATCATGTCCCAATACATTGTTTTACGTGCCTATATTCGTGTTTGACAATTTTGTTTCTCGTATAGGTACTTTAAGCTTGAAAATGGCCAAAATTGAACATGAAGATGCCAACTAAGTGGCCGACGAGGTATACTTTGACCAAGAAACCTTTGTCTCCCTCAAGTGCTCCCAACCATATGACTGTCACTTGACGAAGCCAATCACGAGGGAGAGAGGTATTATGTTGGACGGGTTGGAAGAGAAATGGGCTGACTTTCATGGGAAGTTGGTTACAAGAGGATGGCTATACTTCACCGCCGAGCCCATCAAGGCGAACTTTGCAGTGGTTTGAGAGTTTTATGCAAATATGGTTGAGACGGAATTTGCCAATAACTTGATGGTGCAAGTTCGGGGCAAGTTGGTTTGATTTGACCCAGAATTAATCAACGGGTACTATAACCTCCCAAATATCGACAATGCCACATACAAGGCCCGAGCTACAGAAATAGGGACTAATTGGTTTGTAGAGCACTTACATGATGGCACGGTCCCGCAATAGATAACATTGAATATGAGGATTGAGTCCTCCGAGTTTAACCTTGAAGCCTGCACTTGGATTTCGATCATTTGTACCTGAGTGATGCCTTCAAAGCATGAATCTGATGTGACCCCCGATAAAGCAAAGGTCATTTGTGCTATGATGGAGGGTCTTCCGGTGAATGTAGGGCAACTGATCGTGGAAGAAATTCAACAAGTGGTCCTTGATAGTAGAAAAAGTTTGCTCTTCCCTTCATTGATCACTCACTTATGCTATGAAGCCGGGGTTGTAAAAAAGGATGGTGAAAATGAGAGAAAGCCCGAAAAATTGATTCACCCTTTAAAGAAGAGAGGATCCGTGCAATAATCAAAGAAGAGGAAGATAGACGTGGATTCACCATTATTTGGTCTATTTTCCGGGTCCAGTGAGGCACTTGAGTTAGCTGCTGCTACTGAGGCTATTGGATCCATCAGAATTGGGCCCCCGACACTTCATCACATCTCCATCCAGGTCTATGGCATGGCTTCCCATCTTCGCCAGATTGTAGCAGGCCTACCTTTGGGTCCGGGTGAGAGTTCCACCACACCAGCACCCGGTCCATCATCCTTCACGACTCCTAATGACCCTACACTAGCTAGTGTAGCAATCTAGCAGCAACACATCAAGGAGAGGTTGGCTAAGGTGGAGAGGTGACGGAAAAAGCAGAGGGACCACGATAGAAAGCAAAGCAAGTTCCTCATGAAGATGATGAGCACTTGAGGAAGCTGTGTGGGTCTGAGGCTGAGGATGATGCTGATGAGGGAGACTGGGTCCTTTCTGAGCCTAGCAGCTCTGGTTCTGAGTGATACACCCTTTAGAGAGCCCCCTCAAACTTTTATCTTATTTTGATGCAGTGAGGGCACTACATTATGCTAGTTGGGAGTGGCTGACACAGTTTATCTAGCTTGTTTTGTTTTGTTTTATTTTGATTGTTGGATATTGTTGTTCCCTCACTGGGCTTGTTTATTTTAATGTTGGATATGGTGCGCTCTTGTCGGGCTTATTTTACATTATTTTACCTTTTTGTCGGGTTCTGGAGTTGCTATGGATGAAATTGATGGTTTAGGTTGTTAGTTTCTTTTCTTGTAGCTCCTTTGTTTTCTTTTTATAGTAGGATTGTTAGATATTTTTGAGCTAGGGGAAGTCTGAGTACCTGTTAGGGTAGATATAACTTGTCTGAGATAGGGAATAATTGTATCGCACATGTCAACATGCGAACCGCACAAGCTTCGCACATACCCACTGACTGGCTTATGCGTTGCACGTGCGACCTGCACTTTGACATGTGCGAAACGCATGTGCCTGAAGATTGTGATGTTGTGTTGATCCACCTTGTGTAGCCATACCGATTTAGATAGATGAATTGACCCAATGATAGACTGATTGACGTCATTCTTAAGGGTAAATCATCGTCTTTTGAGGTTTTAGTTGCGATTGACTTGTTTGGTACTAATGAAGTAGTCTTACATGTTAAGTGAAATAGTAATACCCTTCCAAAAAATTTGTGAAAAGTGCATGGCGAAGATTGATGTTTGTGACAACCCCTTTGATGTTTTTGTGACTCTTAGCTCATTAGCGGTGATAATGTAGAATGACTCCTCTTTGTTCTTGTTTAGGAAGTTAAAATCAATTCTTCTTGAATGATTCACATGCCATGTGTGGTGAGGTTTAGTTGAATAATTTTTGTGCTTGCTTGAGTTAACTAGAACTTGCCCGGTTAGTATTTAAATCTAGTCCTGATTACTTTTGGTTGGAGAAATGATCTTAGGCCTTCTTTGTGATTATCGAAGCCCACTTAGCCTCAAAAGTCACCATTGCACCAAAATTGAATCATTAGTCACCCCTCTTGAGCCTAGTACCTTTTCTTTGGCAACCTTGATACAAGCCTTGGGCCATTTTTGAACGTGAATCCTTCTCTTGAAGCTGTCCCTCCTTGAACTCTACAAGTGTGAAATCGAGGCTAAAATCCTAAGTTTGAGAGTTGATAAAAGGTACCTTGGAGGAGTGCTAAATGAGTAAATCATGGTTTGTTGCTTAAAAAGAATTGCCAAAAAGAAGGAAGAATTTAAAAAAGAAAGCAAAATGAAAGAAAAAGAGGAAAGGAAAGAAAAGAAATGAATCCTTCAAGGTGAATAGAATGATAAAGATTTGGGGGCCGAATGAAAATAGGTGAAATAGGTGCCTTGTGTTGAATGAAAATGAAAAAAAATGGCTTTGATTTTCGAGTTGAAAAGTTGTGTAGAGTTCGAGGAGGATGTAGTCACTTGAATCCAAATGCGTATCCTACCCATCCCTGAGCCTACATTATAAGCTTAAAAAAGCCCTTTGAGATCTCCGACTGAGTGTTCTTGAGCTAGTGGCGAATGAAAATAAGGGCAAGCCTATGGTTGATACTTGTTAGTACTTGAAATTCCTTGTGAGTGTGAGTGTTTGTATTTGTCCCTTGTGAGTGTCTTTGTACATAATGTGTTTTTGGGACTTTCAATTCTTGTGAGGGCATGTGAATTAGGATAAGTGGTGACATTGATAAACTCCGAAAATGAGTCAATTGAGCATGTTTTGGTAAGCTAGTGGTTTTGAGTCACATCTCGAGGATTTGATGTTGTCACTTGGTTGTTCTTAATGTTCCAATTGCATCCTTGAATTGTGTTTTAAATAGAGGGGAATGCTTAGATTAAGTTATCATGTAATTGATTAATTGTTAGTACTAACCGAAGTCATACTTGGTGATTGAAATGGGTTTTCCTTGACTTGAAGTAATGTCTTTGCACTTATGTTGTGTGCCTCTTGAAATTGAATTTTTAGTTGCTCGAGGACAAACAATAGTTCAAGTTTGGGGGTTTGGTAAGTTGGTATTTTACCTACTTATTTATCTTCTAATCTTATGTTTTTGCTAGTATAACGTGGATAAATAGTGCAATTTGATACGAATTACTTTTATTTTACAGGTTTCTTTATTTTAGAATTGTTCGGGAAAGATTCAAGTGAAAACAAGTCAAATGGGAGCTAAAAGGAGCTGTTGGTCACTGACATGGAATTGGCCTTCGCGATCGCGAGACTGGGGTCACAAAACCGCGATCCACAAGAACTCAAAGCCACGCGACCGCGAGAGTGGAGCCACACGACCGCGTGGAAGGAAATTGTAGAACCTCGCGATCGCGAAGATTGTGAACGCAATCGCGATGAAGGCGTCATCAGCTGCAGGACAGATTTGAAAATTCCCACTTTTGAAAACCCCAATTCACATAAAACTCTTACCAACCATTTTGGGATACATCTTTGGCTATTCTTGAACATTCTCACAACTTTTGACAAGCTTGGAGATCAAGTTCATCAACCAACACCATAGGAGTGAAGATTTGGATGCTCTTTATTGTAAAATCTTTAGTTCCATTCTTCAACTCTTGTTCTTAATTGCTATTTGATTGGTGTATTTTTTGAATTGAAACTTGGGTTTGTATTAGAGATAATACATTTTTGGAGATTGAATTCATATATAGATTTTGCTTTTGATTAATTATTTGGGTCTATTGAATCCTCCATACTTGAATTTATAGTTAATGGTTGCAAATATTGACTTAGCATTCTAATTTGGGTTTTTTCTTGAGAAAGGATTACCCTAAATTCGGGAAGATTCAATAGTGGGGATTTGGGTTTTCCACTCTAGATCAAGGCTAGAGATAGTTTGGTTGCCGGAAACTCCCATCTAAGAGTTGGGGTTAGAAATAGCCCAACTCACCCAAGTTAATTTGTTGGTTATTGCACACTCGTGGTGATTCGAGAGAACCCATGGGGATAGTTGCTTGATTGGTCGAAAGATGGTTAAGTACACCTTTAGTCAAGACTACCCATGTGTTGATTGGGTGCAAGTCTTTTGAGTTGAATTTCCATTTCCCAAGTCTCCCTTGTTGCCCTTGCTTGACGAAAGCAAGGTGAAAGCCATTGATCAAAACCTATCTTTTATTTGATTTTCTTTATCTTTAGTTTTTAGTCTAAAACTCCTCTTTTAGATATCTTTCCCCTTTTTGTTAATTGAACTTCAATAAGTTGCTTGAATTCTTAATTAGCTCGATCGCAACTACATTGTTCTCTTTAGGTACGACCCCGACATCCGTTGAGAATATAAATGTGTTTTACTCTGACGATCGCAATCACCTCCATTGGAAAGTGCTTTTGAGCGTTATCAGTTACCCCCGGCGGCCCCATCAGAGTTACACTTGTACCACCCTAGAATTGGCCTCTTCCAACGTACAGGTAATGCCTTCAGTTTTGATCTATAACTCTCCATAAATTCCACCAACTGAGGCCATGAGAAGGGAATATTTTGTGTCTAAGGATATAACATATTAGTCTGATTGTGAAAATTTTTACTAATATTATGAATGACCCTTCGCCGAGACATCGAGCCTCTATGTATGTTTCTGTTTTTCCTCTTTCAAAGTTTCCAACAGATCATAGCTAGTGCAACCTGAAAATAGGTCTGAGTTTATTTGTAGAATACATGTTACAAAAGGGTCATCTACTCTTGTAAACTCTGACAAGTATTTCTACACACTTTTTGCAAAATCTCCCATCACAAAAAAATGCATAATTTTCTATTGGGGTTGTATACAACACCTACATCTTGAGATTAAATCAAAACCACATCTTTGAAGAACATCATCAACTGGTAGCTTAAGCTTTTACACCCTCCATAGAACAAAATCAATTTTAAATGGTACCTTTTTTGTCAAAATTTTCTTAAATAACTCAGAACTTTGTTGTTTTTCTCTTAGTAGTTGCCAAGCACTACTAACTGTGAACTTGTCACTACTAGTTAGCATCCATCACGGACAGTCCCACAGACCTACAGTATTGCAAATTGTCAGGTTACCTCTGACATGCTCAACAATATCATCACGAAGAAATTGATGCAGTTTATTGACATTCCAGTCCTCTCCGTTCATAAAGAACTCTAAGTCCTCTTTGATGAAAAGGTTTACTAGAGGGATCTAGAGGCAGATTGTCATGTTACCTCTGACATGCTTAAAATTTTCAGTTTTTTTTTTGCAATATTTATTCCATAAGTAGTCACTCCAAAGGATCTAGAGGTTCTAAATATCCACCATGGTAGACACATGATTTTTACCTTCTCGAGTTTTAAGCTATTTTTATCTTTAAATATTTATTTTGAGTTTAATTTTTATAGCTTTTATTTCATTTTAGATTTTAGTTTTAATATTTAAAAAAAAAAGTCAAATTTTAGGATAAATTTTATTTTTGCTTTTCAAATAAAAAGAAAATTTCCAAAATATATTTCTTTTAATTTAATTTTTTATGAATAAGCTAGTAATTTTAGTGTTTTTTTTATTTACATATATTTAGGACTAGCTATCCAACTTTTTTATTTTTTTTAGTCTAAAAATAGTTACTTAATATTTATATAATCACATTTTATTCTTATCTTTTATTAAAAAAAAAAAAGAAAAAAAAAACAAATTAAACAAAGATTTAAAAAAATGCCTTTAATTTTTTTTTTAAAAAAAACACCAAACCCACGCATGGTATTGTATGGTATCGTTACTATCAATATCATGTTTGTTTTGATTGTTAACTTAAAACGTATAGTATGGTATGGTTTGATCCATAGTTAGGTAACCATGAAAAACCCCACTTTTTGTAACCGCCGATTTGGCGGTATCACGTTGTTACCTTATATTTTTTTTTTTCATTTTACCTTTACTTATTATCTAACTAGTTTCTGAACACGTGCATTGCATGTGTATCCCAAGCTAATTAGCTTTATTATATTTGAATTAGCTTTATTATATTTGTATCCTAAAGATGGAAGAAAAGAAGAATATGAAAATATAATAAACAACTAGAAAATTATATTTCAAAACTCAAAAAGATGTAGATATGAAAAATAAATATTCACTTACAATTTCATATTGGAGAATTTTCATCTTGTAACCATGATAATTCACATATTTCTCAACAAAAAGAAGAAGATAAATATATAGAGAAAAAAGAATACTAATAAATGAATTAGTCAGGATTCTTACAGTTATAAATTGATAAAAGAAATTTAACAGTTAGTGCAATCTAACGTAGAAAGCAAGATGAAGACACAAATTTGGATGAAAGAAGAAAATAATATATACTCTCTCCGTCTCATATTAGTTGGTCACTTTCTTTTTTACACGCATGTTAAGAAATCATAAATAAGAACGTAGTTTTACTAGTTCACCCCTTAAGAACTTCTTTGGAACTTTATAAATAAGTGTGAACACTTTAAAACGAATTAATTGCAAGATAATAGGAAAAAAATTTAATTAATGTTTTCTTGATTTAGTAAAGTGATCAAGTAATATGGAACAAATATTTTTAATATAATGGTCAACTAATATGGGACATAGGAAGTAGGGAATGTTGTTGGTGAGTGTCTTTGATAGACTCTTCATCACCCACATTTATTACAAATTAAAATTGAAGGTAAATATCTTTTGTAGGCTCTTCATTACCTACATTTAGTACATGAATAACTCCTCAATCATTTACTACACACCACTAATCGGCTATTGTAGTCCATTTCATTTATTGAATTTAATTCCATGTTTCATACATTAATGGTGATGCAATAATTTGGAGGGTAAGTTGCTTTTTTATTTTTGGTTAAAAATTATAAGAGTAGTAAATTGATGGGATAGAAAATTTAATATTCCCAAGAATTTGAACCATTGTGGCATGATTTTTTACTATATTCTCTAAATAATAATAGCAATTATTAGATTCATATAATCTTGTATTAAATTGATCAAATGAATTTAACCTATACTATATTATTCAAAAATGACTGTTCAAATTCTCCATATTTTTGTAGCAACAAAACATCATACTTTTGCAATAGCTATTGAAAGGTGAAAGCACTACCAAGATATTGAATACATTGATTGTATTAAGAGCTTGTTTGATGCATGAAGTTAAATATGATTACTATTTAATATGTAATTAATTAATTAAATATTTTATAACATTTAAATTTAGTGTAGGGGTAAAATGATAATTCAACTTTTAACTTTTTTGCTTACCACTTTTTATAATATATGATAATGTTATTTTATCCATTATCCTATCTTTTTATAGTAGCCTTACTTCGTATCCTACTTTTCTAGTAGATTTATCCTTCAAAGTATTGATGTGTGAGACTATATAATGACGGAAAATGATACAATCTATTTAAATATTGTATTCATTAAAATAACACATGTTCGCAACAAATTTTCAAAGTGCCAAAAATTAACTGCAATCAAATATAATCAAATGTAAAAAAGTGATTTTTATATATGAATCTTGTGAGTATAATTCTGTTTCTCTCTTGATTCTTCTCTCCTAAATATCTCCGTGATTCGAGGGCCTTCGATAGCGTATTCTCGAATTATTGGATGATTTGGAACTCCTAAAAATATATTCCGATCGCTAGGAATGTATGAAAGTGCTTCGTCGATTTGGAAAGATCTTCGGGAAGAAATCTGTTGATCACTCCTTGGAAGAACTTTTGTAGTCTGATAAGTCGGCAATCTACCAACTTATTGAGCCTTTAATCATGAATTATTGACATATTTTGATATGATTTAGAGGTTCTTATGGCCTTTATTGACATCAATGCAGGTACTCTTGGTCAAAGATAGAAAACAAGAAATTGAACCCAAAAGAGCTCAAAAGGAGTTGAAGTGTGATGTGATAAAATGAGATGAAGATTCTGCCTTGAGGTGAGGACCTTGTGCGACACGCACAATACTTGGTGCAGTCCTCACCTCCTCCACATGAAGGACTCAGAAGAAGAGGAGAATTTGTTAAGGGGGTGCGACGTCCGTGCAACACGCACAAGGTCTTGTGCGAACCACACCCCACTTCGATGATGGGTACTTGATAAAAGGGTATGGATCTTATTTATTTGTGTTTAGAATTACTATATGATATGGGTCTAGTGATTTCACCATATTTTAACTCTAAAATTGGTGGTTGCAAATATTGATTTGATTTACTTGATTGTGTTTTTGCTTGACAAAGGAGTTCATGATTTTGGATGTGAAATTGCTAGTGGGTACTTGGGATTTCACTTAGATTGAGGCTAGAAATAGCTCAATTCATCGAAAACACCCATTTAAGGGTCTAAGCTAGAGATAGTGTGACCTCTCCAAGCCTATATTGGTTGGTTTATGCCTAAAAATGGTTGTTAAACAAAGACCATTGGATGAATAATTGTGTGATTGAGAGATTAAAAATCATGCCTAAAACTAATGCTACCTATGTCATTTAGTAAGAATTCATGCATTTAAGCAAGTACCTTGACCCGTGTTTAAGTCACACATCCCTAGTCGTCCTCTCTCTTATTTACGCCTCGCATTTATTTTTTGTTTGGTTTAGAATTGAATTGTGACAAATTTCCAATTTCCCCTTTTTTACATTATTTGTTGTTTGGACAATCTACTCTCGTTGTGAGATCTTTTTTACAATCTTTTTCGCTAAGCTCCAATTCTCTGTGGGATCGACCCTGACTCCCGTCGGGTAATATAAATTTTGTTTTTCTTAACAATCACTGATACCTTCATCTTGGAGAGTACATTTGAGCATTATCAAAAATGGCACCATTGCCGCGGAATTGTGTTTGAATAATGTAATGATCCTTCCAGTCATTCTCGTATTTTTGCCTTTCTAGTACTGTTAGAGCTCGTCTGTAGCGATCCCAAGTCATTTATGGCTTACTGGTACTGTTAGTCCGGTGCCAGAGCCGTCTATTTTGTCTTTATGGCCATTTCCTTGTTTTAGAGCTTTCACTTTGAAAATCGTTGACTTCAGTCAACATTCTTAGCTATCGTGCTCGGAATCGAATTCTAACAGTTTCATTAGCTATGGATCATGGACTATGGTCTAAGTGGACCTTTGGTCGTGATCCGAGAGCTATTCAGCTGGGAATTCTCTCTCGTTCTGTGTTTTCAGGACAGTTGGGCTTGTTTGTTTGACTTTGGTCAACATTTGGAGAAGACGATCTCGGATGGAAATTTTGTCAGTGCTGTTAGATCTAAAATATCGAGTTAGCTCTGGAATGTCAAGTTTAGATTAAAGGGACGATTGGTTCAGGTCCCGAGGCTTTCAGACTTGTTTTTGGCCCTTGTGTTCCATTTTGGAATTTTTGGCCTAAAGGTTGATTTTGGGTGCGAGGCTCACTTTTTGCTAAATTGACCTCCATTGGGTTTTTTGTCAGTTCCATTGAGTCCAGAATGTTATTTCTGATATGTTAGCATAGTTCATTTGCGCGCATGGAATCCTGGAGGAGCCTTGTGGGCCCACCCAGAGACTTTTTCCTCTTGTGTTTCTGCTGGTTGCTGTTGCAGGTACAGGCCTCAGGCCTAAATCTAAATCGCGAGGTCCCTCCATGAGACCGCGATGAAGGTCCTGTGGACCTTGTACCTTTGCTCTTCGCAATCGCAAAGTCCCTCTTCGCGACCGCGATGTTGTCCCTGTCGCCTTGTTCTACGCGATTCCGATGTCTGTTTTTGTGACTGTAATTCAGTCTTTCCCCTCTTATTATTCACGACCGCATGTCTTGTCCTCACAATCCCGATGGTATAGCCAACATGGTCATCATGACCGCGTGGGGTTCCTTCGCGATCGCGATAAAGGACCCCTAGGCAGTATATAAGCGTTCTCCTTCGTCTTATCACTGTAAAATCCGTGTCCTCCATTGTTGTTAGCTCCAAACTCACCAAGACTCTGCATTGCTTCAATCCTTGGTGTTGGGGTTTGAATTTCTTGCCTGTGATTGTTTCTCTATCACAATTGTAAGTTTTATCCGCTTAATTATGTTAAATTTGCATCCTTGATTTACTTTATTATTCTTGTAGATGGTTGGCTATTTTGAGCCATTATCCTTGGTCATTTTGTCCAATACTTTGATCATGTGCTCCTGGGATTGTGGGGAACACTGTGGTGTTTTTCATTTCCAACTTTGGGTCATAGGGCCCATGATACGGGCCCATTTGTGACCCAGATTTTGACCCGATTATGTTTATAGAATTATGGGTATCGTTGGTTTCATTTTGACGTATAGATTATTATGTTGGTAGTATTTTTATGATTTGGAGTTTGCTGGAGCAGTTCGAGCTTGGACGATGTTGTCACTGCAGTTAGTCATTGGATGACAAGTAGGTTATGGCTTTCCCTACCTAGACTCTGTGTATGTAGGCTATAACTGTATTAATTATCTTCCTTGGGTTGGTTTTCTATGTTGGTACCCTCAGACCTTGTCCACCTTTTCGATCCGTTTATTTCTCATGTTGATTGTAGTATTCGTGTAGTATTGCTATGTTACCCTTGTAGCCCTGTATGGCCTTTGTATATGCCTCTGGACCATAGGCGATGGGATATTGGGAATGTCTGTGAGTCCTGGACATCGTGATATTACTTTAGGCTGGTTATCTGTGCTATAGAACCGATTGTGCGTGTGCAGGGCCGGTAGGAATGTTTGTGAGCCGTTGGGCTAATTTATATTGGTTGTGAGCATATCATTCATGTAAAAGGTTTTCCCTGCATGTTTTACTATTGTTTTGTCTTAGGGCATACTATAACGATTTTCTAAATTTTGCATGGCCCTGGGGCCCTTATTTGGTAAAATAATTATGAAAGGGTTTTGGTACTGACTTTTATGAAACCTCTTGGAGTAGAGGGGATATTGCAATGATTTTTCCATTGATTTTCATATTAATACTAGGATAAGCTATGCCATAGTGCTAGACACGGTTTTTTACGTATTTAGACCCGGATACGTGCCAGGCATCCTGTTTAGGGATTTTGAGACTTGATTGCTGATTTAGACTCGGATACGCTCTGAACACCCTTTATAAGGGTTATTGAGATTTAACTATTATTTTAGACCCGGTTTGATTCTGAGCACGTACTATGAGGCTCTAATTGTTGAGATATATATTGAGATTCACGATTTTAGTATGTGGTCTATGAGTAGACCCCCATGGACCCTGTCGTTCCTGGGCCAATGGCTATGGGCTGATGAGTGTACGAGGAGAAGGGGTATATGGTGGAGTTGAGGTATACGGATGAGCCTTCTATGGGTCCTGCCTCTATTGGGCCTTCTAGGTACTGGAGGGTAACATACGGCACTTCTATCACACCAGATTTATCATATCATCATCATGCATATTGTATTCGGATTCCACCCTTGTTTGCTGCATGCTCAGTGTATGCTCTAGTAGTATAGGATGTCGGAGGGTTTATTTTCACTTGTTTGTGTTTCTCGGTTGTATGAGCGGCCGTTGGGACTGTAGGTAGATTATATTACTTCTTTTGTATTGTAGAGCTTGTTATGACCTTCAGACTCGATTGGATTAGTGGTTTTAGCTTGTTGAGGCTCTGGCTTTTGGACTTTGACTATTAAGGGGCTAGTGGGTCCTATAATATTGAGGCGCTGTTTATGTGGCTTTCTGAGCGGTTGTGGGCTATCAGATTCTATTCGTTATCATGGTTCTTAATTATGGATCTCGGTACTTTGTGGCTTAGTTATTCCATGCTAGGGTTATACTTGAGATATTGTTTTACATCTATTCTTATCTTGAAATTGATATCTTAAGCATGATTCCTTTAGTGTATGGCTTCTAGTTGATTATGTTGGCTTGCTTTCCTTCTTTCCTTTTTACTTGAGGTTACCGGTATACCGCCATGCTTCTGAACTCTCTCTTTATATATAACGTTGTTGCAAGGATCCCAGGTGCATTTTTCTTTCTTTCACTTGTTCTTTTGTATATGTTTATCTTCTGTGGCTAGCGTAGTCTAGTTGTATTCTTGTTGTATTCTCTACATGCTAGTTTCCTTGTGCTTTCACTTTGTTTTTGTGACAGCTTCCCTTGTATTCTGCTTATTACTATTTTTTATCTTATATGTGCTCAATCGGCCGATGATTCCTACTGGATACCCGTTGCTTAGAAATTGGTGCTCACACTACACTTTTGCATCTTTCTAGTGCAGATATTAGTGTGAGCTTTTGCCGTTAATCGCGTGAAGACTCTTGCAGCTTGGGATATTCGAGACTAGGGTGAGCGCCTGACGACCAGGGCTTGACCAAATCTCATCTTTTGTACTGTTACTCTTTATTTATTCAGAGACATCTGTATATTCTATTTTGTTACTTCTACTACTTATACTCTATTAGAAGTTCTTGTACTATTGATACCAAGTCTTGGGGTTGGTGTAGTTCCTAATGTATGCATAATCAGTTATTTGCTTCCGCTTATTTTCTGCTTATTGTGTGTATTGGTTAGGTAGTAGCCTATTACTAATCATTCCAGGCTACGGTGATCGGTTCGCCTACTAAGGAGTTGTTGATGTCATCATGACTTGATAAATCGGATTGTGATAGGTTGGTATCAGAGCTCTAGGTTCACCAGTGTCGTGGTATAGAAGCAAGTGTCTATGTAGAGTCTCGCGGATTGGTATAATGACATCTGTATCCTATCTGCGAGAGGCTACAGGGCATTGTTAGGAAAAGTTCCATATTCTTGGATTCTTATCGTGGTTTCCTGGCTTTATTGACTCCTAAACCTCAATTGTTTCATTCCTTCATAGATGCCTAAGATGAGCGCGATAGCGAGTGGTGTCGAGGCTTTTGTGCCTAATGCTTCTGTGCCTATTGCTTCAGTGCTTCCGTCAGTTCCAGGATTTCAGGGTGAGAGTTTGTCGTATTAGTTAGGGGTTTAGGGTTAGACCAGCCTCTGATTGGATTTATGGCTACCCTAATTCTTCAAGACATCATGGATAGGACTACGAGTCCTCTGATGGGTGTTTCGGTACCCGGTTGTTTGAGCGGTGCTTTAGTTATGGTTGAGCTTCAAGTTCTTCAGCAAGGTAGTATGTCAGTTCTGGAGTATGAGGCAAGGTTTCACGACATGGTTAGACATATTGCTAGGTCTGTGCCTTCAGAGTTTGATAGAGTTTAGAGTTTTGTTGGAGGATTGATCTCACCACTTTGTTTGGCGATAGAGCACCTGGTTACAGTTGGGATGACCTTCCTTCAAGTAGTTGATTATGCTTGGCCTGTTGAGAGTTTATGTCGTGAGGCATATAGAGGTAGTAGTAAGAAGCATTACTGTCATTAAAGTTTTCGAGGTTCCCAGACTCGAGGTAGGGGACTCTCTGCTAGAGATTGGTTTCATTGCTTCTTAGCTAGCAGACCATTTTCAGTTACCCCATAGGTTCCAGAGGGTGATTGTGTAGGGCATGTTGAGCAGAGTAGACAGTGTACGGGTCAGGTTCTTCGAGGTTTGCATTCAGAGTGTGTAGGTCATGGTGGTCAGTCAGGTTCAGTGAGATCTTCTTATCGAACTTCATCTGGTAGAGGTTGTTTTCAGTGTGGTCTGCGTAGGCACTTTGCTAGGGATTACCCCATGATTGTGTATCCCAGTCAGTATGGTTGTTGTGATTGTGGGGTGATTGGTCACTTTTCCAGTGATTGTCCCCGGCGATGGATGGTTGAGCCTTCATCTCCGACTACTCAGTCCAGAGTTAGATCCCGTCAAACTGATGCCCCTCTTGGTGGGCCCGAGATAGAGGTTCCTGATACCATTTTTCCAGGTAAGTCTTTTGTTACCTCTCATTGGTGATAGCGTTGTTTGCGCTGCAATTCTATCTTTTTTTCATGTTTATGCTTATATGCCTACCTGTTTACCTTGTTAGTTGTTTTACTACTTGAGTCGTAGTGTTGTTACGTGTATTTTCCTGGTAGATTATTCTTTAGTAGTAGATGGGATGAGTTATCCATGAGAGATGCTTACCTAGAGTTGTAACTCGTGGGTAGGTCTGGTTAGCTTTTTTTTGATGACTTTACTTTCGGTTTTATTGTGGTTTTAGACTTGGGTTGAGTCTTCATTTCCTAGTGGTCCTAGATGGTTGTTGCCTAAGCCGTTACCTAGCGTTGGCTAGAGGTCCTTTGGTTGGTTTGGTGTGATACCAATGGTTGTGCCAGAGATTTAGGTTCTATTTTAAGCTGTGAGGTGTTGGTTATGATAGTGAGCATTGGTTGGTTTTGTTTTCTCGAGTGATTAGAGTCGACCCTCCTTGATTGGTTGGTTTAGGAGGTTAGCAGGTGTGGGTGCTTGTTCCCTTTTGTTCCTTGTTCGATTGGGTTGTTTCCCCAGTCCCAGTTGGGATGAGAGTTGGTCATTGTGTTCTAGTCGTGCTTTTGGTTGTGGCACTGTGGCTAAGTTTCAACTGTAGCATTTTGGCTAAGTGTTGACTTTAGTATCGCGGGTGAGATGTAATTATAGTATTTTGGTTGGGTTGGGCATTTGGCCTATTTTTTTTCCTAGTGGCCCTGGATATTTTCTTTCCTAGTGGTCTTGGATGGTTGTTGCCTAGGCTGTTACCTAGCATTGGCTAGAGGTCCTTTGGTTGGTTTGGTGTGATACCAGTAGTTGTGCTAGAGATTGAGGTTCTGTTTTAAGCTGTGAGGTATTGGTTATGATAGTGAGCATTGGTTGGTTTTGTTTTCTCGGGTGATTAGAGTCGACCCTCCTTGATTGGTTAGTTTAGGAGGTTAGTAAGTGTGGGTGCTTTCCTTGTTCCCTTCTGTTCCTTGTCTGATTGGGTTGTTTCGCTAGTCCCAGTTGGGATGAGAGTTGGTCATTGTGTTCTGGTCGAGCTTTTGGTTGTGGCACTGTGGCTAAGTTTTGACTATAGCATTTTGGCTAAGTGTTGACTATAGTATCGCGGGTGAGCTATGATCGTAGTATTTTGGTTGGGTTAGGCATTCAACCTATTTTTTTCCTGCCTTATTAGTGCATAAACTGTACAGATGTGGGAGTTAAGGGAATAGCTCCAAGGTTTATTTGAGAAAGAGCCTATCAGGTTCGGTGTGTCCTTGGAAAGGGTATCATTTGGTTTGCGAAGGAGGGTGATGGCCTTTTTTTTAGGTATATATGTTCCAGTAGCTGGCTGAGGTAACGACTGAGGGTTGCTTTGGCTTGTGTGTTGGTGACTTGTATTGACTGAGTTCAGATTACGGTGGCTTTTCCTTCGATTGGTTCGAGGTCATATTTCCTCCCAGTAAGAGATTGAGATAGTGGCCTTTTCCAGTACTACCTTTGGGAGCTTGTTGCATCGACTAAGGCTTCCTTATTATCTTCTTTGGGGGAAACAAGTTTTAGTAGCATCTACAGAACGGGAAAATTATGTATTCATGGCCTAGTTGGCTCCAGCTCTATTGGTGTTCTTTGATGGTGGATGAGTCTACTCGTGGGTTCGATAGAAGCATTGTTTGGTGAAAAATTGGTGATGGATTTCAGAATCGTAGCTTAACAGACAACTTTGGGTGGTTCATGGAGTTTCTCTTTGGTGCAGTATCTTTGTGCCAGAAGGCAGTGGGTGCGGGCAACTTGGCTTCTTAACTACAGTTTAGGAGTGGTTGTTTGTCTTGGACACCTAGTACTTGGCTAAACATTGGGTTAGGCTGGACATTCCAGATTTCAGCGGTGTTTTTAATAGTATGAGGTTCCTTCTACCTTGGTTGGATAGAACTCAGCAGCATAAGTTTGAGATTCAGTAGTGGTGTATGCTATATGTAATCAGGTTGTGCAGGTTGAGGCTTACGAGGATATTTTGGGTTCTAATGATACTTTTAGACTGGTGGTCACCTTTGTTTACCGAGAGTTAAAAGCTCGATTAGTTGATTCTTCAGGGGTTGTCTTTTGTGTGAGACTCCAGCGTTGGTTAGACTCTACCAGTGTGGGCTAAGAGTTGCAGTGTGTTTGATGCTTTCAGAGTTGGTGGTTCATGTGCTAGTACAGTCATCAGAGTTGGTGGTTCATGTGCTAGTACAGTAGACCGAATAGTTTTGAGCCAAGGGGGTCAGTTAAAGGTTTATGCAAAATTTTGATATCTAGATGGCAGCCTTTGGCATTGGATATCTTTCTTTTACCTACAGAGCATTTGACTTGATATTCGCGGCGTGGTGGACTTTGTTCTGAGTTGAGACTAGTATGGTGATCTTAAATTCAAATGGTGTTCGAGTGATCAGAGCAGTAGCGGTGCTTCTAGAGATTGGAGCTTGATTGTTGGCTACATACTTCGTGGTAGTCTTACCACACTCCTTGCAGGGTCTTGGTTTTGGTTTGGGTCATTTGGGCAGGTTTCCCTTGTTCATTTGTTTTATGTCAATTTAGACTTGGCATGGCTCCTTGGTTTCATTCTACAGTCAGTAAGTTCTCCACCGACACAGAATGTTCATACACTCCTTTCCCAACCCTAGTGTGCAAGCCTCAGTCGAGTACAGACGGTTGGTTCAGATGGGTTCAGGTAACGAGGTTGGTCTTAGAAAAAGTATTCATTTGTTGGTTGATGATCAGTTGGGACAAGTTACTCCAGTTTTTGATGATATGCTTTGGGTTGTTATCTTAGATGGCAAGGCTAGTAGACTATAGCTTGACTTGGAAAGAGTTTGAGTAAAAAGGGTGACTTCGTTTGTGATTGAGCATAAGCGGGAACTAGGGATCTTTGGTGGGTTAGTTGATTTTTCGAGGATGGCTCGAGTGTTTGGCTTTTGTGAAGCTTCATACTATGATGCAAAAGGGTCCAAGTCAGAATAAAGGGTTTTTGCGGATCAATGGGTTCATGAGTTAGAGTTTGGGTTGGTGACTTGTGGGTGAACTTGGTTTTAGTATAGGGAATTTGGGTTTTGTGTGTTTCTCTCCTTGGTCCTCTAGTTTCCGTATTATGTCGGTGCTTTCCGGTTGAGATTCTTGAGGTTCAATTTGGGTTGGCAGATCTTTGGATGTTTTGGAGTAAAAGGTTGCAATCTGGCTTGCCTAGTGAGGAGTTAAGGCTTGGTTGTATTTCATGGTTTTATTATGTTGGGTGCCATCCGGTCGAGGAGGCTACCGAGGTTGTCCGAGAGAGTAGTACGGGCTTTGTTTCCACAGTTGTTAAGCCTCTGCTCTTCCCTTCTTCATTGACTTTTAGGGATGAAAGTTCTTTTTAGTAGTGGATGATGTAATGACCCTTTTGGTCATTCTCGTGTTTTCGCCTTTCTTGTACTGTTATAGCTCGCCTGTAGCATCCCCAAGTCATTTATGGCTTGATGGGACCGGTAGTCTGGTGCCTGGGCCGTCTGTTTGGTCTTTATGGTCATTTCCTTCTTTTAGAGATTCAACTTTAAAAATCATTGACTTTAGTCAACACTCTTAGCTATCGTACTTGGAATCGAATTTCGACAGTTTCGTTAGCTTTGAAGTGTGGACTTTGGTCTAGGTGGATCTTTAGTCAGGATCCGGGAGCTATTCAGCTAGGAATTCTCTCTCGTTCTGGGTTTTCAGGCTAGTTGGGCTTGTTTAGTTGACTTTGGTCAACATTTGGAAAAGACGACCTTGGATGGAAATTCTGCCAATGCTGTTAGCTTCGGAATGTCGATTTTAGGCTAGAGGGACCATTGGTTCGGGTCCCGAGGCTTCTGGACTTATTTTCCGCCCTTGGGTTCTATTTTAGAATTTTTGGCCTAAAAGTTGATTTTGGGCGCGGGGCCCACTCTTTGCTAAATCGACCTCCTTGGGTTTTTTTCAGTTCTGTTGAGTCTGAAATGTTGTTTCTGATACGTTAGTATAGTTTATTTGCGCGCGTGGGTCCCGAATGAGCCCTGTGGGACCACTTGGAGACTTTTTCCTCTTGTGTTTCTGTTGGTTGCTATTGCAGGTACAGGCCTCAGGCCTTAATCGCAATCGCGAGGCCCCTCCATGCGACCGCAATGAATGGTACCTTTGATCTTCGCGATAGCGAAGTCCCTCTTTGCGACTGCGAAGTTGTCCCCATCCCCTAATTCTACATGATCGCGATGTCTGTTTCCACAACTGCGATTCATCCTTTCCCTTTATGTTCTTCGTGATCGCATGGCTTGTCCTCACGATCGCGATGGTCTAGCTAGCATGGTAATCGCATTAACATGGGTTCCCTTCGCAATCGCGATAAAGGACCCCTGGGCAGTATATAAGCCTTCTCCTTTGTTTTATCACTCTAAAATTCGTCTCCTCCATTGTTGTCAGCTCCAAACTTACCAAAGCTCTGTATTTCTTCAATACTTGGTGCCGGGGTGTGAATTCCCTTCCTTTTATCATTTCTCAATCACAATTGTAAGTTTTATCCACTTAATTCCGTTAAATTCGCATCCTTGATTTCCTCTATTATTCTTGGAGATGCTTTGCTGTTTTGAGCCATTATCCTTCGTCATTTTGTCCAATACTTTCATCATGTGCTCCCAGGATTGTGGGAAACGCTGTGGTGTTTTTCATTTCCAGCTTCATGTCATAGATCCCACGAGCCCATTTGTGACCCAGATTTTGACCCGGTTATGTTTATAGCATTATGGGTATCGTTAGTTTTGTTATGACGTCTAGATTATTGTGTTGATAGTATTTTCGTGATTTGGAGCTTCCCAAATTAGACCGATCTTGGACAATGCCATCCTCATAGCTAATCATCGGACGATAGGTAGATTATGGATTTCCCTACCTAGACTCTGCGTATATAGGCTATAACTGCATTAATTAGCTTTCTTAGGTTGGTTTTCTAGGTTGATGCCCTCAGACCTTGTCTGCTTTTTTCTGTCAATTTATTTCTCACGTTGATTGTAGTATTCGTGTAGTATTGCTATATTACCCTTGTGGCCTTTGTATATGTCACGACCCGATTTCTTGGTCATGATGGCACCTACAACCTCCGGTAGGTGAACCAATCCCCATAGCCCAGGACAGTTAGTAATGGGCTACTATCTAACAAATAAGGGAACAACACGAAGAGAATAGATAACAGGGATATATATATATACATTATACGGAAACTAAACCAAACCCCAAGACCTGGTATCATAGTATAGAGCCAAACTACATACATGGAGTGCAAATAATCCAAAACAATATATACAAATGTCTCTGAATGGTAATAGAGTACATGAAGCAAAAGATAAACTAAAGCTAAGCTCCGATCGCCAAGAGCTCACCCTCAGTCTGAAGTAGTCCCAACAGATCTCCAAGCACAAATCACAGCGATCTAACGGCGATGGCCCACGCTAGGATCTGCACCCAAAGATGCAGGGGGGTAGGGTCGAGCACTCAAATGCGAAGCATAAGGTACCCAGTAGGTATCATAGGCCGACTGGGCACAATATAAGATAAAAGCGTAGTAACAGACAGAATAGAAGCAAGCAGTCACAGAAATCAACGAAAGGTACACAGGAACTAGCCCAGAGGGAAATCAACAGAACCACATGTGAGGCCAGTAAGAAGAATATACACACATAGGCACAGGTGAAAGTAAGAAATAACGCACCTGGGGTCCTTGCAATAACAAGTATACAAAATAAGTTTACGAAATGGACGGTATACCGGTAACCTCAAGTGTAAGAAGAGGGAAAGAGTAATGATAGGCATGCTCAGAGACATGAATCAAACTCAACCAATCATATCAATCTCAAATCCAGAAACTAACAGTCTAGCAGTAACCAATTCCATACTTATCCATAATAGAGAAAAATTCTGTAAGTAAATAGCAAAAGTCTACCTACAGTCCCCCGGCCGCCCATAAAACCGAGGAACACAAACAAGTGAAAACAAACCCCCGGCATCCCATACTACCGAAGCGTATAATCAAAAAACAACAAACAAGGGTGGAGCCTCAAACAATGAATGATATGATGCATGAAGATCTCAAGTGAAATGGTATCTCTGTATGTACCTCCTCCGATGCCGATCCGGCCCAGCAGGTAGGTTCCATGGAAGAACACTGCCCGTATACCTCTACTCCACCGTATACCCCTCCTCCGGCACACGTAGCCCGTGGTCCCTGGCCCGGATGGCAAGGACCATGGAGGTCCCAGACCCCATACTAAAACTCAGTATCAAAACATGTCGTCCGGAAGCAAGTCCGATTTCAAGATAGAGACCCAGTCTCGAATATGCCTGCCCAGACCCTGTCCAGGACTAAAGTAGTAGGAAAATATCCCAAAAACCCCTCCAAGGGTGCCCGGGCATAACCGGGTCTAAACAGTAGAAAGTCATCTCAGGTGCTCGGTCCGATCGAGGCTAAAAATCATCTCAAGTAACAAGAAAACTCAACCAACACCCCGGCCCTGCCGAGTCTAGCGTTAATCGTAAAACTGATGATTTAAAACATAATTTTATTTTCTTGCTCAAGAATATTCACAAGTTAAATCAAACCATTTCCAAATTATTTCCATCTAAAATGGCCCCCCTGGGCCATGCAAGGTTTAGAAAATGGTGCCACTAGGCCCGAAGCCCAAACCGTAGTAAAACATGTATAAAACCTCTTTATATGCATGAAAATGGTATGATCAAACACAATAGCTGCCCAGCAGCTCATAATCAACCTATTGACCCTGCACAGGCCCACAACTACTCAGCAAGCATAACCAGCCTAGAAGGATAATTCTATGCCTGGGATTCGCGGGCATTCCCAAAATCTCACCTTCTATGTTCCAGAGTCAACAAGGCCTCACAGGACCACAAGAGCAAATAAAATATATCGGCAAATACTACAAGCAACGGAGAAACAAAAGAAGGCGGACATGAATAAAGCGGTCGAGGTCTGTGGTACCAACCTAATAAACCAACCCAAGGATGCCCATTAATACAATTTCATCCTATATATGAAGAGTCTAGGGAAAATAAACCGTAACCTACCTGTCGTCCGACGACAAGCTTGAACCTCTCCGAGAAGCTTCAAAACTAGATAATGGATTTCCTATCGATAATTAATTACAACGTACAAATGTTTCCTTTACTGAAATTTGGTTTCACATCATATGAAACATACTGGAAGAAACTTACGTAGATACTCCCTGATGACATAAATGAAGAAGAATAAAAAAACGAGAGGGGAAATGAAAGAATTTATAAACTTCTCCTATGAAATATGTGCAAAAACAATTTTCCAGCAATTTAGTGGTTCCTCCATTCATTAAAATAATCCCATACCTATCACTTAATTAATGAAATTTATATATACATAATCAATTAGTCATTTGATGACTTCTGTAAGGGACACCACGTGTAAATGTGGTGTCAAGCCAATATTAATTTATCTCATTACATATATATTCGGGTATTGCATAGGTTCGTGGTAAAATAAATATAACTTTTTAAATATACCATAACTAATAGAAAATTATTTTCAATAAAACCTACTATATTATAATAATAATTTCCAACATAAATAAATTTACTATCTCCGTTAAAATATTACAATGTATACAAACCTTATAAAATAAATACATATACAATTATATCGTAACAAAAATATTTTTCATAAACCTTTAAAATATTTTGAACGGTAATAATAATATAATTTTCTACCACCTTCGACTTTTAAATTAAATATTTTCAAGTACGCACGATTTCGATACTCAAGAACTCTCTTGGAACCCTCCCTTATGTTTTCTCACTGTTTCAGAACTGAAATGGCATTTTAAAACGTGAAGTTTAGGCTTAAATCGAGTTTGACCCGACCCGGTTCGCGACCCGGTTCGCAACCCATTTTCTGCCAGACAGTCCGCGGTAAAACAATCATAACTTTTTACTCCGAGATCAGTTGGACGTGAGGTTTTGTGCGTTGGAAACTATACTCGTAGACCTTCGATTTGGTATTTTGGGGGACTTCTAACTCTTTATATATTGAGAGAAAATCCCTGAGACATTTGACCCAAAGTTCAGAAAATTTATCAAAGAAACTTACGATCAAACAAATGGACCCGGCGCCGAAATACATGTCCCGACAAGCCTTAAATGACTTGGGTCCACTACAAACAAGCTCTAACGATTCAAGGAAAACGTATACGTGGAAATAACCGGAAGGGTCATTACAGTATATGCCTCTGCACCATAGACGGTACGATATTGGGAATGTCCGCGAGTCCTGGATATCGTGATATTACTTTAGGCTGGTTATTTATGCTGTAGAACCGATTGTGCATGTGTAGGGCTGATAGAAATGTTTGTGAGCCATTGGGATAATTTATATTAGTTGCGAGCATATCATTCATGTAAAAGGTTTTCCCTGCATGTTTTACTACTGTTTTGGCTTCGGCCTACTATAATGATTTTCTAAACTTTGCATGGTCTCGTGGGGGGGCCTTTTGGTAAAATGATTTCAAAAGGGTTTTGGTACTGACTTTTATGAAACCTCTTGGAGTAGAGGGGATATTGTGATGAGTTTTCCACTGATTTTCATATTGATACTAGGCTCAGCTACGCCATAGTGCTAGATATGGTTTTTCTACGTATTTAGACCCGGATACGTGTCGAGTACCCTGATTAGGGATTTTGAGACTTGATTGCTAATTTAGACTTGGGTACACTTTAAAAGGGTTATTAAGATTTGACTACTATTTTAGACCCAGTTTGATTTTGGGCACATACTACGAGGCTCTAATTGTTGAGATATCTATTGAGATTTTGCAGTTTTAGTATTTGGTCTATGAGTAGACCCCCATGGACCCTGTCATTCCTGGGCTAATGGCTATTGGCTGATGAGTGTGCTAGGAGGAGGGGTATACGATGGAGTTGAGGTATACAGGTGAGCCTTTCATGGGTCCTTCCTCTATAGGGCCTTCTAGGTACCATAGGGGGTAACATATGGCACTTCTATCACACCAAATTCATCATATCATCATCATGCATATTGTATTCCGATTCCACCCTTGTTTATTGTGTCCTCAGTGTAAACTTCGGTAGTATGGCATGCCGGAGGGTTTATTTTCACTTGATTGCGTTCCTTGATTGTATTGACGGCCGTTGGGATTGTAGGTAGATTATATTACTCTTTTTGTGCTGTAGAGCTTGTTATGACCTTCGGACTCGATTAGATTAGAGGTTTTTAGCCTGTTGAGGCTCTGGCTTTTGGTCTTTGACTATTGAGGGGCTAGTGGGTCCTATATTATTGAGGCATTGTTTAAGTGGCCTTCTGAGCTGTTGTGGGCTATTCGATTCTATTCTTTATCATGGTTCTTAATTATAGATCTCGGTACTTTGTGGCTTAGTTATTCCATGCTAGGGTTATACTTGAGATATTGTTTTACATCTATTCTTATCTTGAAATTGATATCTTAAGCATGATTCCATTAGTGTATGGCTTCTAGTTGATTATGTTGGTTTGCTTTCCTTCTTTCCCTTTTACTTGAGGTTACCGGTATACCGCCATGCTTCTAAACTCTCTCTTTATATATAATGTTGTTGCAAGGATCCCAGGTGCATTTTTCTTTCTTTCACTTGTGTTTTTGTGTATGTATATCTTTTGTGGCTAGCGTAGTCTAGTTGTATTCTTGTTGTATTCTCTACATGCTAGTTTCCTTGTGCTTTCTCTTTGTTTCTGTGATAGCGTCCCTTGTATTCTGCTTATTACTATTTTTTTATCTTATATGTGCTCAATCGGCCGATGATGCCTACTAGATACCCGTTGCTTAGCAATTGGTGCTTACACTACACTTCTGCATCTTTCTAGTGCAGATATTAGTGTGAGCTTTCATCGTTGATTGAGTGAAGACTCATGCAGCTTGGGATATTCAAGACTAGGGTGAGCGTCTGACGACGGGACTTGAGCATATCTCATATTTTGTATTGTTACTCTTTATTTATTCAGAGACAACTGTATATTCTATTTTGTTATTTCTAGCACTTGTACTCTATTAGAAGCTCATGTACTATCGATACCAAGTCTTGAGGTTGGTGTAGTTTCCTTATGTATGTATATTCAGTTATTTGCTTTCTCTTATTTTTTGCTTATTGTGCGTATTAGTTAGGTAGTATCCCATTACTAACCGTTCTGGGTTATGGGGATTGGTTTGCCTACTGAGGGGTTGTAGGTGCAATCATGGCCTGAGAAATTGGGTCGTGACAAATAGCCTTTTTGATTGTGAATTGAAATCACCTTGTAGAGTGTTTGTTCTTTTTATTTGGTTTGTTATTTTTTTTGTTGTGTAGGTAGCCCATGAGCAAAGTGGGCGATAATGAAAGTATAGACGATTTCATGGACGCAGCCAATGAACCCATAGTTCAAGGGAGAGTAGGTGTAATCCGCCTACCCCCGATGGTTGGAAATGCAGTTTTCCACGTCACTAGAACCATGCTCCATCGTATACAAATAAATGGGATGTTTGGAGGAGCAACACACGAAGATGCAAATAGGCAAATCCGCAACTTTGTGGAGATATGCCAACCTTTCATCTTCCAAAACATTCCCCAAGAATCTATTTGACTTTGTCTATTCCCCTTCTCTTTAACGAGGGAAGCCACGACGTGGTTTGAAGAATTATCGGATGCGTCAATTACCTCTTGGGCTGAGTTGGTAGAAGCTTTCACAACTAGATTTTTCCCTCTCTTAAGGATGATGCAGCTGAGGGATGAGATTACCAACTTTAGCCAACTCCCTGACGAGCCTTTACACAAGGCATGGTTGAGGTTTAAAAAGAAGCTATCATTGTGTCACAACCATGGATTGCTGGATGATGTCTTGCTACAAAGCTTTTATAGAGCTTTGAACTCAATGAACAAGTTCGTTTCCAACAACCTCGGGGGTGGTACCTTTATGGACCAACAATTTGCTCTCACCTCGGCTCTTCTAGAGAGAATGACCAAGACTAACCAAGCTTGGCACACAAGGGAGGCCGATATGCCTACCTCGAGAGTGACCACATCTATTTTTACAAATGAGATGCGCAGAAAGGATGAAGAGAGGGATGAGACAATGGCCAAAATGATGACGCAAATAGACCTATTGGGCAAGCATATGATGAGGGCCAAAAGTGCTAAGATTGTGAATATTGTGAGTACACCGGAGATCAAGGCTAGTGATGACGAGCTAATAACCATTTTGGATGATAAACTTTTCTATTTGTCGGCGGGTTCTCATCCCAGGTATTATCACTCGAGGGATGAGGATCAAGTTTGGAATAGGGACAAGGAACGAGATGGAAATTGGAGAGACCGTGACAAAGAGGGTGATAGATACAACCACCGGAGCTCAAATCCATACGTACCTCCAAATAAGTTGGATTCTTTATTTCAACCTACCACAAGCAATCCTGGTAACTCAATGATAGAGGACATGTTGTCCTTAGTTTTGAAGAAGGTGGAAACTATAAACACCGAGGTTAGTGAGCTTAAATGCGAAGTTTCAACACTTCATCAAACCGTTAGCTCTCATTCAGCCTCAATCAAGCATCTCGAGGCTCAAATAAGCCATTTATCCACTCAAATAAACCCGAGGATGAAGAAAACCTTCCTAGTGACACCACAGCCAATCCTAAAAATGACACTCATGTTATGGCTATTGTTACTAGAAATAGAAGGAAAAGTAGTGTGGTGAAAAGGCCCATTATGGACATTATGGAGAAGCTTACTGAGGTGGTGAAGAAGCCTAGTGTTAAAGCCGTTGTGAAGCCGTGTGACAAATAAGAAAAGGAACCGGGAGTTGGGGTAAAGCTTGGTGCACCCAATGTCCCCGTGGATGTTAATCTTGATAATGAGAAGGAGGAGGCTGAATCTCCTCCCCAAGTTGCTATTGATATTGAGGAGGACCCTCCCATTGAGCAAAGTATGCCAACCACACTACCCAAGGGACCTCCTTCATACCCTCAAAGGTTAAATAAGAACAGGGAAGAGCACAAATTCAATAAGTTTGTTGACATGTTCAGCAAACTTTTGATAAACATTCCTTTAGTTGAAGCCTTAATGCAAATGCCGGGGTACACCAAATTCATGAAGGAGTTGCTAAAGAAAAATAAGGTTATCGATGTGGGCACCGTTGAGATCTCACACAGCTGTAGCGCTGTGATGACAATTAATGTTGCTACAAAATGGGAAGACCCGGGTGCATTCACTATTGCTTGTACTATTGGTATGTTTGTGTTTCGTAAAACCTTGTGTGACTTAGGGGAGACCATCAACCTGATGCCCCTAATGATCTTCAAGAAGTTAGGATTGGGTACGCCCAAACCCATATCTGTGCGATTACTCATGGTTGATCGATCCATTAAGCATCCGGTAGGAATTCTATTTGATGTGTTGGTAAAAGTTGATAAGTTCATTCTCCTAGAGGACTTCATCATCTTGGATTGTGAAGTGGATGTATAGGTTCCCATCATTTTAGGGAGGCCATTATTGGCTACGGCGAGAGCCCTTGTAGATGTTGAACTCGGAGAACTCAAGATCCGAGTGGGAAGCAAGGTAGTGACATTCAATGTATGCTAACCCATAAAGCCTCTGGATAAATTGCAGGTAGTCTCGGTGATTGATGTTGAAGGCAAGCTAGATGATGTCCTTGAGGAGTGTGAAATGGGCAAAACACCCAAGGTAGAGATGTTGCCAAGTCGATAATAAGATGATGTTTTAAGGACGTTGAAGGAGCAATTCCCCTTCTTGGGGTGGGGCCACGCCAACTAGATTGGCATGCTATCCGACAATAACTAAGGTTTGAGGTAATATCATCGAGCCGTGACATAAAATCAAGTACTTCTTGGGAGGTCACCCAAGTGTTTTTACTTTGCTTTTCGTTACCTTTTTGTTGTTTTTGGTTTGTTTTAGGAATGCATGGAGAGGCTAGTGCATGTTGCACACTAAAAAAGAAGAGGGGCCAAGTTCAGGCATGAAAAACGTAAGGTGCAAAGCGACATGCGGTTCGCACAAGAGCTTGTGTGAATTGCACGTCGCCGCGCACTAAGGTAAGGTTTGAATTTTTTATTGACCAACCCGACCCGAAGACTGACTCGGTGACTTTTCTTCTTCTTTTTCTCCTTTAAACCGCCACCTTCACCCTTTTTTCTCCCATATTTTTCAAAACTTCCACAATTTCTCTCCCAAAATCCTCCAAACTCTCCCAAAATCTTCTCCTTCTCTCACCCACACCCCTCCGTCGCCACCACCTGTCACTGTTGCCATCGTTTTCTCCAGGCAAGTCATGGGTCCCCATTGTTGCACCTTGAAAAGATTTAATTTTTGCTTCCCTTCTCATAATCTTCACTTGTGGTAAGTTCTCCAACGTCAAATACATGTTTTTATGTTGATTGGGAACTCATAATATGAAGCATGCTTGTTAGAATCACCATGTAGATTTTGGGTGAGATTCAAAAATTTTGGGTCCCTAATTTTGGGCTGTATTGTTGATTTTGCTCATAATTAAGTTGGTAGAACTTGAACTGATGATAATGCAGGTTGATTGTAGTAGTTTTTAGCCTTAAAAATCTATGTTTGGGGTGAAATCTGAGTAACCCACTTGTGATTGGTGCATGATTTGGCCCTATGATAGATTGGGTGACTTCATTCTTTAGGGAAAATCATTGTCTTCATGAGGTTTTGATTGAAAATTGATGTTGGGGCTGAAATATGTTACTACTCTTAGGCCCATGATCTATGTTGAATATTTTGTTGGGTGTATGATCTTATGTGGGGAGGTAGAAATTGATGAATGAATGTGCCTAATTGTGAACAATTAAAGGCTTGATGTTCCCGATGATAGATGGGGTAACGTCCTTCTTAAGGGAAGTCATTAAGTTTTTCATTTGTTTGTGAATTATTCTAATGGATTCCGAGGAAGCCTGATTACCCGGATGAATTGGTTTGGTCATAGAATGTTTGGCCCTATTGTTTAAATTGTTTAATTGTTAGTTTGCTTCTCGGTGCCAAGTGCTTAATGTAAATCTTGCTCTACGAATCACATGCGTAATTTACAAGAACATGAGGAACCAAAAATTCCAACTGTTTCCTTGTGCATTTCGCATGTGACGTGCAGATCTTGATGTGCGAAATCACAAGGCACTGCACCTTGTTAATAATTGTTGCCAATTCATTGTTTTGATGGGCGAAGCATGGTGCAACTGGCATTTTGGCTTGTACAAACCGCACCAGCTTCATACCTCAGTGCATAAATCCCTGTAAGTTTCTGGTAGTAGATGTGAAATCATGTGCGACACACACTATGCCTTGTGCGGTCTGCACATGGTCCGCATGAGCCACCAATTACCTACTTCATTTTTCTCCTTCTTAGCATTCCATTCTTTTTATTAGTTAACTTCTTTCTAGTTTTTCTTCTTTTACATATATATCAAAAATACAAAAAGAGTTTGTTTTGCTTTTTGGCACTCACAATCTCCATGTGCAGTTTATGTCTTCCACTAGGGGTAACACAGGGCGCCAACCAAAGAAACCATCATCTGCGGAGGAGGGGAGAATTTGCTTTGGGGTTGAAGGCATAAGGCAATCTAAGACTGAGATAAGGGTAGAACCTTCAATGTGGAGCAAAGCATCAACTTGTCTATGGTGGGGGAGGAGCTACCTAACATCCATAAATAGTAGTCCAACCGAGAGAGGAAACCATTCCAATATGTACCTAGGGGTTACTATGAGGAAATAGTTTGGGAGTTCTTTGCAGCTTATCAACCCAAGAAAGACTCTAAGGGATATAAAGGGAATGTAGAGAGGTTCCCTAACTTGTATTCAATTGTTGTCCGGGGCAAGAAAGTGTCTGTCACTCTAGCTAATATCAATGCCATCTATTGGAGTCACCCAATTGATCCTTCCCCTGCACTCTTAGCTAGGTTGTCTGCCGAGCAAAAGCCATATCGTGAGATGGCCCCTATGATTTCTCATGACATCCCTCTCTGGTCTACTATGGGGGTGATATTCCTAGGAGGTCCTTACACTTTGAAGCTCATCTCTCGTATGAACTTGTTTACATTTATTTCCTTCCCTCACAGAATGATCAGAAGATAACTCAGGATGGGGCCATTCTGGTAGTTGCTATTATGACGAGTGAGCATGTCAACTTCGGGGAGATAGAGGCTATGGTGATAAGGAGGAAATCTCATAGAGGAAGTGATTCATTGCCCTTCCTGATACTCATTACTAAACTGTGTGCTAAAGCCAATGTCCCCCTCCTCAGTTGTGACAAGTTTACACATGCTATTGGGACGATTGACCTTGATCAGAAGACATACAGGGATGCTCCCAGGTTTAAGAGGTGCAGGAATGATCCATTGAGGGAAGTTGAAGTTGATGACTTGGATGCTGAAGCAACTGGTTCCTCTCCTTATCAGGTAGCCTCGGAAGCACATACCTCAACAACTTCTGCATCCAGAGGTCCCTTAACCAAAAATGGTCTCTAGGATATGGTGGACAAAACCTATAATCATGAAAGGCAACTGAATGGGTTGGAACTCAAGTTACCCGGGTTGATTGAGGCAGCGGTCAAAAATGCCATCAAGGGAGTGGTGGAAAGTGTCACTAAACACTACAAAAGGGTGGAAACTATTGAGGGTGCTGTGAAGGAGATTCAGAAGGATGTAGCTAAGGCAAAAGGGAAGGCTCTAGTTGAGGAGGTAGATTTGAGCACCTTGCCTCAGCCCCGTCACACTCACGGTCCTATGGATGCCTTGCTTACATCTTTAGCAGTTGAAGAGGCAATACCCGATGATGATTAAGATCCTGAGTTGCAACAAGTTCTCAGAGAGTCCATAGTTTCTGCATACTTCCGAAAGGGTGGTGCTAGTCCTAGAAAAGAGGCTACAAATGATGGTGATAGGGCATAGCCCTCCAGGGAGTTATCACACCCCTTCTTTCTTTATTTGAGCTTAAAGCATTGAGGGCAATGCTTCCTTTTATGGGGGGAGGTGGTGTTATTTGATTTGGTTACCCGTGTTGGGCTTGAGATATTTTATTGCCCTTGCCGGGCCGATAATTTTATTTTTTCCCTTTCTAGATTTTATTTGGCCCTTGTTGGGCATGTTGGATGATTGTGATGATATTGCCCTTTCCAGGCCTTTTTCTCATGTTTTGAGCTTATATATGCCCTTGATGAGCTTGATGTTTAATTTTAATTATGTGTCGGGTTAGTCTTACACGATGCCATTCTCTCGCTACCTGTGCCTTGCAAATGAGCTAAGAGCCTACGCCGAGGCTTATTTTTCAAACGATTCCTGAGCATGCAAATTTGGCAGTCTCCTTGTTAATAGTAGTTTAGCAATAAACTTCGAGGGTTTTCTTAATACCACGGTTCTTTCCCAATGAGTAAATATTTTTGTTTCCTTTATTTTTTTCTTTTATTTTTGTGTCAAACCGGGTTGGTGTTTTCCTATAATAGATTGAGAGGCGACTTTCTTAAGGGAAAATGCCAAGTTTTAGTTTAATTTGAGTCCGTGCTTTGCTTTTCTCGAAATGGACCCACCAAAAAAAATCTTGGCAAGATATTTTTGGAAATGAAAGAAAGAAGGAAAATGAATTTTTGAGGGAAGCATTCTCTTATCATGACTTGCTCACTCTCCGTTTGGCTTGATCAATTCACAAATGAGTGTGTAATGAACTCAAAATAGCTTGTCAAAATTCATTTGTCCCAATTGATCTTGAGACCAATGTTGAAAGTTCTTGTGAGGTGATGCCTTGTGTGGTGAGGTGATACCTTGATTCTCGTGTATGCGTATCATCTAGAACTTGCCCCGAATGTGATTCAAGGTGAAATTCTAGATGTGACCGATCTTTGAAGATGATCTTAGGCCCTTTTTGAATAGCCACTTCACCCAAATGACTTCCCTTGACATCTATCCTAGTGAACCCCTTTTGAGATTGTGATCGTTCTTTGGCACCTTGTTCGATACCTTAACCATTTTGGAACCTCTATCTTGGGACCCATCTTCCCTAATGGCTTGAAAGTAAAACGTAGGCTAAAAGCCTAAGTTTGGGGGGGATGAAATGACAACATAGGAAAAATCCTAAGTTTGGGGGTGTATGTGCTTATAAGGAGAAGAAAAGGAATACAATTCAAGTGCAAGGTAGCACCTTATGTTGAATTAAAAAATTGCTCCAAAAGTCCAATTCAATGAGCAAAATGAAAATAAAAGAATTGGTGCTACTAAGCAAAGGTGTTATAAAGAGGTTGAATGATCAATATTGAAAGGGAAAAGCTTGGGTTGCGTGAGGGAGAAATAAGGTGAAGCCAATGTTCAAAAATATGAGTGGTGTTCAAAAAATGATAAGAAAGAGTGTTAGGGAGGTTTATCCACTTGAGACAAATGCAATCCTCACCTTAACCCTAGCCAACATCATAACTTGAAAGTCCTTAGTGATTTCGAGCTTGACCACTCTACATTAATGGCGATTTACATGAAGGGCAAGTCGATGGTTCGACATGTGTGCACTTAAACTCCCTTGAGATAGTGAGAGTCTTTTTGGTTCTCTTCTAATCCCTTGTATTGTGAATTGCATGATTGTGAGTGGGATTCTCTCTTGTGATTAGTGGTATCACGCACTCGAATTGAAACATGAAGTTTCTATTTCAATTGAGAGGAATGAATAAGACAAGTTGTGTTGTGAATCTCGAGGCAAACCTTGATGATCCATGCCAATGACTTGAGAATCCTTATATCTTTTTTTGAATGATAATTTCCCTTGATTTTGAATGAGGATTGAAGTCCTTTTGAAAAAGTATTGAAATGATCAATTGCCTTGATAATGTGGTGGTTCAAATCGAGATGAGCATTGTAGTTGAGTCTTTTCATTGAGTTTTTTTGTTTTTTTCCTTAGTTTTTAGAATAGATTAGTCTTTTTTCCCTTGATTAAATTTTAGAGCATAATTCATTCCTTACCTTATGAGTATCTTGCTTGAGGAAAAGAAATAGTTCAAGTTTGGGGTTTTGATAAGTCGGTAATCTACCAATTTATTGACCCTTTAATCATGAATTATTGCCATCTTTTGATAAGATTTAAAGGTTCTTATGGCTTTTTTTGACATCAATGCAGGTACTCTTGGTCAAATATAGAAAACAAGGAATTGGACCCAAAAGAGCACAAAAGTAGTTGAAGTGTGAAGTGATCAAATGAGATAAAGATTCTGTCTTGAGGTGCTGACCTTGTGCGACATTCACAATCGTTGGTGCGGTCAGCACCTCCTTTGCATGAAGGACTCAGAAGAACAGGAGAATCTATTAAGGGGGTGCGGCGCCCGTGCGGCAGGCACAAGGTCTTGTGTGAACCACACCCCACTTTGCACGAAACTGCAAGTTTGAGCCAAGTCTCGGGTTCACTTATGCAGAGCTGTGCGACGCACAAAACAAGATGTTCAAACTGCACGTTGTGGAGCACAACTCCCAAGGGATAATTTTTTCCATTTTCTTGTGGCGATTGGGGAACATTCTAAAACCCAATTTAGGTATAGTTTTTGAATAGTTTTCAGTTTTTGAGCAAGTTTCTCTCCCAAGGCAAGAAAGAAGGTTTCAATTCATTCTCTCAATCTTCAACCTTGGACTTATAAATTTGAGCTCTGATTTTGGATTCTTGCTACAATAAATGAAAAGGAATTTGAATTTCCCTATGGGTATACTTTCTTGTTCATTTAGCATGAGTGGCTAAATCTCTTTGTCTAGGGATGTGTTGATGATGGGTACTTGATAAAAGGGTATGGGTCTTGCTTATTTGTGTTTATAATTGCTAATATGATATGGGTCTAGTAAGTTCACCATATTTTAATTCTAAAATTGGTTGTTGCAAATATTGATTTAATTTACTTGATTGTGTTCTTGCTTGACAAAGGGGTTCATGATTTCGGAGGTGAAATTGCTAGTGGGTTCTTGGGATTCCACTTAGATTGAGGCTAAAATAGCTTTATTCATTGAGAACACCCATTTAATAGTCTAAGCTAGAGATAATCTGACCTCTCCAAGCCTATATTGGTTGGTTTATGCCTAAACAATGGTTCTTAAACAAAGACCGTTGGACAAATATTTGTGTGATCGGGAGATTAAAAATCATACCTAAAACCAATACTACCTATGTCATTTTAGTAAGTATTCATGCATTTAATCAAGTACCTTGACCCGTGTTCGAGCCCCATCGGAAACACATCCCTAGTCGTCCTCTCTCTTGTTTACACCTCGCATTTATTTTATTGTTTGGTTTAGAATTGAATTGTGACAGATTCCCAATTCCCTCTATTTTTACATTATTTATTGTTTGGACAATCTACTCTCATTGTGAGGTATTTTCTACAATCTCTTTGGCTAAGCTCCAATTCCCTGTGGGATCGACACGACTCCCGTTGGGTAATATAAATTTTATTTTTCTTAATGATCGCCGATACCTCCATTTTGGAGAGTACATTTGAGTGTTATCATAGTTGATGCCTATGTTTCTCCAATGCTTGTAGAATGCCAATGCTTGCAGAATTCCCCTTTGAATGTTATGTAACTCCCCTATTTATAGTAGTAGGGAGTAAGCCAGGCTGATTGTGATTTGACAAAGCATGTCACATAGACACTTGGCAGTTTTCAACTGGTTATTGTAAATAACTTGGATTACCACCTCATTTGAACACATGGCACCACCCTACTGGTCTTGAATTTGATGAGGATGCCATGTCATTTTCACACGTGGCATGAGTTTGGGCTTCAAGGTGAGATGGACCTTGGACTTGAATTTAATAAAATAGACTTATTTATTTGTAAAGCCCAAATTAATCATTCAACCCAAAATGAATATGGATTTAATTCAAACTTTATATGAATTTAACCCGATAAAATTTACATGTCTACAGATGTCTCTTGCTTCGAGACTCGTCGAGGTGTAGGCTTGCCGAAATTTAAGCAACGAGATTTGAAGTATTCAGGAAGACACTTTAATCTTTGTGTCTTTGAAAGTACTTGTTCTTGTCGGCGCACTCTAGATAGACCACCACTCGAGAGTTGTCTACTATTAGAATTTCTTCTATGCATTTTTACATAGTGAAAGTCCTCGCCAAAGCAACCAATGATTTGTTGTAGTATTCGTGATTTCCCTTCCACAATCAAGACACAAACTTTATATTATTTCAAGTGTATGAAAAAAATGACCAACTTGATTTTTGTACTCGTGCTTTTCTTGTATAAGCATGAATATGAAAAATGATCAACTCAATATTGTTTCAAAACTGTTGCACTTTGATAAACATTGGAACATAAAAGAAAAAATGATTTGAACTTTGAACCAAGAATATTAACTTTCTTTTGGTGTCCAAGAATCAAAATTTTCACCAAAGAAAATTTCCTTCAATATGGTAGTTTTCCAGTTCCTTGGAAATTGGTATATTCTGGCAGCGATTTTCTTTAACTACTATGAAAGAAACTCCCTCAGATTCACCTTAATTCATAACCAAAGTTAGCTCACATAAGCATTTCATACGTTCCAAATTAAGGTCTTCTTCTTTCCTTTAGTTGTTGGTAATTTCTTTCCATACTGAAATGATTTTACTTCCTTCAATATGGTAGTTCTCCAGTTGTTTGGAAAATGGTATTCTGCTAGAGATTTTCTTAAGTTGGAAATGGGCGGTAATTTTAGTCACCCCAAATCATATCTCCTCCTTCCAATTTTTCCATACTTTTCCTTGTAGAAGAAATGAAAATGGTTCATAAGAAACTATATATAAGTTTTTCCCATGTATAAAGGATTCATCAAAGAATTAAGCCACCAACAAAAGCTTTCAAAGTGTCTTTAACTGATAAGATGCAACATTGTTTGATTCAATCGAATCCAGAGACGTAGCATCATATACCAAAAGCTAAGAGCAAAATACACTTTGAATCTTGTCAGGTAATTTTAAACTTTCTTTGGCAGTATGTTTCTTGGATCGCTCAAATGTGTGAGCTTGTAGTATAAAATCCATATCTCATTATTGAAAGATCAAAATCGTAATCCATTTGACTTTTTCAAAACTAGAAATGGAGAACTGTAACTTAGCAAAAATTTGCTGCTAAATTCCTTGTGCTGCTACAGTTATTAGGAAATTTGCATTAGCATTTCCTTAGTACACCATTTGTACAGAATCCATAAAGGCATGCCAAATAACCAAGACACCCCCGGGATTACTTTGTTAATTTGACCATGTGGCTCTTTTTCTAGGATCTCCAGCCTCTTTAAAATGTGATTCAGTAAATCAAAACTAGACCACATTAATATCACTAGCATGGAAATGACAGCTTCAAGCGTATTTTATTTTTTCCATGAACTTTTGTTCTTTGGATTTGTTAGCAGCCGTGTGGCCCTCCTCATCCAAGAACAAACAATTCAGAATAGGTTCCTCAACGAAGAAACTAATTTCTTTAGAAAATGATTCTTGAATGGTCTTTTCCATGTGAATGAGTAGGAAATCAACACATTTTAACCATTCAGATCTTGTCTCAAAACTCAACTTTTAGAGTGTTTTTTTTCAGTTTGTGTTTTCACGAAGGTAATTTTTTTCCAGAACAGCTGATGAGTCAGTAATCTATCAACTTATTTATCCTTTAATCATGAATTATTACTATGTTTTGATAAGATTTAGAGGTTTGTATGGCCTTTATTGACATGAATGCAGGTACTTCTGTCCTAAGATGGAAAATAAGGAATTGGACCCAAAAGAGCTGAAAAGGAGTTGAAGTATGAAGAATTGAACAAGATGGAGATTTTACTAAGAGGTGCAGACCTCATGTGACATGCACAACACGAGGTGCAGTCCGTACCTCCCATCACATAATGCTTAAAAATTAGCTGAAGAATCTATTAAGGGGTGCGGTTGATGTGCGACGTACACAACGTCTGGTGCGGACCTCACCCCACTTTGCATGAAGACTGAAGATTGGCTAAAGTCTGTGGTTCACAATTATGGAGCTATGTGATGTGCACATTGTGACGTGCAAACCACACATCGCATCGCATTGCTCCCGAAGGAAATTTTTATCCATCTTTGTGTGATGAATTGGGAAACTTCTAAAACCCATTTCAGGCATATTTTTTAGATAGTTTTGAATAGTTTTTGAAATATCTTTGAGTAGTGAGCAAGTTTTCTCTCCAAGAAAGAAGAAGAGGGTTTCACTCCGATTCCTTCTTCCTAACTTTTGGAATCATCATTCTTGTAAAAATTGAGCTTGGATGTTAAATATTTAGCTTGAATGAAAGGTAATTTGACTTACCCATTTGGTATTGTTATTTATTCCTCTAGCATGAGTAACTAAACTTCTTGTCTAGGGATGTGGTGATAATGGGTATGGGTGTTGCTAATTTGTGTTTATAATTGCTAATATGACATGGATCTAGTGATTTCACCATATTTTAACTCTAAAATTGATGGTTGCAAACATTGATGTACCTCACTTGATTGTGTTCTTGCTTGTAAAAGGGGTTTACAATTATGGATGTAAAATTGCTAGTGGATACTTGGGATTCCACCTAAATTGAGACTAGAAATAGCTCAATTCGCCAGAAATACCCATTTAAAGGTCTAAGATAGAAATAGTGTGACCTTCTCAAGCATATGTTGGTTGGTTATTTCTTAAACAACGGTGTTTAAATAGAAACCGTTGGATATATAATTGTTTGATTGAGAGATTAACAAGCATACCTAAAACCAATGCTATCCATATCATTTAGAAAGAGTTCTTATGAATGAGCAATCACCCTATCCTATGTCCGAGTCCCATTTGACACATATCCCTAGTTATCCTCTCTCATTATTTATACCCGCCTTTACTTTATTATTTTGTTTTGAATTTTAAATTCTGACAGATTTCCCAATCCCCCCCTCCTTTACTTTTATTGCTTGCGAACAAACTATACTCATTGTGAAGTCTTTTCTTTACAATCAACTTGGCTAATCACTAATTCTTTGTGGGATCGACCCCGACACTATCGGGTACTATAAATGTGTTTTGCTCTAATGATCACTGATACCTCCATCTAGGAGAGTACACTTGAGCGTTATGAAAAATGGCGCCATTGTCAGGGAATTGAGTTTGAATAGCCTTTTTGATTGTGAATTGAAATCACCTTGTAGAGTGTTTGTTCTTTTTATTTGGTTTGTTATTTTTGTCCATTGCTTAGGTAGCCCATGAGCAAAGTGTGCGATAATGAAAGTGCCAACGGAAGTCTTGACGGGTTCATGAACGAAGCTAATGAACCCGTGCCTCGAGTGGGAGTAGGTGCAATCCACCTACCCCCAATGGTTGGAAATGCGGTATTCCATATTACTAGCACAATGCTCCATCTAATTCAAATGAAAGGGATATTTGGAGGAGCAGATCACGAAGATGCCAATAGGCATATCTGCAACTTTGTAGAGATATGTCAGTCATTCATCTTCTAGAATATACCCCAAGAATCCATCCAACTTTGCCTATTCCCCTTCTCTCTAATGGGGGAAGCCACGGCTTGGTTGGAGGAATTGTCGGATAGGTCAATCACCTCTTGGGATGGTAAATGCTTTCACTACTAGATTCTTCCCTCTATCATATATGATGCAGTTGGGGGATGAAATTACCAACTTTTGCCAACTTCCCGATGAGCCTTTGCATGAGGTATGGGTGAGATTCAAGAAGAAGCTTGTGGTGTTCCCTAACCATGGATTGTCGGACAATATTGTAACACCCCAGAAGTTCTAAGCCAAATATGAATCATTTTTCATGCGTTGATAGACTCGAACTAGATAAATTTTCTATGTATCTAAGTATTAAGACTTATTCTGAAGTTTTAAAGGTGTATTAGATGTGAATTAGGGTCATAAAGAACCTCTAGCCAGAAGTTGAGTTAAAAGCTTCCTTACGTATTGAGTTTTAGTGTAAGATTTTTCTATAGTCAAATTCAAATGTTCATAACTCCTAAAATATAAAATGTTAGGTGGCCTAGTACTGATAAAATTAAAGTTTTTGAGTCTTTCTTTTCAACGCCACTGACCGCACATTAATTCGAGTCCAGAGCAAAAAGTTATGGGCAGTTTACTGCAGTGCTGCCAGTGATGACGGATGGGAATGATGAACCATCATTTTGAATGACGGTACGTACTTCAACTCATCATTGCTGAACAGAAATTTAAAATTTTCATTCTCAAAACAACCGGTTGGTTCACGACCCGTAGACCAAAACCACGGTCCATAGAGTGACCCGTGGTTTGTCAAATTCAGCTTTTCTTCTCTAAATTCCACGAGTGGGTTGACCACCCATCCACCTATTCCACAACCTGTCCTCCTATCCATTGTCCAGGTTCCAGTAGCTCCCTTAATTGGTCCCAAAAATGACGAGTCTAAGCACGGTCCATCCTTCTGGATGACGGACCATCGTTCTAGCCTACACTGATGCTCGTCGTTCTAAGTTTAGAAGCCTCCCTTCCAAGTGCCCAGAAACAACGAGTTAAAGGACGACCCGTCCTTCTGGACGATGAGCCATCATTCCACCCATGGTCCCTGAGACCAACCATTTTCTAGCTTTTTCTTATTTAAATCCCAGGGGCATTATGGTCATTTCCCACCATTTTAACTACTAAGTGAAGTCGTTTTGACTATTTCTATTAGGGTTTTCACCTATATTATCATAAGTCTCTCCTTAGTCCCTCATTCTTCTCCCAAAAAGAAAGATTTCTCTCCAAATTCCTCATCGAGCTTCAAGTTTCCAAGATCCAAGTCAAGCCTCCTAAATATTTTCCATTGAAGTGGGTAATCTTCATCTAAGGTATGTGGGTGTTTAACAATGGGTTCTTTTCACCTTGTGCCCAAAATCCCCAATCCTTATGTTGAATTATGAACTTATGAAAGTTGGGTTTTGATCAAAATTGGGGAAAGTTTATGAAATCAGTTTCTATGTTAAATTCATGGTTTCTTATTGATTATTCATGATTTGATTATGATTCTCTTATTGGTTTTAAAATCCCAAGCATGAAAGTTGATTTTTAGCATGAATCCATGAATTTGCATGTTTTCAAGAGAAAGATGGCATGATTAGATATCATGGCTTTTATGTATTTATGAAAATGTATGCCTAATTCTTCAAGTATAAATTTAGAAAGGAAAGAATGTTTTGAATTATGGCTAAGCTAAGCCTTCACATTTATGAATTTGAATTGTATGGAGTCAGATAAGTCTTATTGCTTTTCAAACAGTTTTAACATCAGATATGTCACAAGTTATAAATAGTTTTGACATCAGATATGTCCAGTATTATATGAGCTATATGTATATTTTGGGAATAGTATTAGCACCAAGTTGTACAGGGTGAGAGTATCCAAAAAGGTTCCAGAACTACGTGGCCCCATAGGTTTTAAGTACCCTCTGTTGGGCATCAGTATTTAGTGATCACACCACAGTAATGCCTTTATACCCTGGCAAGGTATATTAGGTCCTCTCGATGGGGCAGATACATCGAATTCCATGTAGCTCACATGGTCTATGTCGGTTAGAGAACCTCCCACAGAAACATTTATGCTTTTAAATTGAATTTGACTCTTATTCAGATTTCAGACTCATTGTTTATGATTAGGTTTCAGCTTATGGTATTTTCTTTGAGTCATTGCATTCAGTTTTATCTTAAAGCATGATTTCAGTTATTATAGCATACTTAGCATGTTTACATCATGTTCATGCATTGATCGCATACTCAGTACATTCCATAGTACTGACCGCATCTCTGTGCTGCATCCTTTGATGATGCAGATTTAGGTATCCCTCCTCAGGCTCGTGGCTAGAGTTTCCAGGCTGCATTTTATCAGCAGTGGGTGAGTCCTCTTAGGTCGAGGACTTGTTATATTCCTAGTTATGTTAGCTTTTTATTTTTGCACTTTGAGTTAGCTAGGGTCTTGTCCTAGCAACTCTTTATGTTGAGTAGAGGTTTCCAGACATAGACAGTATTCGAGTCTTCTTTTTGATCTTGTATTCCTATTAGTTAACTTCTTTCTAGTTTTTCTTCTTTTACATATATATCAAAAATACAAAAAGAGTTTGTTTTGCTTTTTGGCACTCGTAATCTCCATGTGTAGCCTATGTCTTCAACTAGGGGTAACACAGGGCACCAACCAAAGAAACCATCAGCTGTGGAGGAGGCGAGAATTCACTTTGGGGTTAAAGGCATGAAGGCAATCTATGACCGAGATAAGGGTAGGACCTTCAATGTGGAGTAAAACTTCAACATGTCTATGGTGGGGGAGGAGCTACCTAACATCCACAAATAGTTTTCCAACCGTGAGAGGCAACCATACCAAGATGTACCCAAGGGTTACTATGAGGAAATAGTTTGGGATTTCTTTGCAGCTTATCAAGCCAAGCAAGACTCTAAGCGTTATAAAGGGAACGTAGAGAGGTTCCCTAACTTGAATTTAGTTATCGTCCGGGGCAAGAAACTATTTGTCACTCTAGCTAACATCAATTCCATCTATTAGAGTCACCCAATTGATCCTGCCCCTGCATTCTTAGTTAGGTTGTCTGCCGAGCAAAAGCCATATTGTGAGATGGCCCCTGTGATTGCTCATGACATCCCTCTCTGGTCTACTATCAGGGTGATATTCCTAGTAGGTCCTTACACTTCAAAGCTCATCTCTGGTATGACCTTGTTTGCATTCATTTCCTGCCCTCGCAGAATGATCAGAAGATAACTCAGAATGGGGCCATTCTGATTGCTGCTATTATGATGAGTGAGCATGTCAACTTCGGGGAGATAGAGGCTATGTTAATAAGGAGGAAAGCTCGCAGAAGAAGTGATTCATTGCCCTTCCTGGTACTCATTACTAAACTGTGTGCTAAAGTCGATGTCCCCCTCCTCAGTTGTGACAAGTTTACACATGTTATTGGGACGATTGACCTTGATCAGAAGACAGACAGGGATGCTCCTAGGTTTAAGAGGCGCAGGACTGATCCATTGAGGGAAGTTGAAGTTGATGACTTGGATGCTGAAGCAACTAGTTCCTCTCCTTCTCATGTAGCCTCAGAAGCACATACCTCAATAGCTTCTGCATCCAGAGGTCCCTTAACCAAAAGTGGTCTCTAGGATATGGTGGACAAAACCTATAATCATGAAAGGCAGCTGAATGGGTTGGCACTCAAGTCGCCCGGGTTGATTGAGGCAGCGGTCAAAAATGCCATCAAGGGAGTGGTGAAAAGCGTCACTAAACTCTACAAAAGGGTAGACACTATTGACAGTGTTGTGAAGGAGATCCGGAAGGATGTGGCTAAGGCGGAAGGTAAGGCTCTAGTTTAGGAGGCAGATTTGAGCACCTTGCCTCAGCCCCATCACACTCGCGGTCCTATGAATGCCTTGCTTAAATCTTTAGAAGTTGAAGAGGTGATACCCGATGATGATCAAGATCCTGAGCTGCAACAGGTTCTCAAAGATTCTATAGTTTCTGCATACTTCCGAAAGGGTGGTGCTAGTCCTAGTGAAGAGGCTACAGATGATGGTGATAGGGCATAGCCCTCTAGGGAGTTATCACACCCCTTCTTTCCTTATTTGAGCTTAAAGCATTGAGGGCAATGCTTCCTTTTATGGGGGTAGGTGGTGTTATTTGATTTGGTTACCCGTGTTGGGCTTGAGATATTTTATTGCCCTTGCCGGGCCGATAATTTTATTTTTTCCCTTTCTAGATTTTATTTGGCCCTTATTGGGAATGTTGGATGATTGTGATGATATTGCCCTTGCCAGGCCTTTTTCTTATGTTTTGAGCTTATATGTACCCTTGATGAGCTTGATGTTTAATTTTAATTATGTGTTGGGTTAGTCTTACACGATGCCATTATCTCGCTACCTGTGTCTTGCAAATGCATTAAGAGCCTACGCCGAGACTTATTTTTCAAATGATTCATGAGCATGCAAATTTGGTAGTCTCCTTGTTAATAGTAGTTTAGCAATAAACTCTGAGGTTTTTCTTAATACCATGGTTCTTTCTCAAGGAGCAAATATTTTTGTTTTCTTTATTTTCTTTTTCTTTTATTTTTGTGTCAAACCGGGTTGGTGTTTTTCTATAATAGATTGAGAGGCGATTTTCTTAAGGAAAAAGGCCAACTTTTAGTTTAATTTGAGTCTGTGCTTTGCTTTTCTCGAAATGTACCCACCAAAAAAATTTCTTGGCAAGATGTTTTTGGATATGAAAGAAAGAAGGAAAATGAATTTTTGAGGAAAGCATTCTCTTATCATGACTTGCACACTCTTTGGTTGGCTTGATCAATTCACAAACAAGTGTGTAATGAACTCAAAATAGCTTGTCAAAATTCATTTGTCCCAATTGATCTTGAGACCAATATTGAAAGTTCTTGTGAGGTGATGCTGTGTGTGGTGAGGTGATACCTTGATTCTCGTGCATGCGTGTCGTCTAGAACTTGCCCCGGATGTGATTCAAGGTGAAATTCTAGATGTGACCGATCTTTGAAGATGATCTTAGGCCCTTTTTGAATAGCCACTTCACCCAAATGACTTTCCTTGACATCTATCCTAGTGAACCCCTTTTGAGATTGTGACCGTTCTTTGGCACCTTGTTCGATACCTTAACTATTTTGGAACCTCTATCTTGGGACCCATCTTCCCTAATGGCTTGAAAGTAAAACGTAGGATAAAAGCCTAAGTATGGGGGGGAATGAAATGACAACATAGGAAAAATCCTAAGTTTGGGGGTGTATGTGCTTATAAGGAGAAGAAAAGGAATACACTTCAAGTGTAAGGTAGCACCTTATGTTCAATTGAAAAATTGCTCCAAAAGTCCAATTTAATGAGCAAAATGAAAAGAAAAGAATTGGTACTACTAAGCAAAGGTGTTATAAAGAGGTTGAATGATCAATATTGAAAGGGAAAATCTTGGGTTGCGTGAGGGAAAAATAAGGTGAAGCCAATATTCAAAAATGTGAGTGGTGTTCAAAAAGTGATAATAAAGAGTGTTAGGGAGGTTTATCCACTTGAGAGTCTTTTTGGTTCTCTTCTAATCCCTTGTATTGTGAATTTCATGATTGTGAGTGGGATTCTTTCTTGTGGTTAGTGGTATCACGCACTCGAATTGAAACATGAAGTCTCTATTTCAATTGAGAGGAATGAATAAGACAAGTTGTGTTGTGAATCTCGAGGCAAACCTTGATGATCCATGCCAATGACTTGAGAATCTTTATATCTTGTTTTGAATGATAATTTCCCTTGATTTTGAATGAGGATTGAAGTCCTTTTGAAAAAGTATTGAAATGATCAATTGCCTTGAGGATGTGGTGGTTCAAACTGAGATGAGCATTATAGTTGAGTCTTTTCTTTCAGTCTTTTTGTTTTTTTCCTTAGTTTTTATAATAGATTAGTCTTTTGTCCCTTGATTAAATTTTAGAGCATAATTCATTCCTTACCTTATGAGTATCTTGCTTGAGGACAAAAAATAGTTCAAGTTTGGGGGTTTGATAATTCGGTAATCTACCAACTTATTGACCCTTAAATCATGAATTATTTTCATGTTTTTATAAGATTTATAGGTTCGTATGGTCTTTATTGACATCAATGCAGGTACTCTTGGTCAAATATAGAAAACAAGGAATTGGACCCAAAAGAGCACAAAAGTAGTTGAAGTGTGAAGTGATCAAATGAGATAAAGATTCTGTCTTGAGGTGTTGACCTTGTGCGACATTCACAATCGTTGGTGCGGTCAGCACCTCCTTTGCATGAAGGACTCAGAAGAAGAGGAGAATCTATTAAGGGGGTGCGGCGCCCGTGCGACACGCATAAGGTCTTGTGTGAACCACACCCCACTTTGCACGAAGCTGCAAGTATAAGCCAAGTCTCGGGTTCACTTATGCAGAGCTGTGCGATGCACACAACAAGATGTTCAAACTGCACGTTGTGGAGCACAACTCCCAAGGGATAATTTTGTCCATTTTCTTGTGACGATTGAGGAACATTCTAAAACCCAATTTAGGTATAGTTTTTGAATAGTTTTCAGTTTTTGAGCAAGTTTCTCTCCCAAGGCAAGAAAGAAGGTTTCAATTCATTCTCTCAATCTTCAACCTTTGACTTATAAATTTGAGCTCTGATTTTGGATTCTTGCTACAATAAATGAAAAGGAATTTGAATTTCCCTATGGGTATACTTTCTTGTTCATTTAGCATGAGTGGCTAAGTCTCCTTGTCTAGGGATGTATTGATGATGGGTACTTGATAAAAGGGTATGGGTCTTGCTTATTTGTGTTTATAATTGCTAATATAACATGGGTCTAGTAATTTCACCATATTTTAATTCTAAAATTAGTGGTTGCAAATATTGATTTAATTTACTTGATTGTGTTCTTGCTTGACAAAGGGGTTCATGATTTCGGAGGTGAAATTGCTAGTGGGTGCTTGGGATTCCACTTAGATTGAGGCTAAAATAGCTTTATTCATCGAGAACACCCATTTAATAGTCTAAGCTAGAGATAATCTGACCTCTCCAAGCCTATATTGGTTTGTTTATGCCTAAACAATGGTTCTTAAACAAAGACCGTTGGACGAATATTTGTGTGATCGAGAGATTAACAATCATACCTAAAACCAATACTACCTATGTCATTTAGTAAGAATTCATGCATTTAATCAAGTACCTTGACCCGTGTTCGAGCCCCATCGGAAACACATCCCTAGTCGTCCTCTCTCTTGTTTACACCTTGCATTTATTTTATTGTTTGGTTTGGAATTGAATTGTGACAGATTCCCAATTCCCTCTTTTTTTACATTATTTATTGTTTGGACAATCTACTCTCATTGTGACCTATTTTCTACAATCTCTTTGGCTAAGCTCCAATTTCCTGTGGGATCGACCCGACTCCCGTCGGGTAATATAAATTTTATTTTGCTTAATGATCGTCGATACCTCCATTTTGGAGAGTACATTTGAGTGTTATCATAGTCGATGCCTATGTTTCTCCAATGCTTGTAGAATGACAATGCTTACAGAATTCCCCTTTGAATGTTATGTAACTCCCCTATTTATAGTAATAGGGAATAAGCCAGGCTGATTATTATTGGCCAAAGTATGCCACATAGACACTTGGCGGTTTTCAATTGGTTATTGTAAATAATTTGGATTACCACCTCATTTGAACACATGGCACCACCCTACTGGTCTTGAATTTGATGGGGATGCAAAGTCATCTTGACACGTGGCATGAGTTTGGGCTTCAAGGAGAGATGGACCTTGAACTTGAATTTAATAAAATGGACTTATTTATTTATAAAGCCCAAATTAATCATTCAACCCAAAATGAACATAATTTTATATGAATTTAACCCGATAAAATTTACGTGTCTACAGATGTCCCTTACTTCGAGACTCGTCGAGGTGTAGGCTTGCCGAAATTTAAGCAACGAGATTTGACGTATTCAGGAAGTCACTTTCATCTTTGCGTCTTTGAAAGTACTTGTTCTTGTCGGTGCACTCTAGATAGACCACTACTCGAGAGTTGTCTATTATTAGAATTTCATCTATGTATTTTTACATAGTGAAAGTCCTCGCCAAAGCAACCAATGATTTGTTGTAGTATTCGTGATTTTCCTTCCACAATCAAGACACAAACTTGATATTATTTCAAGTGTATGAAAAAAAATGACCAACTTTATTTTTGTACTCGTGCTTTTCTTGTTTAAGCATGAATATGAAAAATGATCAACTCAATATTGTTTCAAAATCGTTGCACTTTGATAAACATTGGAACATAAAATAAAAAATTGATTTGAACTTTGAACCAAGAATATTAACTTTCTTTTGGTGTCCAAGAATAAAAAATTTCACCAAAGAAAATTTCCTTCAATATGGTAGTTTTCCAGTTGCTTGGAAATTGGTATATTCTGGCAGAGATTTTCTTTAACTACTATGGAAGAAACTCCCTCAAAGATTCACCTTAATTCATAACCAAAGTTAGCTCACATAAGCATTTCATACGTTCCAAATTAAGGTTTTCTTCTTTCCTTTAGTTGTTGGTAATTTCTTTCCATACTGATATGATTTTACTTCCTTCAATATGGTAGTTCTCCAGTTGTTTGGAAAATGGTATTCTGGTAGAGATTTTCTTAAGTTGGAAATGGGCGGTAATTTTAGTCACCCCAAATCATATCTCCTCCTTCCAATTTTTCCATACTTTTCCTTGTAGAAGAAATGAAAATGGTTCATAAGAAACTATATATAAGTTTCTTCCATGTATAAAGGATTCATCAAAGAATTAAGCCACCAAGAAAAGCTTTCAGAGTGTCTTTAACTGATAAGATGCAACATTGTTTGATTCAATCGAATCCAGAGACGTAGCATCATATACCAAAAGCTAAGAGCAAAATACCTCTGAGGTAGTGGTATGGACTGCGTACACTCTACCCTCCCCAGACCCCACGCTGTGGGAATACACTGGGTATGTTGTTGTTGTTGTTGTTGTTGTTGTTGTTGTTTGGCAGTATGTTGTTTGGATCGCTAAAATGTGTGAGCCTGTAGTATAAAATTTATATCACATTATAGAAAGATCAAAATCGCAATCCATTTGACTTTTTCGAAACTAGAAATGGAGAACTGTAACTTAGAAAAAGTTTGTTGCTAAATTCCTTGTGCTGCTACAGTTATTAGGAAATTTTCATTAGCATTTCCATAGTACACCATTTGTACAGGATCCGTAAAGGCATGCCAAATAACCAAGACACCCCCGGGATTACTTTTTTAATTTGACCATGTGGCCCTTTTTCCAGGATCTCCAGCCTCTTGAAAATGTGATTCAGTAAATCAAAACTAGACCACATTAATATCACTAGCATGGAAATGACAGCTTCAAGCGTATTTTATTTTTTCCATGAACTTTTGTTCTTTGGATCTGTTAGCAGCCTTGTGGCCCTCCTCATCCAAGAACAAACAATTTAGAATAGGTTCCTCAATGAAGAAACTAATTTGTTTAGAAAATGATTCTTGAATGGCCTTTTTCATGTGAATGAGTAAGAATCAACATATTTTAACCATTCAGATCTTGTCACAAAACTCAACTTTTAGAGATTTTTTTTTCAGTTTGTGTTTTCACGAAGGTAATTTTTTTTCCAGAACAGCTGATGAGTCAGTAATCTATCAACTCATTTATCCTTTAGTCATGAATTATTACTATGTTTTGATAAGATTTAGAGGTTCTTATGGCCTTTATTGACATGAATGCAGGTACTTCTATCCTAAGATGGAAAATAAGGAATTGGACCCAAAAGAGCTGAAAAAGAGTTGAAGTATGAAGAATTGAACAAGATGGAGATTCTACTAAGAGGTGCGGACCTCATGCGATATGCACAACACGAGGTGCAGTCCGCAACTTCCATCACATAAAGCTTAAAAATTGGCTGAAGAATCTATTAAGGGGTGCGGTCGATGTGCGACGCACACAAGGTCTGGTGCGGACTGCACCCCACTTTGCATGAAGACTGAAGATTGGCTGAAGTCTCTAGTTCACAATTATGGAGCTATGTGATATGCACATTGTGACGTTCAAACCACACATCGCGTCGCATTGCTCCCGAAGGAAATTTTTATCCATCTTTGTATGATGAATCGGGAAACTTCTAAAACCCATTTCAGGCATATTTTTTGATAGTTTTGAATAGTTTTTGAAATAGCTTTGAGTAGTGAGCAAGTTTTCTCTCCAAGAAAAAAGAAGAGGGTTTCACTACGATTCCTTCTTCCTAACTTTTGGAATCATCATTCTTGTAAAAATTGAGCTTGGATATTGAATATTTAGCTTCAATGAAAGGGAATTTGACTTACCCATTTGGTATTGTTCTTTATTCCTCTAGCATGAGTATCTAAACTTCTTGTCTAGGGATGTAGTGATAATGAGTGCTTGATAAATGGGTATGGGTGTTGCTAATTTGTGTTTATAATTGCTAATATGACATGGGTCTAGTGATTTCACCATATTTTAACTCTAAAATTGATGGTTGCAAACATTGATGTACCTCACTTGATTGTGTTCTTGATTGTAAAAGGGGTTTACAATTTTGGATGTAAAATTGCTAGTGGATACTTGGAATTCCACCTAGATTGAGACTAGATATAACTCAATTCACCAGAAATACCCATTTAAAGGTCTAAGATAGAAATAGTGTGACCTTCCCAAGCATATGTGGGTTGGTTATTTCTTAAACAATGGTTTTTAAATAGAAACCATTGAATATATAATTGTTTGATTGAGAGATTAACAAGCATACCTAAAACCAATGCTATCCATATCGTTTAGAAAGAGTTATTATGAATGAGCAATCACCCTATCCTATGTCCGAGTCCCATTTGACATATATCCTTAGTCATCCTCTCTCATTGTTTACACCCGCCTTTACTTTATTGTTTTGTTTTGAATTGTAAATTGTGACAGATTTCCCAGTACCCCCCCTTTCCTTTACTTTTGTTGCTTGCGAACAAACTACTCTCATTGTGAAGTCTTTTATTTACAATCAACTTGGCTAATCACTAATTCTTTATGGGATCGACCCCGACACCATCGGGTACTATAAATGTGTTTTGCTCTAATGATCGCTGATACCTCCATCTAGGAGAGTACACTTGAGTGTTATGAAAAACGGCGTCGGTGTCGGGGAATTGAGAATGAATAGGCTTTTTGATTGTGAATTTAAATCACCTTGTAGACTGTTTGTTCTTTTTATTTGGTTTGTTATTTTTGTCCATTGCTTAGGTAGCCCATGAGCAAAGTGGGCGACAATGAAAGTGCCAACGGAAGTCTTAACAGGTTCATGAACGAAGCCAATGAACCCGTGCCTCAAGTGGGAGTACGTGTAATCCACCTACCCCCAATGGTTGATAATGCGGTATTCCACATTACTAGCACAATGCTCTATCTAATTCAATTGAAGGGGATATTTGGAGGAGCAGCTCACGAAGATGCCAATAGGCATATCTGCAACTTTGTAGAGATATGTCAGTTATTCATCTTCCAGAATATCCCCAAGAATCCATCCGAATTTGCCTATTCCCCTTCTCTCTAATGGGGGAAACCACGGCTTGGTTGGTGGAATTGTCGGATAGGTCAATCACCTCTTGGGATAAGTTGGTAAATGCCAAATCTAAATCGTTCTTCATGCATTGTTTGACTTGAACTAGATAAATTTTCTATGTATGTAAGTACTAAGACTTATTCTGAAGTTTTAAAGGTGTATTATATATGAATTAGGGTCATAAAGAACCTCTAGCCCAAAGTTGAGTTGAAAGTTTCCTTACCGATTGAGTTTTAGTGTAAGATTTTTCTAGAGTCAACTTCAAACGATCATAACTCCTAAAATATAAAGAGTTAGGTGGCCTAGTACCCACCAAATTAAATTTTTTTTAGTCTTCTTTCCAAGCCACTGACCGCGCATTAATTCAAGTCCGGAGCAAAAAGTTATGGGCAGTTTACTGTAGTGCTGCTAGTGATGACAGATGGGAATGGCGAACCGTCATTTTGAACGATGGTCCGTACTTCAACTCATCATTGCTGAACAGAAACTTAAAATTTTCATTGTCAAAACAACCAGTTGGTTCACGACCCGTAGACCAAAACCACGATTCGTAGAGTGACCCGTGGTTTGTCAAATTCATCTTTTCTTCTCTAAATTCCATGAGTGTCTCGATGACCCGTCCACCTATTCCATGACCCATCCTCTCATCCGTCGTCCAGGTTCCAGTAGCTCCCTTAATTGGTCCCAGAAATGATAAGTCTAAGCACGGTCCGTCCTTCTGGATGACGGACCGTCGTTCCAGCCTACACTGATGCTCGTCGTTTTAAGTTTAGAAGCCTCCCTTCCAAGTGCTCAGAAACAACAAGTTAAAGGATGACCCGTCCTTCTGGACGACGGGCCATTGTTCCACCCGTGGTCCCTGAGACCGACCATTTCCTAGCTTTTTCTTATTTAAATCCCAAGTGCATTATGGTTATTTCCCACCCTTTTAACTAATAAGTGAAGTTGTTTTGACTACTTCTAGTAGGGTTTTTACCCATATTATCATAAGTCTCTCCTTAGTCCCTCAGTCTTCTCCCAAAAAAGAAGATTAGTCTCCAAATTCCTCATCGAGCTTAAAGTCTCCAAGCTCTTAGTCAAGCCTCCTAAATCTTTTCCATTGAAGTGGGTAATCTTCATCTAAGGTATGTGGGTCTTTAACAATGGGTTATTTTCACCCTTGTGCCCTAAATCCCCAATCCTTATGTTGAATTATGAACTTATGAAATTAGGGTTTTGACCAAAATTGGGAAAAGTTTATGAAATCAGTTTCTATGTTAAATTAATGGTTTCTTATTGATTATTCATGGTTTGATTATGAATCTCTTATTGGTTTTAAAATCCCAAGCATGAAAGTTGACTTTTAGCATGAATCCATGAATTTGCATGTTATCAAGAGAAAGATGGCATGATTAGATATCATGGCCTTTATGTATTTATAAAAATGTATGTCTAATTCTTCTAGTATGAATTTAGAAAAGAAAGCATGTTTTGAATTATGGCTAAGCTAAGCCTTCAGATTTATGAATTTGAATTGCATGGAATCAAATATGTCTTATTGTTTTTCAAACAGTTTTAACATCAGATATGTCACCAGTTATGAACAGTTTTGACATCAGATATGTCATCAGTATGAACAGTTCTGGCATCAGATATGCCCAGTATTATATGAGTTATATGTATGTTTTGGGAGTAGTATTAGCACCAAGTTAGACAGGGTGAGAGTACCCAAAAAGGTTCCAGAACTACGTGCCCCCGTAGGTTTTAAGTTCCCTCTGTTGGGCATCAGTATTTAGTGATCACGCCACAGTAATGCCTTTATACCCTGGCAAGGTATATTGGGTCCTCTCGATGGGGCGGATACATCAAATTCCATGTAGCTCAAATGGTCTATGTCGGTTAGAGAACCTCCCACAGAAACAGTTATGCTTTTAAATTGCATTTGACTCTTATTCAGATTTCAGACTCATTGTTTATGATCAGGTTTCAGCTTATGGTATTTTCTTAGAGTCATTGCATTCAGTTTTACCTTAAAGCATGATTTCAGTTATTAAAGCATGATTTCAGTTATTATAGCATACTTAGCATGTTTACATCATGTTCATGCATTGCTCGCATACTTAGTACATTCCATAGTACTGACCGCATCTCTGCGCTGCATCCTTTGATGATGCAGATTCAGGTATCCCTTCTCAGGCTCGTGTCTAGAGTTTCCAGGCCACATTTTATCAGCAGTGGGTGAGTCCTCTTAGGTCTAGGACTTGTTATATTCCTAGTTATGTTAGATTTTTTATTTTTGCACTTTGAGTTAGCTAGGGTCTTTTCCTAGCAACTCTTTATGTTAAGTAGAGGTTTCCAGACATAGACAGTATTCGAGTCTTTTTTTGGATCTTGTATTCCTATTTTTTACTTGATCTTTCATATATGTTATTTAAACTTTATCTATTATGCTTTCGCTTATCTTTGTTATGCTTGAGGATGCGATGACCAAGGGTTAGCTGGGGGAACTTGCGGTCCCAGGCCCCGTGTTAGATCTAGGGGGTAACCTCGGGGCGTGACCAACTTGGTATCAGAGCATCAGGTTCCAGATTCCTAGGGTGTCTAAAATCTGCATCAAGTAGAGTCTCTTTCATGGGTGTGAAGTGCACCACACGTATGAGAGGGAGGCTACGAGATGTCTTAGAAAAATCTTCATTTCTTTCTTGTTCAATATCGTGCGATAGAGTTTAACTCATGTATTCTCCTAATTTATGAGTTGTCCCATCCCACCTGTTTTACCTCGTATTTGCGGTGCCTAAAGTAGTAAACCTCATATTATCTATCAGTGAGGTGCTCTCAGATTTTCTTTCAGAACCTTGTTACTAATTTTTTCGTAAGAGGGGAAAATGTATACCTAGATCATTAGGTAGTGATGCCACCTGATAGATGTTGTATTGCAAGCCATTAGTAGTAGAATGAATCTAGAGCAAAAAAAATGAAGTCAGAAGGATGGTAGCCTAGACGGGGGAATGATAGTTGATTAGAGTATGTATTTAGAGTTGTGTTTTGCTGGATGGGTAATGGGATGATACATCCCTTGGTGTGGATTAAAGAGTGGTAAGTCCTTGTGCTAGTAAAGACCAGGTATAGGATATGAATGGAAGGGAGATAATATGAGAGTGAGGATGATAGTTTTGTGATATGACAGCCCCTATATGGGATAGGAAGGTGGATGCCTGACTTTTAGGTAAGGGAGAGCCTTGGACTATAGACGGAGGTGTATATTCATATTAACTCCTAGAGTAGTGTTTGCTCTATTAGAGTAAAGCGATCATAGTTCCATTTAGAGGTTAGTGAGAGGTCCATAGACTTAGAATGTAGCATGAATCTAAGGGAGAGATGGTGGGAGATAGAATCAGTTAGATTTTGAGGCTGAGGTAGTGATGCTAATGGGTGTCATACTGATGTTAGAAGGGGTGCAAAGACTTATTTCTATCCTAGCACCTTAAGTATACTTCTCTCATTACAACACCCCATTCATGTCTTGTATTCCAGTGCCATGTTCTTAATTCAGATTCACGGACTTTATAAAGATTCACGTCCATACTCAACTCCCAGAATAAACAGAAATTGCTCCAAACTGCGACTCCAATCTTACTCTATGCTTCTATAAATTCCAGCTTTACACCATGATACTTATCATATTTGAAAGCTCGTGTCTCACACTATGCTCAATCTACATACTCAGTTCTCAAGATATGCCCTAGTTGGTAATGAAATCATGCTACATCATGTATATGCTCATACTAGATTTCTCTAATAATTCATGCTTGTGATTTTTGTGTTGTCATAACTGTTAGTAGAGAAAGCTAAGTAGTAGCCTAGATGGGAAGTAGCAGGTTGTAAGCGTGGAAGAAAAGTTAGGTGAGGATTGTTCATGTGAAATAGTTAGATGAGGAATTTTAGTACGACCCTTTGTAGGAGTTCTTCAAGTTACAGCTCCTAGATATGCTACGAAGAGAGGAGAAGACTTGGATAGTATGAACTACTGACCATAGGGTGATCATAGTGATGGGCTTAGAAGTCGTGATGACATACATGTGGGTGTCTGCTTTGTGTGCCTAGTGACCCATTGATTAGAACTCAGGGTTAGTCATTTTTTTCTTGATAAGAAGGAATATCATTCTTGGGAGGTAACCCATGGACGATTTGTTTGCAGCTTATGCAGAGGATGAGCCTGAGCTTCCTGGTGCTGAGTATGCTGAACTAGATGATGATGACAACCCACTATTTTAGCAGGCCCTTAGGGATTCCATAGGATAGCACACTCCCATAAGGGTGGTTCAGGTCCTAGTGGAGATGCCACGGATAAAGAAGCAGCAGTTGATGATGATGAGGCATAGTCCTCCAGGGAGTTGCACCCTTTCTCTCCTTATTTGATCTTAAAGCATTGAGGGCAATGCTTCTTTTTATGGGGAGAGGTGGTGGTGTTATTTGATTTGGGTGTCCGTCTTGGGCTTCAGATATTTTATTGCCCTTGTCGGGACTTGTTGACATTTTTAGTTTCCTTGCTAGATTTGATTTGGCCCTTGTCGGGCATGTTAGATGATTGTGATGATATTGCACTTGCCGGTCCTTTTTATTATGTTTTTGAGCTTAATTATTCCCTCATCGGGCTTGATTTTTTAATTCTTGGTTATGTGCCAGGTTAGTCTTACACGATTCCACTGTCTTGATACCCGTGCCTTGCAAATGCACTAAGGGCCTACGCCGAGGCTTGTTTTTATAATGATTCATGAGCGTGCAATTCGGTCATTGCCTTGTTAATAGTAGTTTAGCAATAAACTATGAGGGTTTTCTTAATACCACGATTCTTTTCCAAGGAGCAAAATGTTTTATTTATTTTTCTTTTTCTTTTCTTTTATTTTTGTGTCGAACAGGGTTGGTGTTTTCCTATGATAGATTGAGAGCTGACTTTCTTAAGGGAAAATTCCAAATTTGAGTCAGTGGTGTGCTTGTCTAGAAATGGACCCACTGGAAAAAAATTCTTGGCAAGACATTTTTGAAAAAGAAAGGTAAGAGGGAAAATGAATTTTTGAGGAAAGCATTCCCTTGTCATGATTTACACCCTCTCGCTTTGGCTTAATCAATTCACAAAGGAGTGTGTAATGAACTCGGAATAGCTTATCAAAAGTCATTTATCCCAATTGAGCTTGAGACTAATGAAAGAAGTCTTGTGGCATGATGCCTTGTGTGGTGAGGCTTTACCTTGATTCTTGTGCATGTATGTCGACAAGAACTTGCCCCGAATGTGATTCAAGGCGAAATTCTAGGTGTGACCGAGCTTGTAAAATGATCTTAGGCCCTTTTTAATAGCCAATTCACCCAAATGACTTCCCTCGACATCAATTCTAGTGAACCTCTTTGAGCTTGTGACCGTTCCTTGGCCCCTTGCTTAATACCTTGATCTTTTTGGAACCTCTATCTTGGCACCCGTCCTCCCTAATTTCTTGAAAATGAAAATTAGGCTAAAAGCCTAAGTTTGGGGGGGGGGGAATGAAAAGACAACATAGGAAAATGCCTAAGTTTGGGGGTGTATGCGATCAATGAAGAGAAGAAAAAGGATGCACTCCAAGTGCAAGGTAGCACATTAAGTTTGAATTAAAAATTGCTCCAAAATGTTCAATCTAATGAGCAAAATGAAAAGAAAGAATGAGTGCTACCAAATGAAGGTGATACAAGGAGTCTTTAATGATCATGATTGAAAGGGAGAAGCTTGGGTTGTGTGAGGGAGAAACAAGGTGAAGTCAAAGTTCAAAAATGTGAGCGGTGTTCAAAACAATGATAAAGAGCATTAGAGAGGTGTAGTCACTTAAGCCATATGAAATGCTCACCTAAGCCCTAGCCAATATTGTCACCCGCAAGTGCTTAGTGATTTCGAGCTTGGCCACCCTACATTAGTGGCGATTTACATGAAAGGCAAGTCTATGGTTCGACATGTGTGCACTTGAACTTCCTTGAGTGAGTGAGAGTCTTCTTGGTTTTCTTATAATCTCTTTGTTTTGTGAATTGCATGATTGAGAGTGGGATTCTCTCTTGTGGTGAGTTGGTATCATGCACTCCAATTGAAACATGAAGTCTCTATTTAAATTGAGAGGAATGAATGAGACAAGTTGTGTGGAAAATCTCGAGGCAAACCTTGATGGTCCATGCCAATGACTTGAGAAGCTTAATATCTTATTTTGAATGACAAATTCCCTTGATTTTTAAATGAGAAATGAAGTCCTTTTGAAAAAGTTTTGAAATGATCAATTTCTTTGATAATGTGGTGGTTCAAATTGAGATGAGCATGATAGTTGAGTCTTTTGTTTGAGTTTATTTTGTTTATTACTTTCTTAGTTTTTAGAATAGAGTAGTCTTTTGTGCCTTGATGGAGTTTAGAGCATAATTCATTCCTTACCTTGTGAGTATGTTGCTTGAGGACAAGCAATAGTTCAAGTTTGGGGGTTTGATGAGTCGGTAATCTACCAACTCATTTAGCCTTTAATCATGAATTATTGCTATGTTTTGATAAGATTTAGAGGTTCTTATGGCCTTTATTGACATGAATACAGGTACTTCTGTTCTAAGATGGAAAATAAGGAATTGGACCCAAAAGAGTTGAAAAGGAGTTGAAGTGTCAAGGATTGAACAAGATAGAGATATTGTCGAGAGGTGCAGACCTCGTGTGACACGCACAACACGAGGTGCAGTCCGCACCTTCCACCACACAAAGGTCAAAAATTGGCTGAAGAATCTGTTAAGTGGTGCTATCGATGTACGATGCACACAAGGTTTGGTGCGAACCACACCCCACTTTGCATGAAAACTTAAGATGGGTTGAAGTCTCTAGTTCATAATAGTGGAGTAGTGCGATGCACACATTGTGACGTGTGAACCGTACATCGCATCGCATGGCTCCCGAAGGGAATTTTTGTCCATCTTTGTTTGACGAATTGGGAAACTTCTAAAACTCATTTCAAGCATATTTTTTAGATAGTTGTGAATAGTTTTTGAAATAGCTTTGAGTAGTGAGCAAGTTTCTCTCCAAGAAAGAAGAAGAGGGTTTCACTCCAATTCCTTCTTTCTAACTCTGATACCATTTTTGGAGTCCCTGTGCGCGGTATGTGTGCGGAAGTATTTTTATTCATTATTTTTAATTTGAGTCTATATCTGGATATATATCTGATTCGTATGGACAAAAATCTTCTGTAGAATTAATAATTTTATCAAGTATAATTTGTTGTAAATCTCTGTTAAGATTAACTGTTTTAATGATAGTGATTAATATTTTATCTTTAAAGAATATTTGGTATTTTGAGGGGTTATTTATTATTTTTAAGTCGTGGGTAGATTCCATTTTTGTAGTTGAGTCCATTATTTATTGATCTGAATATAAATCTAGTTCGTATAAATCTAAGTTATCTATGTCATCTGGTATAATTAGTTCTATCCATCTTTGTTCCATTATTTCTATTATCTCAAAAGTAACTTAGAGGGAATATGTTTAGTAAAAAACATGACAAGAATAAATATCGATTTAATGAGCAATAATACATACCTAATAAATGATAATAATAATTATAAAATACTCATATTATATATCCTTAAACAACTTAATAACGATATTAGAAGAAAAATTTACGATATTTTAGTTACTTTTGAGATAATAGAAATAATGTAACAAAGATGGATAGAACTAATTATACCAGATGACATAGATAACTTAGATTTATACGAACCAGATTTATATTCAGATCAATAAATAATGGACTCAACTACAAAAATGGAATCTACCCATGACTTAAAAATAATAAATAACCCCTCAAAATACCAAATATTCTTTAAAGATAAAATATTAATCACTATCATTAAAACAGTTAATCTTAACAGAGATTTACAACAAATTATACTTGATAAAATTATTAATTCTACAGAAGATTTTTGGCCATACGAATCAGATATATATCCAGATATAAACTCAAATTAAAAATAATGAATAAAAATACTTCCGCACACATACCGCGCACAGGGACTCCAAAAATGGTATCAGAGCATATAGGAGTTATTAGTAAAAAATGGTATCAGAGCATATAGGAGTTATTAGTAAGAAAGAGCATATAGGAGTTATTAGTAAGAAAGAGCAGTCAGGAGTTATTAGTAAGAAGATAATTAGTAGGAAGATAAGAAAATTGAGAAGAAAATTAAAAAGACTATACCCGGAATATAAACAACTCAGTATTACAAAAATTGATAATGACAAATTAAATAAATTAATTAATACCATATCTAAAATAGAATATAAATACATTAAATACTTAAAGAAACAATGACTAATAACAATAACAAACACAGACAAAAGCTTAAAGAAATGATTACAGAAAAAAGACAAGAATTAAAACATAGACAAAATAGACTAAACACTAATATATTTGCAGGAGTTTGCCATAAATCCCTATTAGCACAAAGAAGAGTTATATTAGAATTACAATTACAAATAGACAGTCTAGAATATAAATACCAACATAAATTATAAATGAATAAAGAAGAATTCGCATTAGAAGAAAAAACATATGTAAATCCGGAAGGATTAAAGATAACAATAGTATTTTCTAATTTAGGAAGAAGATATAAAAAAATAGGAGATAATCTAAATTTAATGTTAGAAAAAAAAAAACGGTAAAATTAGAAGATAAATTAACCGCAATGGTTAGAATAACAAAAGAAAATGAAGAAATAGATAGGAAACGAGAAATTGAAAAAATACAACAACAAACTAAAGAAAAAATACAACGAATAGAAGAAGAAAAAAACACTAAAATAATAGAACTAGAAAAAGAATTAGAAATGCTAAAACAGTTATATGCAAATAAGCAAAAAGAAAAAGAAAAACGTAGAGAAGAGGAACAAGAGTTAAAACTGACAAATGAAATAGAAAAATTTAAATTACAATTAGAAGACGAACAAGACAATCTACCAAAAATAAGCGTAGACGAAATAAGTGAAGAAAGTGATAATGATAATGATCTAGGAGAAAACTATTCGGAAACAAGTGAAACATATACCGAACTAATAGAAAAAATGGAAAAAGCAAAAATAAATCCAGAAATAAATACAGGAGATATGAGTAATGATGATAAACCAAGTATATCAGGAGTAAAAAATCCAAAGCAATTAAATCCAAGCTACTATAGGACAGACTATAATTCATATGATAAAAATAAAACGTTATGGGAAAAAAGGCCAAATAGGAAATGGACACCAAGGCAGATAACTGAACAAAATAATTTTTTAAATCTAGATTGTGTAGCAGATATAAATAAAACAATTCAATTATGGATAGGATATATCTCAAAACAATTAATAGACAATAAAATATCGATAGCTGAAACACCAGGATATATAGAAAGAACACTCATAGGAACAGCAAAATTATGGTTACAAAATCTAACAAACGAAAGTCTAGAAACATTAAGAAGTAATAAAACATACGATGGAACAGATGCCACAACAGCTACGGAAATATTATTTAAATATGAAATAGCAATAAGAAATGAATTTAGTAGTATGACGACGGAAATAGAAGAACAAAATAAAGAAAAAAATTATAAACAGAAATTTAATGTCAAAATTAGCAATATGTAATATGTGCTATCTAGATGAATATACTTGTGCATTTAAAAACTATTATTACAAAGGAACATATAATCCAGATGAAAGTAAAGAAATAAGAAAATTATATTTTACTAAATTACCAGAACCTTTTAGTTCAAAAATAATAAAAAATTGGAATGAAGCAGAATTAGTAGATACTCTAGGAGCTCGAATAAAATTTTTACAAAATTGGTTTATGGAATTATGTGAAAAATACAAAGAAAATATTAAAATGGGTAAAATATTGGTAAGAAATTTAGCATGTTGTAAGTATAAAAAACCAAGAAGAAGATATTATGTAAAAAATTACAAATATAAAAAACCATATAAAACAAAGAAAAAATTAACAGAATGTACTTGTTATAATTGTGGAAAACTAGGACACTTAGCTAGAGATTGCAAATTACCAAAAAATCCAAAGAAAAAACAAATTACCGAAATAATAATAGGAGATGATAAATATACATAAATGGAATATATAGATTATGAATTAGAGAGTGAAGACAGTATATATGAATTATCAGAAAATGAATTATCAGAAAACGAAAGCGAGAACGAGAACGATATAAATAATAATATAGAAGAATCGGAAGAAGAAAATTATGACTGAAAAAGATATAAGGATAATACAACAAGAAGAACACCAAGATGAACAATCCTCAGAACAAAAAATAATATTTGACACCAATATATTTGAACAAATAAAGGGAAAATAATTAGATCTAAGCATAGATAAAATATTAGAGGTACCAACAATAAAGAATTGGTTTAAAAGACAAAAAGAAGAATATTATGTAATAAGCCAAAGAGAACATATAATAGATTGTAAATACATTAAAGGTAAAGCTAGAATACCAATCTTAAATAAAAAAGTACTAAATAAAGAAATACAAGATATAAAAGCAAAAAATCCAATAAAAAACGTACATTTAGGAGGAACAGAAATACTAATAAAAGCATGTTTTAGAGAAGGAATAGATACCCCTATAGAAATATACTTAGCGGATGATAGAATTATACAACCTATAGAAAAAAGTGTAATAAGTGCAGTAAAAGGAAAATCTAATATACCAAAAATTTAAATTTATAATAAGTGCAAATTATTCAGTAGCAATAGATGATAAAAATATAGATAGATCATTAGTTTTATACTGGAAAATGTCGGGAATAGAACTAGCACCAGGAAGTAAGATATTTACGGCAAGATGTATAAACTTATACATCCTTACAACAAAACATAAAATAACAGCTAGAAATAAAATAAATAGAATTAAAATAGAAAACCCGTTTGAAAGAATAGTATCAGTTATAGATAATAATGATTATAGTTATGCAGAAATGGACATCGAAGAAGACTTAGAAATAGTAAAGGAAAGAATAGAAACGTCAAAACGAACAGGTAATGAAATACCGGAAACATCATCAAGAATGAGTACATCGAGAAGGATAAGTTATGTACTAGTTCCAAAAACAAAAAATTAAAGAAGAAATAAAACGCATATTCATTACTATATATAACCAGGATTAAGTGGATCCAAAGGAAATATTTAATATTAAAAATGACAGGGACAACAACGAAAATTTACAGTATTGCCAAGAGAATCTCAATACCAGAAAAAGACACATCAATAACAAAATGAACAACAAAATTCGGAATTACCAAAAGCATAAGAAAAATTGAAGAAACAAACCGAAAAAAGAATTTAATTATTTGGAGGAATACCATATTTAATAAATTTCAAAATATATCAAGGAGATAAAAATATCACGTTAGGAGCAAAGTGGTTAGAAAAAGTTAAACCATATAACCTGGAAGATAAGAAATTAACAATAAGTTATGAAAATAAAAAGGTAGTAATCAAAAGAACCTTAATATGATAAAATAATAAGTTAACATAATAAATGACAAAAATATATATACTTGCCAAAATAATAATAGAAGGATACTATAATAGATATTATACACCTATGATGGATACAGGAGCAGAAGCTAACATGTGTAAACATAATTGTCTACCAGAAGATAAATGGGAAGAATTGAAAACACCCTTAGTAGTAACAGGATTTAACAATGAAGGAAATATGATAACACACAAAGCAAGGAATCTAAAAATACAAATATGGGATAAAATACTAACCATAGGAGAAATATATAGTTATGAATTTACAAATAAAGATATATTACTAGGAATGCCATTCTTAGATAAATTATTCCCACATACTATAACAAAGACACATTGGTGGTTTACTATCCCATGTGGACAAAGAGTAGGAGCAAAAAGAGTAAATAATAAATTAAGAAAAACAACACCATGGATCAAAGGAAGTGAGAAAGTTACCCAAAAACTAGAAAATATAGCACCAAGCAACCATAAAATAGAAATAATCATATTTTCTATAAACAAGATAAAACTACTCCAAGATAAATTAGAACTACTATATAATGATAATCCCTTACAAGGATGGGAAAAACATAAAACAAAAATAAAAATTGAACTAATAGATGAAAATAGTATAATAATGCAAAAACCTTTAAAATACAATTTTACGGACTTAACAGAATTTAAAATGCATATACAAGAATTATTAGACAATAAATATATACAAGAAAGTAACAGCAAACACACTAGCCCAGCATTTATAGTTAATAAACATAGTGAACAAAAACGAGGAAAAAGTAGAATGGTTATAGATTATAGAAATTTAAATGCAAAAACAAAAACATATAATTATCCAATACCAAATAAAATACTAAAAATCAGACAAATACAAGGATATAACTATTTTAGTAAATTTGACTGTAAATCAGGATTTTACCATTTAAAATTAGAAGATGAATCTAAGCAACTAACAGCATTTACTGTACCACAAGGATTTTACGAATGGAATGTACTACCCTTTGGATATAAAAACGCACCAGGTAGATACCAACATTTTATGGACAGTTACTTCAACCAATTAGAAAATTGCATAATATATATAGATGATATACTATTATATTCTAGGACAGAGGAAGAACATATAAAATTATTAGAAAAATTTATACACATCATAGAAATATCAGGAATTAGTTTAAGTAAAAAGAAGGCAGAAATAATGAAAAATCAAATAGAATTCTTAGGTATACAAATAGATAAAAATGGAATAAAAATGCAAACGCATATAGTACAGAAAATAATTAATTTAAATGAGACACTTGACACAAAAAAGAAGCTACAATCATTTTTAGGATTAGTTAACCAAGTAAGAGAATATATCCCTAAATTAGCAGAAAACTTAAAACCACTGCAGAAAAAATTAAAGAAAGATGTAGAATACCATTTTGACGAAAAAGATAAAATGCATATAAAAAAGATTAAAAATTTATGTAAAGAACTACCAAAACTATATTTTCCAAATGAAAAAAGGCAATTCACATACATAGTAGAAACTGATTCTAGTGATCATAGTTATGGAGGAATTCTCAAATATAGATATGATAATGAAGAAATTGAACATCATTGTAGATATTATTCGGGATCATACACGGAACCACAATTAAAATGGGAAATAAATAGAAAAGAACTATTTGGGTTATATAAATGTTTATTAGCATTTGAGTCATATATTGTTTATAATAAATTTATTGTAAGAACAGATAATACACAAGTAAAGTGGTGGATAACGCGAAAAATACCAGACTCGGTGACAACAAAGGAAATAAGAAGACTTGTATTAAATATACAAAATTTTACATTTACAATTGAGGTAATAAGGACTGACAAAAATGTTATTGCAGACTACCTATCAAGACAAAGGTACCCAAACTGAGCCAGAAGATAATACAATGAATAAGATACTCGAAGCCATTACTACACTTTGTACTAAAGTGGATAGTATGGATGAAGAGATAAAAAAGCTAAAGACTAATGAAGTTAATCTGAAGTCTAAGGCTAAAGATAGCAGTCCCCAGGAAGACTATAAACGTCCGGAGCTAGAAGGAGACGTTGGGAAACTCCGAAAAACCCAAAACAATTTATTTGCTAATAATGCAGGTACAAGTGCAGGTACAAGCGGACAACCTACAAAACCACAATACAAAAATACCAATTTAAATACAATGTTCACAAACCCATTTACCAAAAAATACAAAGACCAGTCATGGCACCACCCCAAATAAATACATACGCAGCAAGTTTACACCAAGAGAAAAAGATATACAACCATTTGTCCCAAAGCTACATACAAAACATATATAGAATCCAGACATATTTAAACCTAAACCCAAGATCAGTTACAACTACAGACCCAACCCAAGACTACATAACCCAAAAATTACAAGGATATAATAGACTCATTGCACAGCCAAAGACAAGTTCGAACCTAGTCAAAACATGTTACCATTATGGGCTACTTAGTACAGTATATACATATGACGGAGAAGAGCTACAAGGAATACCAGAGATACACCAAGCATTTCTAACCTACAAAAGAGTTACGAAAGGAAATTTATTCTATGTGAAATTTTATACAGCACCAGCAGAGATATTATACGACGAGATAAAACCAGTGATCCAAGTTGTAAAGCTAGGATTGACGAAAAACATGATATTACCAGACGATATAATAACACAACCAGAAATACCTATGATCGAAATACCTAATTTCTATGCAAACAAACGAATTATTGGAATTTCAACTATTATTCAAGAGCTAGCAGATAATTATTTAAATGGAAACGCAATATGGAGCTACTACGCCAGAGACCAATTAATGATTTATTCAAATTCAAGAAGTGTAAGAGAAGCAGATATGGAAGAAGTTCAGCAATGGATATTATCACTACTTAGACCAGAAGATAAACCGACGACAAGGGCATTGAAGAATGAATTTATTTCTCAAAATTTATTAACAAGATACTGCAAGATAATTAGTCACAAATATCCAGATCATCGTTGTTCGAAATGCAATGGAGGAGATATGACAGAGATACCAGCTGTACAACTGGAATAAAAATATAGAATGAAGATACGTGGAATATGTGGAAAGGAGAAAAGAAGATACGAGAAAAAGACAAAAGAAAGAAGATACGTGGAAAAGTGGAAAAGATATGCGGAAAGAAATAAGACATGTGGGAAAAAGAAAGTCAAAAAAGGAAGAAAGTAAAAAATGTAGAGTTTTTCTTTAGGTAAACGTCATTGTCAAGTAGATAAATGTCTATCAGCTATTTAAGTTTTTGTATCGTGTTGTAAAAAGCCATAAAATAGTGGACAGATGTAAAAGTAGGAATAGTATAATTTTTGTTTTATTATAAAAAGTCGTAAAGAAAATAGTAAGAGTCATTCATGAACAGTAAAGGTCGTTCATGAAAGGTCATTTGTGAATAGTAAGAGTCGTTTGTAAATAGTAAGAGTCGTTTTTTCCTTCTATAAAAGGAGGCAAGAAGATGAAGGGAAGGGGCATCAATCAAAGGCATCAATCAAAGGCATCAATCGAACGCATCAATCAATCAGAAAAAATCCCTCACCTCTTCCTCACTTGTAAACCAACCTTCCATATACATAAATAAAAAAATATATCTTTTAAGTAAGCTATGGAGCATCTAGAAGAGCTAAAAAATCAGGTATACTTATTCATAGTCATGTATAGCTAAACTTTTATATTCCTTATAATCTCTTTTATATCATAATTGTTTATCATGTTTTAGTACTGTTATGAAGAACATCTTAAGAAAGCTTGCCATGGCCAAATATTGCTGAGAGTAGTTAAGCCCAGACTATGCCATCCTAAGGTCGAAACCGGTAGGCAAGAAGGCCGTTTAGGGGAGTAGACAAAGTTGAGGCGCTGTTAGGGTAAACGATTGAAGCAAGAAAAGCATGGTAGTGGCTAGAAAAGATTGTTCAAAATAACTTATTAAAAGATGATGAACTTTATGATAAACAAAGAGATTAGAGGGAATATGTTTAGTAAAAAACATGACAAGAATAAATATCGATTTAATGAGCAATAATACATACCTAATAAATGATGATAATAATTATAAAATACTCATATTATATATCCTTAAACAACTTAATAACGATATTATGAGAAAAATCTACGATATTTTAGTTACTTTTGAGATAATAGAAATAATGGAACAAAGATGGATAGAACTAATTATACCAGATGACATAGATAACTTAGATTTATACGAACTAGATTTATATTCAGATCAATAAATAATGGACTCAACTACAAAAATGGAATCTACCCATGACTTAAAAATAATAAATAACCCCTCAAAATACCAAATATTCTTTAAAGATAAAATATTAATCACTATCATTAAAACAGTTAATCTTAACAGAGATTTACAACAAATTATACTTGATAAAATTATTAATTCTACAGAAGACTTTTGGCCATACGAATCAGATATATATTCAGATATAGATTCAAATAAAAAATAATGAATAAAAATACTTCCGCACACATACCGCGCACAGGGACTCAAAAAATATTCAGATATAGATTCAAATAAAAAATAATGAATAAAAATACTTCCGCACACATACCGCGCACAGGGACTCCAAAAATGGTATCAGAGCATATAGGAGTTATTAGTAAGAAAGAGCAGTCAGGAGTTATTAGTAAGAAGATAAGAAAATTGAGAAGAAAATTAAAAAGACTATACCCGGAATATAAACAACTCAGTATTACAAAAACTGATAATGATAAATTAAATAAATTAATTAATATCATATCTAAAACAGAATATAAATACATTAAATACTTAAAGAAACAATGACTAATAACAATAACAAACACAGACAAAAGCTTAAAGAAATGATTACAGAAAAAAGACAAGAATTAAAACATAGACAAAATAGACTAAACACTAATATATTTGCAGGAGTTTGCCATAAATCTCTATTAGCACAAAGAAGAGTTATATTAGAATTACAATTACAAATAGACAGTCTAGAATACAAATACCAACATAATTTATAAATGAATAAAGAAGAATTCGCATTAGAAGAAAAAACATATGTAAATCCGGGAGGATTAAAGATAACAATAGTATTTTCTAATTTAGGAAGAAGATATAAAAAAATAGGAGATAATCTAAATTTAATGTTAGAAAAAGAAACGGTAAAATTAGAAGATAATTTAACTGCAATGGTTAGAATAACAAAAGAAAATGAAGAAATAGATAGGAAACGAGAAATTGAAAAAATACAACAACAAACTAAAGAAAAAATACAACGAATAGAAGAAGTAAAAAAAACTAAAATAATAGAACTAGAAAAAGAATTAGAAGTACTAAAACAATTATATGCAAGTAAACTAAAAGAAAAAGAAAAACGTAGAGAAGAGGAACAAGAGTTAAAATTGACAAATGAAATAGAAAAATTTAAATTATAATTAGAAGAAGAACAAGACAATCTACCAAAAATAAGCGTAGACGAAATAAGTGAAGAAAGTGATAATGATAATAATCTAGGAGAAAACTATTCGGAAACAAGTGAAACATATACCGAACTAATAGAAAAAACGGAAAAAGCAAAAATAAATCCAGAAATAAATACAGGAGATATGAGCACTGATGATAAACCAAGTACATCAGGAGTAAAGAATCCAAAGTAATTAAATCCAAGCTACTATAGGACAGACTATAATTCATATGATAGAAATAAAACGTTATGGGAAAAAAGGCTGAATAGGAAATGGATTTTGATTAAATGCTTTTATTGATCCAAATATAAATCTAGTTCGTATAAATCTAAATTGTCTATGTCATCCGGTATAATTAGTTCTATCCATCTTTGTACCATTATTTCTGTTATCTCAAAAGTAACTAAAATATCGTAGATTTTTCTCCTAATATCTTTATTAAGTTGTTTAAGGATATATAATATGAGTATTTTATAATTATTATTATCATTTATTAGGTATGTAGTATTGCTCATTAAATCGATATTTATTCTTGTCATGTTTTTTTACTAAACATATTCCCTCTAATCTCTTTGTTTATCATAAAGTTCATCATCTTTTAATAAGTTATTTTGAACAATCTCTTCTAGCCACTACCATGCTTTTCTTGCTTCAATCGTTTACCCTAACAGCGCCTCAACTTTGTCTACTCCCCTAAACGGCCTCCTTGCCTACCGGTTTCGACCTTAGGATGGCATAGTCTGGGCTTAACTACTCTCAGCAATATTAGGCCATGGCAAGCTTTCTTAAGATGTTCTTCATAACAGTACTAAAACATGATAAACAATTATGATATAAAAGAGATTATAAGGAATATAAAAGTTTAGCTATACATGACTATGAATAAGTATACCTGATTTTTTAGCTCTTCTAGATGCTCCATAGCTTACTTAAAAGATATATTTTTTTATTTATGTATATGGAAGGTTGGTTTACAAGTGAGGAAGAGGTGAGGGATTTTTTCTGATTGATTGATGCCTTCGATTGATGCCTTTGATTGATGCCTTTGATTGATGCCTTTGATTGATGCCCCTTCCCTTCATCTTCTTGCCTCCTTTTATAGAAGGAAAAAATGACTCTTACTATTTACAAACGACTCTTACTATTCACAAATGACCTTTCATGAACGACCTTTACTGTTCATGAATGACTCTTACTATTTTCTTTACGACTTTTTATAATAAAACAAAAATTATACTATTCCATATCTGCATCTCTTACACTTCTTGAATTTGAATAAATCATTAATTGGTCTCTGGCGTAGTAGCTCCATATTGCGTTTCTATTTAAATAATTATCTGCTAGCCCTTGCATAATAGTTGAAATTCCAATAATTCGTTTGTTTGCATAGAAATTAGGTATTTCGATCATAGGTATTTCTGGTTGTGTTATTATATCGTCTGGTAATATCATGTTTTTCGTCAATCCTAGCTTTACAACTTGGATCACTGGTTTTATCTCGTCATATAATATCTCTGTTGGTGCTGTATAAAATTTCACATAGAATAAATTTCCTTTCGTAACTCTTTTGTAGGTTAGAAATGCTTGGTGTATCTCTGGTATTCCTTGTAGCTTTGGGACAAATGGTTGTATATCTTTTTCTCTTGGTGTAAACTTGCTGCGTATGTATTTATTTGGGGTGGTGCCATGACTGGTTTTTGTATTTTTTGGGTAAATGGGTTTGTGAACATGGTATTTAAATTGGTATTTTTATATTGTGGTTTTGTAGGTTGTCCGCTTGTACCTGCACTTGTACCTGCAATATTAGCAAATAAATTGTTTTGGGTTTTTCGGAGTTTTCCAACGTCTCCTTCTAGCTCCGGATGTTTATAGTCTTCCTGGGGACTGCTATCTTTAGCCTTAGACTTCAGATTAACTTCATTAGTCTTTAGCTTTTTTATCTCTTCATCCATACTGTCCACTTTAATACAAAGTGTAGTAATGGCTTCGAGTATCTTATTCATTGTATTATCTTCTGGCTCAGTTTGGGTACCTTTGTCTTGATAGGTAGTCTGCAATAACATTTTTGTCAGTCCTTATAACCTCAATTGTAAATGTAAAATTTTGTATATTTAATACAAGTCTTCTTATTTCCTTTGTTGTCACTGAGTCTGGTATTTTTCGCGTTATCCACCACTTTACTTGTGTATTATCTGTTCTTACAATAAATTTATTATAAACAATATATGGCTCAAATGCTAACAAACATTTATATAATCCAAATAGTTCTTTTCTATTTATTTCCCATTTTAATTGTGGTTCCGTGTATGATCCTGAATAATATCTACAATGATGTTCAATTTCTTCATTATCATATCTATATTTGAGAATTCCCCCATAACTATGATCACTAGAATCAGTTTCTACTATGTATGTGAATTGCCTTTTTTCATCTGGAAAATATAGTTTTGGTAGTTCTTTACATAAATTTTTAATCTTTTTTATATGCATTTTATCTTTTTCGTCAAAATGGTATTCTACATCTTTCTTTAATTTTTTCTGCAGTGGTTTTAAGTTTTCTGCTAATTTAGGAATATATTCTCTTACTTGGTTAACTAATCCTAAAAATGATTGTAGCTTCTTTTTTGTGTCAAGTGTCTCATTTAAATTAATTATTTTCTGTACTATATGCGTTTGCATTTTTATTCCATTTTTATCTATTTGTATACCTAAGAATTCTATTTGATTTTTCATTATTTCTGCCTTCTTTTTACTTAAACTAATTCCTGATATTTCTATGATGTTTATAAATTTTTCTAATAATTTTATATGTTCTTCCTCTGTCCTAGAATATAATAGTATATCATCTATATATATTATGCAATTTTCTAATTGGTTGAAGTAGCTGTCCATAAAATGTTGGTATCTACCTGGTGCGTTTTTATATCCAAAGGGTAGTACATTCCATTCGTAAAATCCTTGTGGTACAGTAAATGCTATTAGTTGCTTAGATTCATCTTCTAGTTTTAAATGGTAAAATCCTGATTTACAGTCAAATTTACTAAAATAGTTATATCCTTGTATTTGTCTGATTTTTAGTATTTTATTTGGTATTGGATAATTATATGTTTTTGTTTTTTCATTTAAATTTCTATAATCTATAACCATTCTACTTTTTCCTCGTTTTTGTTCACTATGTTTATTTACTATAAATGCTGGGCTAGTGTGTTTACTATTACTTTCTTGTATGTATTTATTGTCTAATAATTCTTGTATATGCATTTTAAATTCTGTTAGATCTGTAAAATTGTATTTTAAAGGTTTTTGCATTATTATACTATTTTCATCTATCAGTTCAATTTTTATTTTTGTTTTATGTTTTTCTCATCCTTGTAAGGGATTATCATTATATAGTAGTTCTAATTTATCTTGGAGTAGTTTTATTTTATTTATAGAAAATATGATTATTTCTACTTTATGGTTGCTTGGTGTTATATTTTCTAGTTTTTGGGTAATTTTCTCACTTCCTTTGATCCATGGTGTTGTTTTTCTTAATTTATTATTTACTCTTTTTGCTCCTACTCTTTGTCCACATGGGGTAGTAAACCACCAATGTGTCTTTGTTATAGTATGTGGGAATAATTTATCTAAGAATGGCATTCCTAGTAATATATCTTTATTTGTAAATTCATAACTATATATTTCTTCTATAGTTAGTATTTTATCCCATATTTGTATTTTTAGATTCCTTGCTTTGTGTGTTATCATACTTCCTTCATTGTTAAATCCCGTTACTACTAAGGGTGTTTTTAATTCTTCCCATTTATCTTCTGGTAGACAATTATGTTTACACATGTTAGCTTCTGCTCCTGTATCCATCATAGGTGTATAATATCTATTATAGTATCCTTCTATTATTATTTTGGCAAGTATATATATTTTTGTCATTTATTATGTTAACTTATTATTTTATCATATTAAGGTTCTTTTGATTACTACCTTTTTATTTTCATAACTTATTGTTAATTGCTTATCTTCTAGGTTATATGGTTTAACTTTTTCTAACCACTTTGCTCCTAGCGTGATATTTTTATCTCCTTGATATATTTTGAAATTTATTAATATTGGTATTCCTCCAATAATTAATTCTTTTTCGGTTGTTTCTTCAATTTTTCTTAATGCTTTTGGTAATTCCGAATTTTGTTGTTCATTTGTTATTATTTCTTTTTCTGGTATTAATTCTCTTGCAATATAATTTTCTTGTTGTCCTGTATTTATTAATATTAAATATTTCCTTTGATCCATTAATCCTGTTATATAGTAATGATATGTTTTATTTCTTCTATTAATTTTGGTGGAGTTACATAACTTATCCTTCTTGATGTACTCATTCTTGATGATGTTTCTGGTATTTCATTACCTGTTCGTTTTGACGTTTCTATTCTTTCCTTTACTATTTCTAAGTCTTCGTCGATGTCCATTTCTGCATAACTATAATCATTATTATCTATAACTGATACTATTCTTTCAAACGGATTTTCTATTTTAATTCTATTTATTTTATTTCTAGCTGTTATTTTATGTTTTGTTGTAAGGATGTATAAGTTTTTACATCTTGCCGTAAATATTTTACTTCCTGGTGCTAGTTCTATTCCCGACATTTTCCAGTATAAAACTAATGATCTATCTATATTTTTATCATCTATTGCTACTGAATAATTTGCACTTATTATGAATTTAAATTTTTGGTATATTAGATTACCTTTTACTGCACTTATTACACTTTTTTCTATAGGTTGTATAATTCTATCATCCGCTAAGTATATTTCTATAGGGGTATCTATTCCTTCTCTAAAACATGCTTTTATTAGTATTTCTGTTCCTCCTAAATGTACGTATTTTATTGGATTTTTTGCTTTTATATCTTGTATTTCTTTATTTAGTACTTTTTTATTTAAGATTGGTATTCTAGCTTTACCTTTAATGTATTTACAATCTATTATATGTTCTCTTTGGCTTATTACATAATATTCTTCTTTTTGTCTTTTAAACCAATTTTTTATGTTGGTACCTCTAATATTTTATCTATGCTTAGATCTAATTCTTTTCCCTTTATTTGTTCAAATATATTGGTGTCAAATATTATTTTTTGTTCTGAGGATTGTTCATCTTGGTGTTCTTCTTGTTGTATTATCCTTATATCTTTTTCAGTCATAATTTTCTTCTTCTGATTCTTCTATATTATTATTTATATCGTTTTCGCTTTCGTTTTCTGATAATTCATTTTCTGATAATTCATATATACTGTCTTCACTCTCTAATTCATAATCTATATATTCCATTTGTGTATTTTTATCATCTCCTATTATTATTTCAGTAATTTGTTTTTTCTTTGGATTTTTTGGTAATTTGCAATCTCTAGCTAAGTGTCCTAGTTTTCCACAATTGTAACAAGTACATTCCGTTAATTTTTTCTTTGTTTTATATGGTTTTTTATATTTGTAATTTTTTACATAATATCTTTTTCTTGGTTTTTTATACTTATATTTTGATTTATATGGTTTATATTTACTACTATATCTTTTTATTTTCTTATGTTTTTTATAATATTTATCTGTGCATCCGAATTGGGGTGCTGTTCTATCTTTACAACATTCTAAATTTCTGTAATGACCCTTCCGGTCATTTCCACGTTTAAGTTTTGAAGTCAAGCAAATCGACAAAAGATATCGTAAGTTCGTTAACAAATTTGCTGAACTTTGGGTCAAATGTCTCGGGGATTTTCTCCCAATATATAAAGAGTTAGAAGTCCCCCGAAGTACCAAATCGAAGGTCTGCGAGTCTAGTTTCCAACGCACAAAACCGCACGTCCAAATAATCTCGGAGCAAAGAGTTATGACTGTTTTACCGCGGACTGTCTGGCAGAAAA
>QJPP01000147.1:0-139316 GCA_003996215.1 Jaltomata sinuosa
CTACTGGGTACCTTATGCGTCGCATTTGGTGCTCACCCCTACCCTCTGCATCTTTGGGTGCAGATCCTAGCGGGGGCCATCGCCGTTAGATCGCTGTGATTCGTGCTTGGGGATCTGTTGGGGACTACTTCAGGCTGAGGGTGAGCTCTTGGCGATCGGAGCTTAGCTTTAGTTTATCTTTTGCTTCATGTACTCTATTACCATTCAGAGACATCTGTATATATAGTTTGGTTTATTTGCACTCCATGTATGTAGTTTGGCTCTGTACTATGATACCAGGTCTTGGGGTTTGGTTTAGTTTTCGCATATGTATATATTTATATCCCTGTTATCTATTTTATTTGTCTTGTTCCTCTATTTGCTAGATAGTAGCCCATTACTAACTGTTCTGGGCTACGGGGATTGGTTCACCTACCGGGGGTTGTAGGTGCCATCATGACCGAGAAATTGGGTCGTGACACAAAGTAGGCAGATACATATCAACAAGTGGATCCAGGATCAAATAAAGCCATAGCAGACTGATGGCACACAGAAATCGTACCTGTAATCACAATATCTGAGGCCTCTGCCTCTGATCTCCTAGGGACCGCGTAAAAATGACGACGACCTCCACCTGCCCGACCGCCATCCCTACCACCTGCTCTACCGCGTGGAGCACCACCTCTACCCTGACGACCACCCCCTCTAGTCGGGGGTTGAACTGCTCGTAAAGGCTCGGCCAACTGAACTGTACCCTGCTGAGGGCAATCTCTAGCAAAATGACCAATCACACCACAAGTAAACAAGCCCCTGACGGCCTACTCAGTCAAGAAGAACCAACAGATCCCGTATGACTACCACGGCCTGATGCCCCAGAAACTGTACCCCTCGAAGACTGGCCGCTATAGCCCTGATGGATGCTCTGACCCTGCTCAAACTGGGTACTACCGAAAGTCTGAAGGGAAGCCTGAACCGGTCGGCTGGACTGACCCTGGTGCTGCTGTGGCTGATAACTCCGGCTCCACTGGCCAGGACCTCTACCACCATATCTGGAACCACTGTAGACACCCTGATGTCGAGGCCTCTTATCTCTGGACCCCTGATCATGTCGATGTAAGTCCTCTACAGTGCGGGCATAGTCTACGATAGCCTAAAATGACCAACCACCGGCAATCAATATCTCAGCTGGCTGCCTGATCTCTGGCCTCAATCCCCATACAAATCTGCGAATCCTATCTGCCTCGGTAGGAATGATCAGAGCTCCAAATGGTGCTAGCTGATCAAAATGGGTCTCATACTCTGAGAGAGTCATAGACCCCTGCATAAGGTGAGTAAACTGCTCCCTGCGAAGCTCATGATCACTCTGAGGTAGGAACTTGGCCATAAAGTCCTCATAAAACTCAGACCAGGTCAAAGGAGGTGACGATGGTGGTCTACAAGTAACATGAGCCCTCCACCATAACTTCGCTGGGCCCTCTAACTGATAGGTAGTATAACCAACCCCGTGAGTCTCCAACAAACCCAAATGATGCAACATCTCCTCACATGTAGTAATAAAGTCATGTGGATCCTGTCCAGAAGTACCAGCAAACCTCGGAGGTGCTAACCTCAAAAACCTACCCAAAGCCTTCTGCTCTGACTATGTCATAGCTGGGCGAGGAGCAAGAGGCTGTGCAACAGATGTAACCAGAATGACCTCCGCATGGGGAGCCATAGTAGCAGGCTGCGCTCCTGAGCTCTATGCACCCAGGGCTGCCCCCTGAGCGGATGTCTGCGCTACCTCAGAAGGCCGCTCTCTAATCATACCCAAAAGCTGTAATAGTAATCCCCGAATATCTGGAGACTGAGCTGCGGCTGAAGCTGGCACAGAAGTGGGCACTGGAGATGGCACTGGAGCTGGCGCTGGAGCTGGCGCTGGAGCTGGCGCTGGTACTGGAGCTGGTGTTGGAGCTGGTACTGGAGCTGGTGGTACCTGGGCTGCCCCCGATCCACATGCTGCTCGGGCTCTATCTCAACTCTAGCAGCTCTAGCAGGTGCCACTGCTCGAGGGCGTCCTCGACCCTTAGCTGGAGTGGGAGGCTCATCTCCGTGTGATGCCAATGATCTCGTACGAACCATCTTCGGAAGAATGAGGTAGAGCAAATGAGATTTTCAGAAACTTCAAGGGTCCTACGCACGACACAGAAGCAATGAAAGAGTCAAGTTTCCTAAAATGTCACTGTAGCCTCCCAAAGATTGAGTACGGACGTCTCCGCCCCGATCCGCAGGACTCTACTTGACATTGGCTCCTATACCAATGACACCGGTGAACCTAAAGCTCTGATACCAAGTTGTCACGACCCGATTTCTCGGTCATGATGGCACCTACAACCCCCCAGTAGGCGAACCAATTCCCGTAGCCCAGGACAGTTAGTAATGGGCTACTATCTAACAAATAAGCGGGAGAATAGTTTAATAAGCAAAAGTAAGAGAGTAAGATGAGGAGAATAGATAACAGGAGTATATATATACATATGCGGAAACTAAACCAAAACCCAAGACCTGGTATCATAGTATAGAGCCAAAACTACATACATAGAGTGCAAACGATCCAAAACAATATATACAGATGTCTCTGAATGGTAATAGAGTACATAAAGCAAAAGATAAACTAAAGCTAAGCTCCGATCGCCAAGAGCTCACCCTTAGTCTGAAGTAATCCCCAACAGATCTCCAAGCACGAATCACAACGATCTAACGGTGATGGCCCACGCTAGGATCTGCACCCAAAGATGTAGGGGGTAGGGTGAGCACCAAATGCGAAACATAAGGTACCCAGTAGGTATCATAGGCCGACAGGGAACATATAAGATAAAAGCGTAGTAACAGCCAGAATAGAAGCAAGTAGTCACAGAAATCAACAAAAGGTACACAGGAACTAGCCCAGAGAGAAGTCAACAGAACCACATGTGAGGCCAGCAAGCAAAATATATACACCATAGGCACAGGTGAAAGTAAGAAACAACGCACCTGGGGTCCTTGCAATAATAGTGTATACATAATAAGTTCACGAAATGGACGGTATACCGCTAACCTCAAGTGTAAGAAGAAGAGAGAAAGAGTAATGATAGGCATGTTTAGAGACATGAATCAAGCACAACTAATCATATCAATCTCAAATCCAGCAACTAACAGTCTAGCAATAACCAATTTCATAATTAACCGTAACAGGGAACTATTCTACAAGTAAATAGCAAGAGTCTACCTACAGTCCCCCGGCCGCCCATACAACCGAGGAACACAAACCAGTGAAAACAAACCCTCCGGCATCCCATACTACCGAAGCGTACAATCAACAAACAACAAACAAGGGTGGAGCCTCAAACAATGAATGATATGATGCATGACGATCTCAAGTGAAATGGTATCTCTGTATGTACCTCCTCCGGTGCCGATCCGGCCCAGCAGGTAGGTTCCATGGAAGGACACTGCCCGTATACCTATACTCCACCATATACCCTTCCTCCGGCACACGCATCCCGCAACCCCAGGCCCGGATGGCAAGGTCCATGGAGGTCCCTGACCCCATACTAAAACTCAGTATCAAACATGTCGTCCGGAAGCAAGTTCGGGTTCAAGATATAGACCCAGTCTCGAATATGCATGCCTAGACCCTATCCAGGACTAAAGTAGTAGGAAAATATCTCAAAAAAAAACCCCTCCAAGGGTGCCCGGGCATAACCGGGTCTAAATAGTAGAAAGTCATCTCGGGTGCTCGGTCCGACCTAGGCTAAAATTATCTCAAGTAGCAAGAAAACTCAACTAGCACCCCGGCCCTGCCGAGTCTAGCGTTAATAATAAAACTAATGATTTAAAACATAATTTTACCTTCGTTTACCGAGGAATATTCACAAGTTAAATCAAACCATTTCCAAATCATTTCCATCAAAAATAGGCCCCCGGGGCCATGCAAGGTTTAGAAAATAGTGCCAGTAGGCCCGAAGCCAAACCATAGTAAAACATGGATAAAACCTCTTTAAATGCATGGAAATGGTATGATCAAACACAATAGCTTCCCAGCAGCTCACAATCAACCTATCGACCCTGCACAGGCCCACAGCTACTCAGCAAGCATAACCAGCCTAGAAGGATAATTCTATGCCCGGGACTCGCGGACATTCCCAAAATCCCACCTTCTATGTTCCAGAGTCAACAAGGTCTCAGAGGACCAGAAGGGTAAATAAAATATATCGGCAAGTACTACAAGCAACGGAGGAACAAAAGTAGGCGGACATGAATAAAGCAGTCGAGATCTGTGGTGCCAACCTAATAATCCAACCCAAGGATGCCAGCTAGTACAATTTTATCCGATATATGCTAAGTCTAGGGAATTTAAACCGTAACCTACATGTCGTCCGATGACAAGCTTGAACTTCTCCGAAAAAGCTCCAACACGAAATTAAACTCGAACTCGGACTTGAATAACTTGATGTAGATAATTAATTTTCCTTTTGGTATTCAAATATAGCACCGAAATATTTTTCCTACTAAATTCTTGCTCTAGCGTCAATGTGAGTATACGTTGCAGCCAACACGTGCCTCTATAAGAAAACAAATTGAATGAACCATGTTTGGAGTTCAAATATGTAGCAGTAGTAACTTAAGCTTGTTGAAAGGAAGTCAATGAAAATAAGTGATGAAATCAGCAACCATTTCTACCTAGACTACAACCAATTTGAAAGTACCTGGTGGCTTCACAAATATTAATTATATATCCATAAGTTCTCTTTAATTCTTTAAAGGAAAAGGTGACCAATATTTAATGACTCATGTTGCTCCATTCAGCTCTTGATACCACGTGGGGATGGTGTGTCAACCCAAAGTATTTTATCCCATTATATATATACTCGGATATTGCATATATTCGTGGTAAAATATATATAACTTTTTGAATATACCATAATTAATAGAAAATTATTTCAAATAAAACCAACTATATTATAATAATAATTTTTAACATAACTAAATTTACTATCACCGTTGAGATAATACAATGTATAAAAACCTTATAAAATAAATACATACACAGTTATGTCATAACAAAAGTATTTTAGGAAGGCAAATAAAAATAAAACTTTTTGCCACATTCAACTTTTAAATTAAATATTTTCAAGTACGCACGATTTTGATACTCAAGAACTCTCTTGGAACCCTCTCTTATGTTTTCTCAATGTTTCAGAACTGAAATGGCGTTTTAAAACGTGAAGTTGAGGCTTTAAATAGATTTTGACCCGACCCGGTTCGCGACCCAGTTTCTGCCAGACAGTCCGCGGTAAAACAGTCATAACTTTTTACTCCGAGATCAGTTGGACGTGAGGTTTTGTGCGTTGGAAACTAGACTCGTAGACCTTCTATTTGGTATTTTGGGGAACTTCTAACTCTTTATATATTTAGAGAAAGGCTCTGGGACATTTTACCTAAAGTTCAGAAAATTTATTAAAGAAACTTACGATAACTTTTGCCGACTTGCTTGACTTCAAAACTTATCATACGACCAAACAAATGGCCCCGACACCGAATTACCGGTCCCGACAAGCCTTAAATGACTTGGGGTCGCTACAAACAAGCTCTAACGGTACAAGGAAAACGTATACGTGGAAATGACCGCAAGAGTCATTACATTTCTCGATGATGAATTCAAAATCAAAGACCTCAGGGAGATGCATTATTTTTTGGGAATGGAAGTTATCAGGGGAAATCATAGCCTTATTCTCAGTCAAAGGAAATTTACCTTTGAATTGTTGGATGAATTTGATTCTGAGAAATCAGCTCCTGTTTCTTCTCATTTGGATCCTTCACAAAAATTAAAAGTAGATCAAGGTGATTTATAAGCAGAACCAACAATTTATCAAAGGCTATTAGATAAATTAAATTTCCTCACACATACCAGGCTAGATTTATCAGTTGCTGTGCAACATCTGAGCCAGTATATGCAACAGCCCAGACTTCCTCTTTTTTTGGCAGCACTCAGGGTCATTCGATACCTCAAATTGTCTCCTGGACAAGGTAAGTTTTTCTCGATTTCTCCTTCAATTGAGCTCATGTCTTTCTGCGATTCCGATTGGGGATCATGTCCCGACTCCAGGCGCTCAATCTCTGGCTATTTTATTACTCTTGGGGGCTCACCTATTTCATGGAAATCTAAGAAGCAATCCTCTGTTTCTCTATCTTCTATCGAAGCAGAATATCGATCTATGCGGCGTGTTATTGGTGAGCTAACTTGGTTGGTGAGGTTGCTTCATGATCTTTCTATCACTCCATCTTTCCCAATCACTCTTCACTCTAATAGCTAATCTGCCATCCACATCGCAAAAAATCTGATCTTTCATGAATGGACTAAACATGTGGAGATCGATTGTCATTTCGTTCGAAAACAATATCTTGCTGGCCTAATCTCATTATCATTTGTTCCCTTATCTGCTCAACTTGCTGATCTCTTCACAAAACCCTTATCGGGGCCTTCACATTTTTCTATTCTTCGCAAGTTGGGTGTCTCTGGATTCCCCTCCAACTTGAGGGGGGGTGTTGGAATTTCTTCCAATAAATCATTTTCCACTTCAGATGTTCAAAATCAAAGAAAGGTTGAAGAAGAAATAAAGCTCAAAGAAGACAAAAATGAAGAAGAAGAAATGGGTTTGTTGAGCAAAGCAAAGGAATTGCTACAAACACGTGTTGAAGACCCCACATGAAAGAATAACAGATGGACAATTCATTTCTAGAAAAAATGTAAATATATTTTTTCCTTCTTTGTATTTATTAGATATTCATTAGATATTCTCAACCAATAGAAAACTAGACAGTTGTATTGATATTCATTAGATATTCTCAACCAATAGGAAAATAGATAGATGTATAGTTTGTTTGCGTTTGGTTTCTCTTTTACCTGTATAAATACGTGTACAGAATACAGAAGTAATACAACAAAGATTTCCTTCAACTCTCTTTATTTTCTACAATGCGAGCCTCACAATACGGCATCCAGTACGCCTTCCTTCGCACCTCACCACCGAATCAACTGACATCACTGGCCTGAGGAGCATAAGACATGCAATGCGCAAAACACGTGGTATGACCGCACGTTGTGTAGCACGTCGCGTTGCACCATACCCAAAGGACAATTTTGTCTAAAGACAAGTGACGTTTTGGAAAGCTTCTAAAACCCATTTTGGGTTGTGTACCATATATAGTTTTGAGTATTGAGTTTTTTCCAAGGAAGATATAGAGTGTACTTTTCTCTCTTCATATTCTACACTTAGAATTCACCATTTTTGTATTAAATTGAGTTTGGATTTGGATTTGGATTTTGGCTTGAATATGAATGGAAGTATGAGTTATCCAATTAGTATATCTTCTTATTTCCTCAATATGAATAGCTAATTTCCTTGTCTAGGTATATGTGTATTATGGGCATTTGAATTTGGGTGTGGGTCTTCTTTAATTATGCTTATAATTGATGAATTCATATGGGTCTATTGAATTCCTCAAGTTTTAATTATAAAATTGATGGTTGTAAACATTGATTGAGATTTCTTAATTGTGTTCTTACTTGAAAGAGGGGTTCATAATTTGTATAGGAATTCGATATTGAGAATTTGATATTTTCACCTTAGATTGAGGCTAGAAATAGCTTAATCGACGAAAACTCTCATCTAAGAGTCTAAGCTAGAGATAGTATGACTTCTCCAAGCAATTGAATTGGTTGGTTTATATAAAGCTATGGTGCTTGAGCAAAGACCATAGGATATGTATTTAGAAGATCGAGAGATTACCAAATATGACTAAAATCAATGCTACCCGTATCATTTTATTGAGAATTTGCATAATTAATCAAGTACCCTAACCCTCGTTTGAATCCCATTGGAAGCATACCCTAGTCTCCTTCTCATTGATTACAAATATCGTGTTTATATCACTCTCTTTTCAAAATTGTGATATTGATAATTTCCCATTCCTTATTTCCCCCTAATTTTTACTTTTCAGTTGTTTGAGCATTTACTCTCCTAGTCATTATTACTCGATGATATTTTAGCGAATCATCACTCCACTCTTCGTAGATTCGACCCCGACCATCCATTGGGTTACTTATTATTTTGCTCTGACGATCGCTGCCACTTCTTTCGAGAGAGTGCTTTTGAGCGTCATAAAAAATGGCGCCATTGCAAGAGAGTGGTTTTGGAATTGCCAATTGATTATTGTTTAAGTTCACTTTGTTGAGTGTTTGTTCATTTTTATCTTGGTATTGTTTGTGATTGTTTGAACAGGGTGCCCATGAGCGAATTTGGGTGACCAAGAAACCATAGACAGATATATGGATGCAAATCATGAACCCGTAGTCTAAGGTGTTGTAGGTGCAATCTGCCTACCTCCCACGGTTGGCAATGTCGTGTTTCATGTTACAAACATTATGCTCTATCTTATCTAGATGAAGGGATTGTTCGAAGGGTTGGAGCATGAGGACACCAGCAAATATATCCAGAACTTCATTGAGATATGCTATCCCTTTAACATCAACAATATCTCCTAAGAATCTATCCGGCTCTGTTTATTTTCTTCTCTCTTATGGGGGAAGCGACGACTTGGCTTGAAGAGCTCCCTGTAGGCCCAATTACCTCATGGAATGGATTGGTTGAGGCATTTATGGTGCGATTCTTCCCTCCATCTAGAATGATGTAATTGAGGGCAGACATCACAAATTTTCACCAACTCCCGGATGAGCCATTGCATGAAGCATGGCTAAGGTAAAAAAGAAGCTCTTATTATGTCCCAATCATGGGTTGCCTGGTAATGTCCTCCTTCAAATTTTTTATTGAGCCTTGAACTTAATGAACAAATCTGTAGCAAACAACCTTATGGGAGGAACATTTATGGATCAACAATATGGTGTTGCCTTGGCTCTCTTAGAACGGATGACAAAGTCAAGATCCCACATCAGACTCTGTACTTTGAGGCACGCCTATGGTACGACTTTGTTCTCTCCAGATTCCTGCCTTCTCAGAATGATCAAAAGGTTACCCACGAGGGAGCCATTCTGGTTGCCTCTATCATGGCGGGGGATCATGTTAACTTTGGGGAGATCGCAGCTGTGGTAATCAAAATAAAAGCACATTAGGGTGTTAATCCAGCCAACTCCTTTTACAGGTGATACAACTTAGCTCCATTGGATTGCCTAAACCTCTGTTCCAGATCTGTCCATAAGTCCTTGGAAGTTCTGGAGTAAATCAGAGAGTGGGCAATGTCTTTGGACAAAGAATTGAGCAGCCTGGAGGTGACCATGTCATTGCATCTACACCATAAAGAATAATCTGTTGTAGTTGTTGCAGGTTCATTACAATTTCCATTGATGAACCCCAACTTATTTTTGGATGATTGAGAGGGTAATCAAAATAGATCTTCTTTATCCTTGATACCGTCTCCCATCAAATACATCATTGACAAGGGTCATTCCTGGTTTATCAGAAGGGTGAAAAAAAAAGGGTTGCTGGTGTCAATATTGGTTTCACCAGCAGTGTTTCCCAGAGCAGAACTGGTGATTGTTTCATTGGGTTGAACCATGATTCACATTGAAGAAAAACAATAGAGAAAAGAAATAAGAGAGAAACTAGGATCTACTGCTCTGATACCATGAAAGAATTTCTAAAGAAAAATCTTGAAGAACAAGTTTTGGGAAAATTTTCTGTATTGCTTTCTCTTGCGTAAACAATATAGTACACACCCTAATCTATTTATACAATATTCCTATACCTAAATTATGTATAATAATGAAAAAGGAATATTTACACTTGGCAATAAATAACTGGTCTTTCTCTAACAAACTCTAATAGTTGTCACGTGCCATCCTTGTGCAATGGATGGAAGCTTCGTGAATAGTACATTCCACATGGATGTTCCTGATTTAATCCATCATGTATTTAGTTCATGCTTGTGATGTTGCCACATGTCTTGATTGATTTCAATCGAATTATTGTCTGAGAATTTCTGAACTCCCAAGTTCATCTGTCCATCTTCATGTTTCTCACACTTTGTCTTCTCTTTCTTTCTTTCAATTTTTGTGCAATATCCATCACTATTATGTCTATGGCTTCTTCTTCTATTTTTGTTCTCAATAGTTACATTTAAAGGTTCATGACACACATGGAAGGAAGATATGTGTAGTATTTATGAATAGACATTTGATGTAAGTCTATAGATGGAAAGCCTATTTTTGATGTCTACAATTATGTGTAGGTTTTGATACTATTCATATATGTACTGTGAGATGGTTGTACAAGAGTGTTTGGGACATCCGCACTCAATATAGTTCATACGCTTAGACGATATTTATGATAGTGGCTCGCTCTATATTTGTTCGAAACACTAGATACTAGTCACACGAGCTTTCAAATTTGGGGCGTGCATCCTCAATTATGAGGAAGAGAAATAGAAGTCTTTGTTTATTTTTTTCCGAAAAGTTAAAATACGAATTAACAATATGTACAAAGATAATAAAAAAAAACTAGAGAGATAATGGAAGACCTCTATCTTTGAGATTCCTTTTGTAGTGGAAGAATGTGAGGGAAAAAGACAAAAAATTACAAGGCATAGATTTGATGTAAATTGCATTAATTCATAGAGTTTTAATAAAAAATGTTTAGTTTGATTCAATTTAAAAAAAACAAGGAGGAAAAAATGACTAAACATTACATTAGTTAGTAAAGTCATATAATAAGTGATTCGGAGGTGTAACAACAGTAATGAAGTATATGATGATCAACATACAATAAATGTTTACCTACTTTTAGGATTTGTGAAGTAAATTTGAAAATTAACACGAAAAATTGTGGAGTTAATATATGTATATGTATCTCGCTTAAATTTACTACAAGATCATTTGTAAAATTCAATATCTCCTATCATGAAATTACCTAGTTATAAGCTATTATCATGAATCAAATATTTTAATGGATGGTTCATTTACAATTCTTCCCCTTTATCTTTGGAAGAAATGAATTGGAAAGTTTTCAAGCTCTTAAGAAAAGGATTAATGGAGAGGAAAAATAGATTTTTGATGCTGTTTACATTAAAATCAAGAGTAGTGGGGAGAAGAGTTGCATAAAGTGTCTTGGAAGACATAGAAGCGTCCTTATTTTGCAAGAAGAAAAAGACTTCTATGTGGAGAGAGAGAAAAAAACTATGTTTTTTACATCTAAATAGTGTTAAGACTATTCCAAAACTGAACTATTCAGACCCCATTCAGATCTATTAAGTTGTTTTAAAAGTAAAAAAATAAATGCACTTTATGGATTGAGATATGGATGATTAAGATTCAAACTCCCATTAACTGCAAACAAGTATTATTTTTTTCAAACACAAGTGCTCACTCAGAAATGTTTTTAATTTTCTTTTCCCTGTATTTCTTTCCACTCACGAACCAAAAAACCAAAGAAGTATTTTCTTTCTTTCTCACCATGGAAGACATTAGCAAAGGGACTTCTAATCTTATCACAAAATATCAATAAAGACTGAATATTGAAAACATCTATTGAAGAACAAGTAATTAAGGGAAAACAGATAGCATTATGGCTTTGTAGCCTCAAATCACAAATCTACTGACTTAAAATTCTAATCTACTTTTTCAAATAGAATAGCTCTGCCTTGGGAGATGCTCTAGGGAAACGCATCAATTCTATGGCAATATTCCAATCTTCCAAAGAAACAACCGGCTCGATAGTCATCCTTCCCAAACATGGAGTATGAGCAAGCACTTGCTTTATGAAAAACAGTTCAGTTCTTGAACCCTTAAACCAATGCAAGGAAACATGTTCGAGCTTATTGAGTGATCGATCCAAGGTTGCTGGTGTGTCCATATATTTCAAAACTGCTTCAACAGTATGGCTGGAATCATAGACCTAATGGTATCAAATAAATACCACGACTTCAGTTTAGCTTCTCAGGTTTTAATATATGAAGTCAAAAAATGAAACAGATATATGTGTGTGTATAAGATTTCTTACCCAAATCTCAAGTTTACTCCAAATTTGGGAAACTCTTAATCAACTCAAAAACATAATAAATCTGGCCGATTTGGATGAAGTTTACACCTAATTGTAGAAGCCACAAGCAGTTGAGGGTAAAAGGGAACCCCTTTGGAACTGCACCTGCACTCAAAAGCTTTGGAGAAAATATATAAATAAGAAACAAAACCCAATAAGAAGGGAAGTAAAACAATTTGGGCATATGAGATTCTTACCTCAAGTTCAAGTGAAGACAAAGTAAGTGTCTCAAGTGCTGTCAAGCTAAGAAGAAGCTTTTCCAAAGTTAATCTTTCAGCAGGTGTCGAATAATTTTCAACCTCGATATGTAAATTTGCCAATTTTTTGCAGTTCATAAAGCAACGTAGGTCAAGAGTATAGTGACTCTCACGAAAATACAAGGACTTCAACCCGGCTGAAACAATGTTAAGGTATTGAGTACCATTACAGCCCATCAAGATCAAATTGACAAGAAGAGGGGCATTGATAACCCAAATATTTGTAGTTGACACAAAAATTACTCTTTTCAGAAAAAGTGTTGTAAGATTCTGAAACCCAAGAGAAGATTTTGGTGGTTTGACGACACAGGTGAAGAGTTTCAATTTTGTCAAGGTTGGACTATTAAATATATAAGAATTCACTTTGTAAGTACTATCATTTGACATGTTAAGCTTTATCTTCTTGATACCATTTCTAGTGGCATGCAATATCCATCTATCAATATCTGGATACCAAGATAGTACTCCGGACACATCGAGATCAAACTTCACAATGTCTCCGATATGTTGTAAGAGAATCTTGTCTATTGTTTCCTGGAAGAAATATTGAGATCTTGATGCTAATTTATTGCAAAAGAGATTATTTAGCACCAGATTTAGAAGCATGGCCCAAATATATCTCCACTTTGTGGACAAAATGCTAGTTCTTGCTGCATCTTCAATAGGCAGGAGCTCAAGGATACCATCTATAACATTTCTCGGCAGATAACTTATTCGATCTTCTTTATTCATTTTAGCAGATGCTATTTTAATACTACCTGTTAGAAAAGAGTCATCGTGCACAAAATCAATTAATTATTATACAAAATTAAATGATAGAAAGAATCAATTTTTCCTATATTTATCCAAGGACATGTGAATATGTCGTCTGTTAAGTGTGAATATGTATTCCATAGTAAAATGCATCTCTGACTAATGTTTGCAATCGTTTTTCTCAAAGGAAAATTTTTGCATCTCTAAATTTCTTTTACATACATTTTGCAAATGACAAAACACATGATTTCAATTTCTATTCCTCTTCTTGATTCATTTTGGGTATTCTCACTTTCACACTCTGTTGACCTAATTTGTTGAAGAACAATTGGGAAGATTGACAAAAAAAATTTATACTCCTAAAAAAAATAAGCTGATTTGGCTTTATAAAAATAAAAGGAGAAGGGAAACACAGTTAATAGTCCAAAAATTCCTCTACTACCAAAAAAACATTTAATCATACCACGTGAAGAATTCTAGAAGGAGTGTCAGCCACTCTGTGTTTGTGGCTTGAGCTCTTCCTTCTACATTTTTGTCTTTCCTGAGGGCGGGGAGAGGCAGGGTTAGGGAAAAAGAGCGTTTTCTTTTACTCTAAGGGCTAGACACTATATTTTTATAGGGAAATTATATAAATACTAGTCAAACCATAAAATATTTCATAATCTATAATTATTAACTAAATCCACAGTATATATAAGCTAAATGAATAAATGAAAAGTCCTTTGGATATGACCGTTTTCCTTTAACAAGGAAAATAGCTATGAAATGTAATTAGTAAAATCAATTGGAAATGTAATTAGTAAAATCAATTGACTCTCTATTCTGGTAAAAACAATTAAATTACCATGTACCTATTAATAAGGAAACACTTATAAAACAAAGATTCATCTTCATCAGACGCTTCAGCATTCTTCAAATGCTCCATCTTTATTATGTACCTTCATTCTCTCAAATTTATTCTCCGCCTTGACGTGCTCTCGGTAGCAATACACTTCTCTTTTCCTTTTTTTTTGGGTTACACGTACTCTAAAACCGATGGTAAATATACAATAAATGACATATCAAGAATCTTTATATAAGGTATAACGTATTTGTTTACCCTAAAATTTGTTTATTAGGAAAAACCAGACAGATTTATTTGATTTGGGCAACGAAATTAATCCAATTTAGTTATGAAAATATTTAATTCAAGGTTTGAAACGATGGAGAATAAATAATACTACAAAAAAGTTATAATGATTAAAATAAACGAGATAAAAAGAGATGAGAAAGCTTATTCAATCTCCCAACGATGAAACATAGTAGGCGTTTGGCCATAAATATTATTCACAATATTTTGGAATACGTTTTTACTTTATTCCAGAATACTTGTTTGGCCATGAAAACTAAAAACATATTCCGGAATATGTTTTCACAATTTTTGGTTTTTTGAAAAACACCTCTTGAGGTGTATTCACTATTTTTTGATTCAGTTTTTCCTTTCACATATTTTTAAATACTACATCAACTCAATAGTCTAAAATATTTTTGAAAATACTATTGCCAAACACAACTCCAACTCTATTTTCAATTTTAAAGTGAATACCAAATAAAGTGAATACCAAATAAAGTGAATACATTTTTCATTTTTATGGCCAAACGGGTCCATAATATCTCTGGAAACTGCAAGAAAGTGCATGGAAACAATAAGCTCATTGAGTTGAGAGTAAGAACAAGTAAGAATATATTGCTCAGAGTGTTTTTCATTTATGGATACAAACCAGAGATTGAAGGGATAAATATAGGTTTTGACCTAGTGTTGCTCTCAAACGCACATGCAAGAATACATGGTCACAAAGAATATAAAGATTTTACAAATGTTACATATTCAAGATAACATTTCAAATTATAATATATAGTGCTTGATTTTTTTTCTTCCCCTTTCCACATTTTAGAATTTTCATAGAGATATATAGTGACTCTATCAAATCCCCATTATTTCATAATTATTTTAAAGCATTTCATATAACTTGATAAGTGACAGGTTTTATCTCAGTGTATTCAAAATATTGATTTTCGAGCAAAAATGTGTATAAATTAGTCATAATTCTTTCCTTCACATTTAGTATTTTTATCTTGTTTTTGAGTGCTAATTCTATAGTTTGTGCTAATATTCATCCTGTTTTTATATGTAAGAGCGTTGTGAGGTATTCAGAGCTTAAACAAGAGGAAAAAAGGGCAAGAAGATACCAAAAACAACCAAGGAAGGACCGACGTTGCAAAGCATTACAAAAGAAGCGAAAGGTGGTGAACTGGGAGCACTTGCGCCACCTCTTGCGTTGCGAGAGTGGAGCAAGAGGAGGAGACTTTTGCTTTTCTACAGTGGCGCAAGGGAAGTCTATTTCAGAATCGCGTTTGTTCCTTTGCACCACAGGCTTGCTTTGCAAGCGTGGCGCGAGCCTTTGTCTTCCTACTCCATTTTGCATTGGTTTATTAAAAACCCAAGGTTTCCTAGACTCTATAAATACACCCCTTCCATTTTTTTAGAGGATAATTCTAATTTTTTGAAGCAAAATCTAGGGAAGACTCAAGAACGAAAGTTTTTTTTTATTTTCTTTTATTTGTTTTTAATATATATTTAAGTGTAAATTCATGAATTCTCTTCTCCATAAGAGATTCATGAGTAGTTAAACTTCTTAGTTGTAGGGTTTTCGCGAATACATGATGGTTGATATTTGATTATCGTTTATGTTTATTCAAGTTTTCTATTTGTGAGTTATTTATTTCTTCTTGATTTTAATTGTTTGATTATTTGATGAAATAGTTAAATACTATCTGTGGCTCATAAATTGAACTTGAAAAAGAAAATTTGTGAGCATATTAAGAAGGAATAAGTCTTGTTTGTGAACCTTTTAGGGAGAGCGGAACGATTCGTTACTGAGATAGAAATATATCATTTAGTCTTGTCTTGTTAATACAGATGAAATCTTACATGCACTTCATTATCAACCGACGATCATAGAAATATAGGCATTAGGGATAGTCTAGTAGTCTTAGAGTTGTTGGAAAAAAGCTCAATAAGTGATATCAACTTGCAACTAGTAACTCAGAAAAATAAATAATTGTGATGATATGAAGACTCAACTAGATTGTTAAAGCCAAAGCCCTGGACGTTTCTCCAATTTTATAAAAACCAGCGGTTTGCAACTTTCTTAAATATTTATAGAATAACTACAAACCCTTCAATTGTTTATTTTTCAGATAGCAAAATACAAATTTGAATTAGACATCAATCGTTCAATCTCCACGGATACAATATCTAGACTTAAAAATCCTATATTACTTATACGAATGCGTACACTTGCATGTACGTTTAGACGCAATAAGTTTTTGATGTCGTTGCAGGGGATTTGATAAAAATTGTTTTTCTAGTTTGAATTTTTGATTAGCTATTCAGATTATACTTGTTTTTCTTGTTTTTGGTGCATCACAGGTTACAAGTTAGTTTATGCCAAATACTAGGGGTCAAAGAAATCCCTTGTCATATTACATTTCAAATAACTTTTATCGTTATAAGTTAAAATTCCTTCAAGTCTACTCAAGGAGTATTTCAAAATACCATAAGTATTTCCATACAAACTAAGCCAATCATAAAAGTAGTAAGAAACTGCAAATCGTGGGCACCTGAAAGTCTCCCCTACCTTATATGGACCTTACAACTGAAAAATTCTTCCAAATTAGTCGGATCGCAAGTACGACCTATCACAAAGTAGCTTTGGTTACTTCACAAATCTAATTTTGTCATTAATATGATACCTCAAACCACGAATGAATTGGTTTAATCCTGTAAAACAATCAATAACTGCACACACAGTCTTACTAACATTCCCAATTATTTTCACACAAGCATACCTGCTGAAAGCTCCCTTAATTCACAAGTTCAATATTCCAACATCCATTTTACTCCTCTTGGTCTCAATTGATATCGCTGACCCTCAATTAAATCTCTGAAATGTATTTCACAACTTGAATAGGTTAGTACCTACCATTGATCCACCACTATTAGTTCCCTTATACATTGATGACTTGCTCGAGTGTCAGTAGTTAAAAGTTGATGGTCCTTCAAATTTGAATGCAATGTCAATTTTTCTTTTCCAGAATAGGTGAAACATTAATAGCTCCCAAACTAATTAATCTTTACACTTGTTAATCGATACATTTTATTTCCATTCATCATTTTCTCTACCCTAGTAGTACCACTTCATGAATGCCTACTAGATCCACCACTTTTCTTCACCATAACCGTTGAAAAGTTAAATCCAGATCAATTCACACATTTCTGCCCATCAGGTAACTGCAATGCATTACATAAATCACCCGGTCTCTAGTCCAAAATAACATGTACCCTTGTCTTCATCTCACGCAAACATGTGAACATGCCCTTTGCTAAAGAACTATATATCGCTGCATATTTCCATAAACCCAATAATGAAGGGAAACTTCACCCACTTGCCCCGAAGCCAACGACTACCTTCCTCTAAGGACTCTCAACCCAATATCTTTATTCAGTCATCATGCCACCCCACTCATATTCAACTCATCATTTTGTAAAGTCTCAGACGATAGAAAATATTTGCACACCTCATGACTCTAATCAAATACGCACTGTACCAATTTGACTTTCATTTTGTAAAACTCAAACCATTCAAATTCTTTTTGCACCTCCACATTGTAAGATAGAAAGAATACTCTTAATACGAATCCCAAAAGTAGACATACCACCTCAAACCTCATCATAAAAAAACACTTATCCATACTTCACCACAATCACTATCCTCTTACCCAGTTCGTTGATTCTTCACAACCTTAACTATTCCTTAAAATAATGGTATACGTACCTATCCCATCACTAAACTATCGAATCCTTGTTGATACACTTTTGCCATAAGACTATAGTAGAAAATTTGATTTCTGCTGAAGCATTTTCGTTCTTATCATACACTAAGAAACCTATCCTTAGCTTGTTATGAAAAACTTTCTTAACTCATATTTTTTACCCAAAATCTGCTGAAAATTAGAGGGAATATCCCTAAATAATCCATGGACCTTGATGCTTTCAATTCGGAAGTTTAACGGAAGTTGCTCTATGTCGCGAGCTCGTCATTTTGGTGTAGTTTGTCCCGACGATTTCGTGGCGTATCTTCGTGGGTGTTGATGCAGCGAGCTAGCATATGTTTATTGGGTATTTGGCAGTAGCTAATGAGTTATATTATCAAGGTAAGGATCACGTACACTTATCTATTTGTTAAATCGAGATTTTAAGCTTCTAGTCACGAAAAGTCATATTTTTCGATAACTTGTAGTAGTTTCTTGTTGGACTTGGATCTGTTTGTTGTTACTGCAAGGAGGCAGGTTTTTTAGCTTGGGATATTGAATATTTTTGTCCAGGAAATATCTCCCCTACGATCCTCCTTCGTAATTACAAGTTCTAGTATCATTTTTACAGCTTTCCGAGCCACAAAGTGGTGTTTTGGATATTATGGCTTTGGACAGCCCCTTTATCTTATTATGTTTGGTTATTGTTGTGGTTTACTGGTTGTGGTAAGGTTCTGGAGGGATTGGGAAGTTTGTGCAATTCTTATTGGGATCACATATGATAGTGATTGGATTGAACAACGTGAAGCACGCCTTGAAATAGTGCCTCGGGAGCTCGTCGCTCCTTTGAGATGTGGTCAACATATTGTTGTTGGATTTAGCTGCCATATATTATTGTTATTGGCCTCATTTTATGCTTTGGAGTTGGCTGGTCGCGAGTGTGACATTAACACCTTATCAATTGGCTATGGCTCGTTCTTGCAGCCTTGTCGATTCTAGCAATTGTTCCATTACCTTGGTTGGTCAGGCTTCATAGAGACGCCTTCGGGGGTTCAGTTGAAAGTATTTTTTTTTTTGTGATTCAGAGCTCCTCAGAGCAGTTCGAGCCTGGACGACGCCGTTACCACAGCTAGTCATCAGATGACAGGTAGGTTATGGCTTTCCTTACCTAGACTCTGTGTATATAGGCTTTAACTGCATTAATTAACATCCTTGGGTGGGTTGTTATAAGTTGGTATCCCAGACCTTGTCTGCCTTGTTTGTCTGTTTAATTCATACGTTGTTTGTAGTATTCGCATAGTATTGTATATTACCCTTGTGGTCCTGTGTGGCCTTGTATTGACTTTGGAACATAGATAGTGCGTTATTGGGAATGTCTGTGAGTCCCGGACATCGTTATTACTGTTATAGAGCTAGCTATGTGTGTTGTAGAATGATTAGAGCATGTGCAGGGCCGATAGGTTGAATGTTGGCCGTGGGCCACTGTTGTGATTGTGTACACCATTTATCTTGAATATAGAGGGTTTCTGCATAATTTTACTATGATTTGGGCTTCGACCCTTCTATTAAATAATTTCTAAAACATGCATGGCCTGTGGGGCCCATTTTTGGTAAAAATGGTTGCAAAGAGGTTTGGTACTGTTTTAACGGATCTTCTTGGAGTAAGAGAAAATAAAAAGGATGTTTATCACTATTTCTGATAATACTAGGCTCGGCGGGGCCGAGGTCTAGACTTGTTTTACTACAGCTTTCGTGATAATACTAGGCTCGGTGGGGCCGAGGGCTAGACTTGTTTTACTACAGCTTTCGTGATAATACAAGGCTCGGCAGGGCCAAGGACTAGACTTGTTTTACTACAGCTGTCGTGATAATACTAGGCTCGACGGGGCCGAGGGCTAGACTTTTTTTACTGCAGCTTTAGTGATAATACTAGGCTCGGTGGGGCCGAGGGCTAGACTTGTTTTACTACAGCTTTCGTGATAATACTAGGCTCGGCGGGGCCGAGGGCTAGGCTTGTTTTACTACAACTTTCGTGATAATACTAGGCTCGGCAGGGCCGAGGGCTAGACTTGTTTTACTACAGTTTCGTTCTTATCATACACTAAGAAACCTATCCTTAGCTTGTTATGAAAAACTTTCTTAACTATAGTCTTTTAAGTCACTATGCTTGTTACTGGTTATTCCTCTAATCGTACCATTCCCAATCATCAACATTATTTTTGATACTGTTTGTTCCACATATTTACTCTTTCCACTGCTGAACAACTAATCATAGAAGATAAGGCGATTATGAAGTTCTTCAAACCATAATTCACATTTCCCGAAGAATATCACCAAGCTGCATGATCTTAACCACAACCTTACTCAACTTGTCTTCAAATAGTAGATACAATCTAAATCTTGTTACAGATCTTTTATACTGGTCTACATCTTCCTCCTAAATAACATGTCTTGCTCCATACTGTTAAATGTCATCCTCAACTGTTAGCGTGTAAATCCGACAATGTGTCCTTACCACAAGTGAGAGAATGTAATTAGGAGATTTTAAGAGTTTGACTGCACTAAGAACGTACAATAAGAAATCAAAGAAGGAACTTCCGAAAGTCCTATAGCCTCTCGAAGATAGATAATGGACGTTTATCCACCGATTCGCAAGACTCTACTAGACTTGGCTTGTACTTGTTAGACCAATGATCCTAGAGATCTGATACCAACTTGTCACAACCCGAAATCTGGGAAAGTGATGTCACCTATCTCACCCGCATGATAGGTAAGTCAACCCAAATACACAAAATATCATAAATTCAAATACACAAAAATAAATAGTTAAAAATATGGTAAAACATAAATATTCCTTTATCATAACAATATTTTTAGAATATAATGCGAAAAATAACATTATATCACCCAAATCCTAGAAGTCACGAGTACAAGCCACTAGAGTATCTTATACAACTACAAGTCTCAAATGGAATGCAAATACAATAAGAAGAATGGAAGATATCCTATGAATCCACGGATCAGCTAGCAGCTACCTCAGAATATTGGATATAAAGGATCGAGCTCCACTACCAAGTTAGATATCCGGAGGCACTAGGCTCAACACCCGCACACAAAGTGTAGAAATAAATAAGTGTAAGTACTAATCCACGTGTACACAACAACATCGTCGGCCAACCCTAATCCAAAGTGATGGCGAGAGCTGACCTAAATATCCTAAAATCTAAATTAACTAGGTTATAAATACCACTATAGCAGTTACAACAAGCAATAATAGCATCAAAGGGATAAGACAAGTTCATACCATACCATAACCACATTACCAAATAGAAGGTAAATACAACCATTTTCATAGATAGAAAAACAAACTTTATCACCAAGCAACACTAAATCAATGCAATGTAATGATAATTAGTGCATATGATGTCCATAAATGCATGTCCATATATACCTATTTCCGTAGCTTACTGCAACTCATGGGGACTCGCAAGGTCCATATATGCGCCTCCGGGATCTGCTGAAAAGCCATCGGAGTAATAATCATATAACCGCTCAATGCAAAATATGCCTATAGGCCCTCGGATGGAGTTTTCAAATACCTGGTACCATAATCATAACCAATGATACCATGATAACATGCATATGAAATCATATGAGATGTAATAGAGTGCATCAACAAAGAATAAATCTTGAACAATTGAAAGTTATCACACAACAATAATCGGTACAAGTATACCACCATGTCTTTCCATACTTCCAACATGCATATAAATTAAACCAAAGGCACCTTAAAATTCTTTCTCACCCAAAGATAGCACAAAAATTAGCATTACAGGAAATCAGTATCAACAATCAATAAATTGTTTTTAACCTTTACATAATACATCCATTCCCGCATAGATGCTCATCATCTCACTTATTGGGGACCTCCTTCATCCATTACTCCCCATTACATTCAACTATCACATAAACACATATAATTTTGAAAAAGAGTCGAGAAAAACATCAACTTGCCTTAAATGAAGTCCAAATGATCAATTCAAAGCCTATTCCTTACAGATAGCCTACAAACGAGCATAAACTTATCAAATACGTATTCCACATAAGCATACAAAACTATAGACACCCGTATTGGTATACTTCTATTCCGGGTCCAAGAAGCAAACCCAAAAAATTTGATTCTAGAAAGGATCTTTAATTTGATTTCTCTTTACCTATAAAACCACAAATTTAAATCTATAGTCAATTTTAAAATTTGACATCTAATCGCTCCTCAATTTCATATTTATTCATCACCTCATAAATCTAAGTTAAAAACCCCAAAATTATCAACTAGGATTCGATAAATTAGATGTTAAAATCAATGGAAAGTCATATTAACAACCCAAAACCATGTTGAAATCATTTACCCGATAATTTGAGACGAAAATCCCTCTTTGAATTACCTTAAAAAAGAGTCTACAACTCCCAGAATTGTTTTGAACAAATAAACCACGATTCTGAAATTTTAAACATTGTCAGGTGCCCTCTTCCGCGACTGTGACTAAGCGGCTCACGACAGCATTGGCAGCCCTGGGAAGTTCTTTGCGCGATCGCAATCGCAACACACACCAAGCAAATGGTACCACCCTTCCTTGTGAACTTGACCTTGAACCTCGTAAATGTGACACCTGACTAAACCACTTGATGTGATCACAACCCACTGTCTCATAATTTCAAAGGCTTAATCTGCTATGCCAGAAAAAAATCTAGTGCATCTGAGTAAAATTATTTTAATCGGAAATTATGCCAAAACCTTCGATTTCTACTCCAAGCATAAGTACAAGTCTAAAATCATCATACGAACCTATAAAAACTTCTAAATCATGAATCCGAGTATGTTTAATCACATATTTGACTTTGATCAACTTTTAACCTCTAAGACTTCTAGTTTTGATTCTAACGTCTCGAAATGCACCTGAGCCTACACTAGACCCGTGCCACCCATACTCGCAAGTCATAAAATACCAATGAATCTACTAGATGTCTCAAATAGGAGAAAGGGATAAATGATATAATGGGTCATTACACCAACACATTTAGCTATATTATGGTGAATATAAAACATATTATTTACAACAATCATTTATACTTGTCCTCGTTGATTCTATATATTGTTCAATAAGACTTACTGATTATCCTAATGTACTGAGTTATAAGTTGGCAATCTACTAACTTATTGAGCCTTTATTCATGAATTATTGCCATGGTTTGATGAGAATTAGAGGTACTTATTTCCTTTATTAATTAAAATACAGGTACTCTTGATCAAAAGTAGAAAACAAAATAATCGAACCCAAAGAGCTCAAAACGAGTTGAAGTGTAAAGGTGATCGAGAAAAAAGAAAAATCTCCCGAGAGGTGCGACCGACATGCGTGTTGGAATTTCTTCCAATAAATAATTTTCCACTTCAGATGTTCAAACTCAAAGAAAGGTTGAAGAAGAAATAAAGCTCAAAGAAGACAAAAATGAAGAAGAAGAAATGGGTCTATTGAGCAAAGCAAAGGAATTGCTACAAACACGTGTTGAAGACCCCATATAAAAGAATAACAACTGGACAATTCATTTCTAGAAACAATGTAAATATATTTTTTCCTTCTTTGTATTTATTAGATATTCTCAACCAATAGAAAACTAGACAACTGTATAGATATTCATTAGATATTCTCAACCAATAGGAAAATAGATAGATGTATAGTTTGTTTGCAATTGGTTTCTCTTTTACCTGTATAAATACGTGTACAGAATACAGAAGCAATACAACAAAGATTTATTTCAATTCTCTTTATTTTCTACATGGTATTAGAGCTAGGTCCATTTCCGTTTGGGCTCCCGGTCCACGCTCCAGTTGGCCCTGGGCGTGAAAAGAGGTGTTAAAGTGGGTAAAAAGTCCCACATTGGTTGGGGAATGGCCTGGTGATTCACTTATATGGACTTGGGAAATCCTCTCCTCATGAGCTAGCTTTTGGGGTTGAGTTAGGTCCAGGTGCCATATCTTCACATGGTATCTTAAAACATACAGGAAATTCTATTTCTCTTGTTACAGTTTATGTCGATGACGTTTTATTAACCGGCAATGATCCTGTTGAACTCAATATTCTTAAGTCATTTCTCGATGATGAATTCAAAATCAAAGACCTCAGGGAGATGCATTATTTTTTGGGAATGGAAGTTATCAGGGGAAATCATGGCCTTATTCTCAGTCAAAGGAAATTTACCTTGGAATTGTTGGATGAATTTGATTCTGATAAATCAGCTCCTGTTTCTTCTCATTTGGATCCTTGACAAAAATTAAAAGCAGATCAAGGTGAGTTATTAGCAGAACCAATAATTTATCGAAGGCTATTAGGTAAATTAAATTTCCTCACACATACCAGGCTAGATTTATCATTTGCTGTGCAACATCTGAGCCAGTATATGCAACAGCCCAGACTTCCTCTTTTTTTGGCAGCACTCAGGGTCATTCGATACCTCAAATTGTCTCCTGGACAAGGTAAGTTTTTCTCGATTTCTCCTTCAATTGAGCTCATGTCTTTCTGCGATTCCGATTGGGGATCATGTCCCGACTCCAGGCGCTCAATCTCTGGCTATTTTATTACTCTTGGGGGCTCACCTATTTCATGGAAATCTAAGAAGCAATCCTCTGTTTCTATATCTACTATCGAAGCAGAATATCGATCTATGCGGCGTGTTATTGGTGAGCTAACTTGGTTGGTGAGGTTGCTTCATGATCTTTCTATCACTCCATCTTTCCCAATCACTCTTCACTCTGATATCCAATCTGCCATCCACATCGCAAAAAATCTGATCTTTCATGAATGGACTAAACATGTGGAGATCGATTGTCATTTCGTTCGACAACAATATCTTGCTGGGCTAATCTCATTATCATTTGTTCCCTCATCTGCTCAACTTGCCGATCTCTTCACAAAACCCTTATCGGGGCCTTCACATTTTTCTATTCTTCGCAAGTTGGGTGTCTCTGGATTCCCCTCCAACTTGAGGGGGGTGTTGGAATTTCTTCCAATAAATCATTTTCCACTTCTGATGTTCAAACTCAAAGAAAGGTTGAAGAAGAAATAAATCTCAAAGAAGACAAAAATGAAGAAGAAGAAATGGGTTTGTTATGCAAAGCAAAGGAATTGCTACAAACACGTGTTGAAGACCCCACATGAAAGAATAACAACTGGACAATTCATTTCTAGAAACAATTTAAGAATAACAACTGGACAATTCATTTCTAGAAACAATGTAAAAATATTTTTTCCTTCTTTGTATTTATTATATATTCATTAGATATTCTCAACCAATAGAAAACTAGACAATTGTATTGATATTCATTAAATATTCTCAACCAATAGGAAAATAGATAGATGTATAGTTTGTTTGCAATTGGTTTCTCTTTTACCTGTATAAGTACATGTACAGAATACAGAAGCAATACAACAAAGATTTCCTTCAACTCTCTTTATTTTCTACAATGCGAGCCTCACAATGCAGCATGCAGTATGCACCTTCCTTCGCACCTCACCACCGAATCAACTGACATCACTGGCCTGAGGAGCATAAGACATGCAATGTGCAAAACACGTGGTATGACCGCACGTTGTGTCGCACGTCGCGTTGCACCATACCCAAAGGACAATTTTGTCTAAAGACAAGTGATGTTTTGGAAAGCTTCTAAAACCCATTTTGGGTTGTGTACCATATATAGTTTTGAGTGTTGAGTTTTTTCCAAGGAAGATATAGAGTGTACTTTTCTCTCTTCATATTATACACTTAGAATTCACCATTTTTGTATTAAATTGAATTTGGATTTGGATTTGGATTTTGGCTTGAATATGAATGGAAGTATGAGTTATCCAATTAGTATATCTTCTTATTTCCTCAATATGAGTAGCTAATTTCCTTGTCTAGGTATATGTGTATGATGGACATTTGAATTTGGGTGTGGGTCTTCTTTAATTGTTCTTATAATTGATGAATTCATATGGGTCTATTGAATTCCTCAAGTTTTAATTATAAAATTGATGGTTGTAAACATTGATTGAGATTTCTTAATTGTGTTCTTATTTGAAAGAGGGGTTCATAATTTGTATAGGAATTTGATATTTTCACCTTAGATTGAGGCTAGAAATAACTTAATCTATGGAAACTCTCATCTAAGAGTCTAAGCTAGAGATAGTATGAATTCTCCAAGATATTGAATTGGTTGGTTTATATAAAGCTATGGTGCTTGAGCAAAGACCATAGGATATGTATTTAGAAGATCGAGAGATTACCAAATATGACTAAAATCAATGCTACCCGTATCATTTTATTGAGAATTTGCATAATTAATCAAGTACCCTAACCCTCGTTTGAATCCCATTGGAAGCATACCCTAGTCTCCTTCTCATTGATTAAAAATATCGTGTTTATATCACTCTGTTTTCAAAATTGCGATATTGATAATTTCCCATTCCTTATTTCCCCCTAATTTTTACTTTTCAGTTGTTTGAGCATTTACTCTCCTAGTGATTATTACTCGATGATATTTTAGCGAATCATCACTCCACTCTTCATAGATTCGACCCCGACCATCCATTGGGTTACTTATTATTTTGCTCTGACGATCGCTACCACTTCTTTCGAGAGAGTGCTTTTGAGCGTCATAAAAAATGGCGCCATTGAAAGAGAGTGGTTTTTGAATTGCCAATTGATTATTGTTTAAGTTCACTTTGTTGAGTGTTTGTTCATTTTTATCTTGGTGTTGTTTGTGATTGTTTGAACAGGGTGCCCATGAGCGATGTGGGTGACCAAGAAAGCATAGACGGATATATGGATGCAAATCATGAACCCGTAGTCTAAGGTGTTGTAGGTGCAATCTGCCTACCTCCCACGGTTGGCAATGTCGTGTTTCATGTTACAAACATTATGCTCTATCTTATTTAGATGAAGGGATTGTTCGAAGGGTTGGCGCATGAGGACACCAGCAAATATATCCAGAACTTCATTGAGATATGCTATCCCTTTAACAACAAAAATATCTCCCAAGAATCTATCCGGTGCTGTTTATTTTCTTCTCCCTTATGGGGGAAGCTACGACTTGGCTTGAAGAGCTCCCTGTAGGCCCAATTACCTCATGGAATGGATTGGTTGAGGCATTTATGGTGCGATTCTTCCCTCCCTCTAGAATGATGTAATTGAGGGCAGACATCACAAATTTTCACCAACTCCCGAATGAGCCATTGCATGAAGCATGACTAAGGTAAAAAAAAACTCTTATTATGTCCCAATCATGGGTTGCCTGGTAATGTCATCCTTCAAAGTTTTTATTGAGCCTTGAACTTAATGAACAAATCTGTAGCAAACAACCTTATGGGAGGAACATTTATGGATCAACAATATGGTGTTGCATTGGCTCTCTTAGAACGGATGACAAAGTCAAATCATGCATGGTATACTAGAGAGGCCTATGTTCCCATGGAGGTGACTTCATCCATTATGACAAGTGAAATGAGGTGAAAAGAAGAGGAGAGAGATGAGACAAAGGCCAAGATGTTGACCCAAATCGATCTACTGGCTAAACACATGATGGGGGCTGAAAGTAGTAAGAGCGTGAATGGTGTGAGTACTCCTGATTCTAAAGCCATTGAAGAGGATATCTACACTATTATAGATGGGAAAATTTATTATCTATCAGCGGGTTCTCGACTTGGGTATTGGCGCCTGAGGGACGAGAACTAAGGTTGGAACAAATATAAAGACCCTGAAGGCCTTTGGAGAGATCATGAGAAAGACAGTGATCGGTATAATCACCGAAGTACAAATCCTTTTGTGCCTCCACCAAAAGCCGATGCTTCTCTATATCAGCCTATCGTGAGCAACCCTGGACATTCAAAGATTGAGGATATGTTATCTCAAGTCTTGAAAAAGGTTGAGTCAACAGATATTGGGGTGAAGGAATTAAAGAGCGAGGTGTTAACATTTCACCAAATGGTGATCTCACACTCGGCTTCGATCAAGTACCTTGAGGCACAAATGAACCACCTATCCTCATAAACGAATCCTCGAATGAAGGGGACACTTCCAAGTTACACAGCGGCAAACCTGAAAAATAATGGTCGTGTGATGGCAATAGTCACTAGGAGTGGATGAATATGTAGTGGGGTGAAGAAGCCAACTATTGAGGTTGTTGTGGAACCAAATGATAAAATGGAAGAGGAGATTGTGATTGAGAGAAAAGTTGATGAAAGTCCGATTGTTGGGATGAAGCCTAGTGTACCCAACATGAATTCAAATGATGATGATCCATGTGAAGAGATGGATGAGACTGATTCTCCTTCTCAAATTGATATTGATATTGAGGAGGATGCTCCCAAGTGCGCCACAGCCTTTGACAAAAGGGCCCCCTCCTTATCCTTAGAGATTGACCAAGAAAAAGGAAGAGAATCAGTTCAAGAAGTTTGTGGACGTGTTCAGCAAGTTGCCCATAAACATTCCTTTGGTCGATGCGTTGATGCAAATGTCTGGGTATGCAAAGTTTATGAAAGAGTTTCTTACGAAGAAACGAGTGGTAGATGTGGGCACTGTGGAAGTATCCCACAATTGTAGTGCAGTGATGAAAGAAACATTGCCCCTAAACGGGAAGATCCAGGAGCCTTTACCATCCCGTGCACTATAGGAGTGTTTTGAAAGGCCTTATGTGATCTAAGGGTAAGTATAAACTTGATGCCTTTTGTTATTTTCAAGAAGTTAGGCTTGGGTGCTTCTAAGCCTACACCAATGAGATTTCTCATGGCCGATCGATCAGTAAAATGCCCGATGGAGATCTTGTTCGATGTATTGGTCAAGGTGGACAAGTTTATCCTACAGGCCGACTTTGTGGTCTTGGATTGTGATGTGGATCTTGAGGTGCCCATCATTTTAGGGCGACCACTGTTAGCAACAGGGATATATTTGGTTGATGTGGATCTCGGGGAGCTCAAGTTCTGGGTTGGGAGTGAGAAAGTTACTTTTAATGTATGCCAACCTATGAGATCACCGGACGAGTATCAATTTGTATCTGTGGTCAATACTGAGGGCAAGTTGGTCGATGCCCATGCTGAGTTTGAGATGAAAGAGGTACCTGAGTCTATGGTGTTGCCACCTTGGCAACAAGATAATGCAATGAAGATGTTGAAGGAGCACTTTCCTTGCTTGGGATGGGGCCACGCCAATCGGATTGGCATGCTCCAAGATAATGGTTGAAGGTTGAGGTACAATCATCGAGCCACAACATAAAATCAAGCGCTTCTTGGGAGGCAACCAAGTGTTTTTACTTTATTTCTTTTACCTTTTTGTTGTTTTTCGGTGTGTTTTAGGTATGCATGAAGATGGGAAAATGATTAAATGGAAGAACAAAACCGAAGGGCATGTGCGAAGGTCCATGCGATCGCACGACCTATTTTGTGTGTCGCATGAAGCTCTGCACGCCTCAACAGTAAACTAGAAAGAAAAAGAAAATTTATAGGTGATGTGCAATGGATGGTGGGGATCGCACCTCCCATTATGCGTGTCGCACCTCAGGTGCACACTAAACCAGAAAACTGGTCAAGTTTTGGGAGCAAAAATCATCACGTGCAAAGCGCACATTAGCATGTGAAAATTACACGTCGCGACGCACTCAGGAAAGTTTTCTAAATTTTTGGTTGACCTACCCATTGATCGACCCTACCCAGAAACTGACCTGCGACTTTTCTTTTTCTTTTCTCTCCTACAAACAGTCACCCTCCACCTCTATTCTCCCATAACTCATAAAAAACCTCCATAACTCTCTCTCTCAAAACTATCCAAATCCCCTAAACTTCCCCAAAATCTTCTCCTCTCTCACCCAAACACTATTACCACCAGTTGTCGCTACCTCGACTTTTGGTCAAAGTTGGCACTCTAAAGCTTCAATTTTTGCTTTTTTCTCCCTCTTCTCTACTTGTGGTAAGTTCCCCAATGTTAAATCCGAAATTTTTGGAACCCCAATTTTGGGTATATTATTGATTTTACTTGTGATTAACTTGGTAGATCTGGTTTTTGTGATAATGCATATGCTTGATGTTAATTTTTAGCCCTCAAATTTGTGTTTTTAGTGAAGTTTGAGTAACTCACTTGCGTTGATGCATGGTTTGGTCCTATAATAGTTTGGGTGATGTCATTATTAAGGGCAAATCATCGTCTTCGCAAGGTTTTGTTGAATAATGTTGTTTGGGGCTAAAAATGTTATTACCCCTGCGCCTATGTGTTGTCTCAATTGAATATGATTGTTGGGTGAGCATTCTTGGTTGAGGTATGTAAAGTTTTGTTGAGTGAATATGTCTATTGGTTTTAATTGAAGGCTTGATGTTCCCGGTGATAGATGGAGTAACGTCCTTCTTAAGGAAAATCATTAAGCTAATCTTTTGATTGTGAATGTGTTTGAGTTTTTTGGGGAAGTCTGAGTACCCAAATAACTTGGTTTTTGGTCAAATCATGTTTACGCCCTGTTAGAATTGGTTTTGTTTCTTGTTACCCATGCATTCCACATATATTGATCTACGAGTCACATATGTAACACACATGAAAACAAGGAATTGAAAAATTCCAACTGTTTCCTTGTGCATTTCGCATGCGATGCACAGATCTCTATGTGAGAAACGCACTAGACATCGCACACTACTATTATTGTTGTCAGTTCACTGAGTTAAGGGGTGGAGGCTTATGCGACGCGCATAATGGTTGGTGCGAATTACACCTGACATTGCACCCTAAAGTAGAATCCACTCAAGTTTTTAGTAATATGTATGAAGCCATATGCGACGTACACTTTGTCAGGTGCGGTCCTCACGTGACTCACACATGTCATTAGTCACTTGATGTTTTTTTCTTCTCTTATGCATTCTATTTCATTTTGGTTTGATAACTTCTTTTAGCTTTCGTTCTTTTCAATATTTCAAAAATACAAAAAGATTTTGCTATTTCTTTTGAGTACTCACAATCTCCTCGTGCAGACAATATCTTGTCGCAGGGGAAACTTAGTGCGCAGTACAAGGAGGCCACCAGCTCCTCCTACAACCACTTCCACCTCCAAGGGAAAGAATAAAGACCCAGGTTCTCCCCCAGCACCTCCTCTTGTGCAAGTCTCAGAGGAGGACATGATTCGCTTCGGGGTTGAAGGTATGAAAGCCATCTATGATACAGATAAGAAAAGAACCTTCAACCCAGAGTGTAACTTCATTTTGGAAGTGGTTGGGGATGATCTTCCTAACATCCAACACTAGTTTGCCACCCGTTAATGGTTCCCATTCAAAGAGGTTCCCGTAGGTTATCACGAGGAGGTGGTTCATGAATTCTTTATCTGTTATCAGGCCAAGCAGGATTCTATGGGTTACAAAGGAAATGTGGAGGACTTCCCTTGCTTGGACTCCATCACTGTTCAGGGTAAGGAAATCTGCATCATATCCACTGCTATCAATGCCATCTATTGGGGTAACAGAATTAAGCCTACACCAGCACATTGGGCTAAATTGTTTGGCAATACAAAGCCACTTGATTGGGCTGCAACTATCATTGCTCCTGGAACTCCTTTCTGGGCCACTATAAGAGGCAAGATCCCACGTCAGACTCTGTACTTTGAGGCACGCCTATGGTATGACTTTTTTCTCTCCAGATTCCTGCCTTCTCAGAATGATCAAAAGGTTACCCACGAGGGAGCCATTCTGGTTGCCTCTATCATGGCGGGGGATCATGTTAACTTTGGGGAGATCGCAGCTGTGGTAATCAAAATAAAAGCACATTAGGGTGGTGATTCATTCCCCTTCCCTAGCTCATGAGCAAGCTCTGTGATAAAGCTAAAATTCCATACTTTCGCTCTGAGAGCTCTACTCCTACCACTGGTGTGCTTGACCTTGCAAAGAAAATAGACATGGATGCCTATAGGATGAAGAGGATAATAATGCAGACTTCTGAAGATGTTGAGGTTGTGGATACAGATATTGAGCCCATTACTTCCTCTCTTTCTAAATCAGCCTCAAAAGCACCTACTCTCACAGAGTCGGGAAATCCTGCAGCTGTTGCACCTCCTGGACCTTCACTATCTTTATCCACCTCGACCCAAGCTGGCCTCCAAAAGCTGGTTGACTTGACCTATTCTCATATTAGGCAGTTGGCCGATCTAGCTAATAAGCTACCCTGTATAATTCAGAAAACCGTAAAGAGGTCTATAAAAGAGGTAGTAGATAGTGTGAGCAACCTATGCAAGAGGGTGTATGTTATCGAGGGTAATGTAATAGAGATCCAGAAGGATTGGGACAAGGCATTGGGGAAGACACTGAATGGTGATGCAAAGTTGAGTGCTTTAGATGTGGCCATGACCCAGCCCCGTCACACTCTCGGTCCCATAAATGAGTTGTTCGTTGCATATGCTGGTGATGATTAGGAGTTGGCTGATGATCAGGATCCAGTGCTCCAGCAGGTGATCATAGAGTCACATCATACCACCCTTTCCTGCTAAGAAGGAGCATGTACCAGTTCAGAGGCAGCAGAACAGGAAGATAAGGAGGAGGAGTAGCCCATACAGGGAGTTGTTGCACCCTTTTACTTACTTCTTTGAGATTTTACATTGAGGGCAATGCTTTTTTTTGTAGGATAGGTAGTGCATATCTGATTGTGCTGTTGGTTGCCCGTGTTGGGCTTTTAGATATTACTTTTATTTCCCTTGTCGGGCCTTGACATTTTTTCTTTCCTGTTAGGCAGTTTATTTGTCCCTTGTCGGGCATGATTTGAATGATTGTGATATTGTTCTTGCCGGGCCTTTTACTTACATAGTTCTTAAATTGTTCCCTCGTCGGGCTTATTTCATTTTTTTGCAATATCATCAGGTTGGTCCTACACGATCTATTGTTTTACTATATGTGCCTTGCAAATGTACTAGTGCCTACGCTGAGGCTTGGTTTCAAATAATTCATGAGCGCTTTAATTTTGGTCGTCTTGATAACAGTAAATTAGTGAATAAACTCCAAGGGTTTTCTTTATATCACGGTTCTTCTCCAAGGAGCAAATTATTTTCTTTATTTCTTTTGTTTATTTTTGTGTCAAACTAGATTGGTATTTTCCTATGATAGTTTGAGAGGCAACTTTCTTAAGGGAAAATGCCAAGTTTTGATGTTAATTTAGTCCGTGCTTTGCTTGTCCCAAAATGGGCCCATTGAAAAAAAAAACTTGGCAAGTTTTTGAAAATTGAAGGAAGAGGAAAAATAATTTTGAGTAAAGCATTCTCTTGTTATGACTTGCACACTCCCCGTTTGGCTTGATCAATTCACAAATGAGTGTGCAAAAGAACTTGGAATAGCTTGTCAAAAGTCATTTGTCCCAATTGATTGTGAGACTATTATTCTACACGGCCTGATGTTTTAGTGAATTTTACTTACGAGTTACCTATGAGTGAAACGGGTTGTCTAACGTGTTCCAACAGAAGCAGTAAAGACAGTAAGTAATGAAAACAATAGTTTTACGTGGAAAACACCCGGCTCACAAAAGGTGTAAAAAACCATGACCTGTACCTCTACAAGATTTAACCCCAACTTCACTAAACACAATGAGCCTCTCAACAAAAGATTACAAACTCTGTAACCTAAGGAATTATAAACTCTAATTCCTATTTTTCAACAATCTCCCAGACTGTTGAATCCCACTTCAAGTTCTCTGACTTGAAAATCAGATTACAAAACTCTTGCAACCCTAGAAACTAAATCAAAGTATAAAACTCTTGCAATCCTAGGAACTAACTCTAATTCCAAAAAACACAGAAAACTCCTAAGACTTATGTTCCCAAGTCTTCGAGTTATCCCAACTTGAAGACTAAACTTCTAAACCAGTTTATAACATACTGGTACTAAGAAAACATGAAGATTACAATTCAATACTCAAAACTAGACTCAAGAACTGTAAAACATAGTCATGTGGAGAACTGTAAAACATAGTCCTGTGGAGTAGGTTCTTCAATATGGTTCTTCGATCTGGTTCTTCGTATTGGCAGCACTTGAATAGCTACGTAGAACTCTCTCAAATATTGTTCTTAATTATTTGCTCGTGTTCTACTTTTTTTTCTCTCAGTATAAGTGCATGAATTTCATTTTGGAAGTCCTTGAGTATTTATAACTATCATTGATCTTCACAATCAAGTAGACTTTTAACTCCACAAGGATTCCCATGCTTCTTGGACTCCCTTCTTGAGTGTTGTATTCAAACACTAACTCTCATTCATGCTTTGTGCAAACTTTGAGTTCTTACATAAGTAGACTTCTAATTCCACAAGAACTCTCTTCTTTCTTGGACTCTCTCGATTGTTGGACTCTCTTGATTCTTGGACTCTCTTATTTCTTGGACTCTCTTGATTCTTGGACTCTCTTGGTCTACCCATATGTATACTCCTTATCATATGTAGACTCTTATCTGATTCGTGCTTTGTGCAAACTTTGAGGTCCTTTCTACTTGAGACTCCTTCATTTCAAGGAATCCTAATGCAAGTTGGACTCTGCATGATGGAACAAGTAGTATAACAGATTTCATGTACGTGTTCCACTATTTTGTCAATCATCAAAACTTCACAAGTCCTAACAAATTCCCCCCTTTTTGATGATGACAAACTCATGCCCTTGTACATTCTATTTCTGTACCAATATCTTGACCTGTGAACACTAAAGCATGAAACACTTGAATTAACTAGGTTAGTTAACTGTATTATAAATGCTACACAACTCTTATCTTCCCCCATTTGGCATCATTCAAAAATAGTTTCAACCATATGGATAGCAAAGCATTAGGAGAAACATGTTAGACGAATCAGATTAGAACACTGGGTTATAAATATTACACAGTATACTAACTTTCCCCTTTTGGCATCATAAAACATTGTGAAAACAAAGAGCACACTAAGATGAACTAGTTAAACACTCATGGCCACTGAGGCTATCATCTATACAAACACTTAAAGCCAAAAACTCAGTTAGATATAATAAAGTATTTGCAAAGATAAGGAAATAGCCAGAATTAAGAGACTAAAACCAAACATTTCCATTGATCATTCATAAGATGCACCATATATTTTTAAAAAATTAAAAATAATATTAAAGCATTTGTGATGAGAGTAGGAACGGTTTGAGAGAGTCTAAAGATAGGAGGTCTAGGCATTTAGTGAAGATGGATCATGAGATGATGAAGGAAGATCTTTGATCAAGTCAAACAGGCCTTGTATGTTAGCAGAAAATGTAGCCTTTCCCTTTTTTTGTTCGACTTTAAGACATGCATTTTCCTCTTTAAGAGCACCCTTCTTAATATTATACTGCACATGAAGCAAATTCAAGACCTCAAGGTCAGAAGCACAAAGTGCTGCAATCTTATCATCCTTAGCAGTCAAAGCAGCATTTAGGTACTGCAAATGAGCAGTGGACCTTCTTGAAGAACCAGGTGCATCAACCTGTTCCATAGGTGCCGATATTTCAGACCCAACCCTCAATTGTTTATCCTTGCTCACCAATCTTACATTCCTTTTAACAGTGAGCTCAATAGGAGAAATAGGTTCTACTAAGGGGTCCCTAAACATTTCCCCTAAATAGATGCATCAATCAAATTGAGCCAATTAGATGAATCTGGTTCAACTATGGGGTCACCCATATATTCCCCCTCACAATATACATCCTTCTTAACTCCCTCAGCAACATTAAAAGTCCCATAGACAGATTCCCCCTGATTCACACCCCTAGATGATTCTATCTTACTTTTGAAAGAGTGATGGTTATGGAGTTCTTTTGGGAGTCAATATCTTTTGGGCATTTTGGAAGGAACGGGTACAAAAGCTTTATAATTATTTTTTTTATTTGAAAAAAATTGGTGAACATACCTCGATCAATATTTCAATGCTTGATCTTGTTTCCATTTTTCAAGCCATTTTCCTATGACATAGGCAAATATAATGTTATATTATATAAGTTACTTAAACTTGAAAATGGTATAGAGACATACAACTAAATGTACAAGCCTAAACATAAAATTAAACTGAATGTGCAATTTGTACAGTATTCTTTAGCCAATCATTGAGGGATACTCATGTAATCTTAATCATCCCCAATCAGACTCCTGCAATGGACCAGGTTCATCCACATGTTTCATCCACAGTTCCCTCTATCACAAGATTTTCATTCTTTCCAATGCCACTTATCCTATCTTTCATATCATATTCGAAGCCTACATTTTCTCCTTTCATAGCTGTGAGTGAAAGAAATTTAATTTTTTCCATTCATATGCCTTGAACAAGCACAAATCATGTATCATATCTGCTTGCTTACTTTCACTCAATCCTGCAAAACAATCAGAGGTTAGTTTTAGGAACTCAGACTAGCTTAGGCCCTTTTCTTTGAGTAAAAGGATGAATTAAGCTTCTTTTTGCCCATGATGGCAACATGTTAGTGCACCTGTTCCATTTACCTATTTTGGGAGTTCTCTTTTCAGCCATTTTTATGTTTCTATTCCTAACTCCTGCTGTAATTGGACACTCAGTGGTAGGATGTCCAAGTTTTCCACAAATATAACATAGATCCTCAGTGGAGATTGTTTGTTTGTGAAAACCTATACCAACCCTTTCATTTTGATTCCTATTTCCTAGATGATTTAAATTCTAGAAGAGTTAGTCCACCTATTTGCTCTTTCAAGATCCAGTTTTAACCTAGACATCTCTAGATTCAGTTTTTCACATTTTCTCTTTCACAAAGAAGACTCTCTTTGTGCTGCTTTAGTTCTGACTCAGTAGTCTTATGACTTTCGCTCATGGTCTCTTTATTCTTTTTATAAAGTACCAATTTTAAGACTTCTAATTTATATCTAAGTTGGTTGAACCAAGTTAGCTGACCCGTTCCTTTAGGGTATAATTTTCTTTCTCAGTTGCAATCCTACAAGTTTCCAGATCAATGTATTCAAATTTTAGACTTGCAAGAGCACTGAATAATTGATCCCTATCAAAGGTCTGTTCATGAAAATCATCAATTAGAGCATTCATCAAAGAAATAAGTTTCTTTTTAGAGAAGAAATACAATTTGTCTTTTAGCTCAAGAATACTTACCTCAGAATCTGCCTCTTCTTCTTCTAAGTCTGAATCTCCAATTGCCATGAATGCAGCTTCATCTACTTTTTCATCATCATATTCTTCAGATTCTTAACCCCAAGCAGCTACCATTGCATAATCTTCCTTTTCCCTTTTCTTAGAGTTAACCTTATCCTTCATTTTTGCCTTTTTTTCAGCCCTTTCCTTTTTCCACTCAGTTTTCCATAATGGACACTCCTTGATCATGTGATCCATCTTTCCACACTTGAAGCATCCAAGCTGAGGTTTCTCATTGGACTGGATTTTTTTACATGTTCCTTTCCACTCGTAGCTATTTTCCTTCTTGAGGAACTTTTTAAAATTTTGGTGATGAATGCAACATGTTCTTCATCTAAATCAGAGTCCTCACATCAAAAGCCTTAAAGGCCAGTGATTTGTATTCACTTTCAACCCTTTTAAAGTTATCCATGTTCATCTCATAAGTCTTCAGATTTCCCACTAATTCATCAAGAGTCATCGTGGTAATATCCTTTGCTTCTCTTATAGCAGTAACTTTTACATACCAATTTGATTTTGGTAAGATCCTTAAGACCTTATCAACTTGTTCTTCAGTTTTTAGCACCTTTCCAAGTGATGATAGTTCATTTATCAAAGTAGTCAGTTGAGTAATCATTTCCTGCAATGTCTCATCATCCTCCATTTTGAAAGTCTCATATTCAGTGAATAGCATTGCAATCCTGAACTTTCTTACTTGACTTGTTCCTTCATGAGCATTCACTAGTGCATCCCAGATTTGCATGGCAGTGGTACAACTTGAGACTCAGTTGTATTCATCAGGACCTAGTCCACAAACAAGAATATTTTTGGCTTTTGCATTTTTTTGAGAGAGATGAGATCCTCTGGAGTAAATTCACTTCTCACTTTTTTCACTTTCTCACCTTCAACTATTTTCATTGGGATTTTGGTACCCTCAGTGATTCTATCCCATAGCTCATAGTCTTCAGCCTAAATGAAGTCCTCCATACGAGCCTTTCACCAGATGAAGTGAGATCCATTGAAAAAAGGAGGCCTAGTGGTGGATTGTCCTTCACAATGTCCAATTGGTGGTGCCGAATTCATTTTCTGGATCTAATCTAAAGGTGTTAGACTCTAAATAAGATACCCGCTCTGATACCAATTGTTATTCTACACGACCTGATGATTTAGTAAATTTTACTTACGAGTTACCTATGAGTGAAACGGGTTGTCTGATGTGTTCCAACAAAAGCAGTAAAGACAGTAAGTAATGAACACGATAGTTTTACAAGGAAAACACCTTGCTCATAAAAGGTGTAAAAAACCACAACCTGTGCCTCTACAGGATTTAACCCCAACTTCACTAAACACAATGAGCCTCTCAAGAAAAGATTACAAACTCTGTAACCTAAGGAATTATAAACTCTAATTCCTATTTTTCAACAATCTCCCAGACTGTTGAATCCCACTTCAAGTTCTCCAACTTGAAAATCAGATTACAAAACTCTTGCAACCGTAGGAACTAAATCAGATTACAAAACTCTTGCAATCCTAGGAACTAACTCTAATTCCCAAAAATACACAAAACTCCTAAGACTTATGTTCCCAAGTCTTTGAGTTATCCCAACTTGAAGACTAAACTCCTAAACCAGTTTATAACACACTGGTACTAAGACAACATGAAGATTACAACTCAATACTCAAAACTAGACTCAAGAACTGTAAAACATAGTCCTATGGAATATGTTCTTCAATCTGGTTCTTCGTATTGGCAGCACTTGTTAGCTAGGTAGAACTCTCTCAAATATTGTTCTTACTTATTTGCTCATGTTCTGTTTTTTTTTTCTCTCAGTATAAGTGCATGAATTTCATTTTGGAAGTCCTTGAGTATTTATAATTATCATTGATCTTCACAATCAAGTAAACTTTTAACTCCACAAGGATTCCCATGCTTCTTGGACTCCCTTCTTGAGTGTTTAGTCAAACACTAACTCTCATTCATGCTTTGTGCAAACTTTGAGTTCTTACATAAGTAGACATCTAATTCCATAAGAACTCTCTTGATTCTTGGACTCTCTTGATTCTTGGACTCTCTTCTTTCTTGGACTCTCTTGATTCTTGGACTCTCTTGGTCTACCCATATGTATACTCCTTATCATATGTAGACTCTTATCTGATTCGTGGTTTGTGCAAACTTTGAGGTACTTTCTACTTGAGACTTCTTCATTTCAAGGAATCCTAATGCAAGTTGGATTCTGCATGATGGAACAGGTAGTATAACATGTTTTATGTACGTGTTCTATTGTTTTGTCAATCATCAAAACTTCACAAGTCCTAACAAAGACTAATTGTGAAACTCTAGTGTTGTTATGCGTTGTGTGGTAAGGTTGTACTTAGTTCTTGTGTGCATGTGTTATCTAGAACTTGCCTGGAATGTAATTTAAAGCGAAATACTAAAGGGAACCGAGCTTGGAAGATGACCTTGTGCCCTTTTTGAATAAGCCACTTCACCCAAATTGACTTTCCTTTACATTGATCCTAGTAATCCCCTTTGAGCTTGTGACTTTTCTTTGACACCTTGACCTTTTTGGAACCTAAAGTTTTGCACCCATCCTCCCTAATGGCTCATAAATAAAACTTAGGCTAAAAGCCTAAGTTTGGGGGGAATTGATGTCATGACCCAAACTAGGGAAGGCCCGATTGGCACTCGATACCCTATTTGACTGAGTTAGCCACTAAAATATACTAGCTCACTAAACTATGGACCCAAAAAGTCGGGAAGCATAACATTTAAAATACTAAGCCTCGACCGTTAAGGTCATAACCTAAACAACAACCAGTCATATAGATAAAGGTAGACAAGCCAAAAATAATGAAGTACTGGCTAGCCGATGAGGCCGCAACTGAAGACAAACATACATACCTACACATATAAACATGCCAAGCCTACGGGGTTGGAGACTGAAAGTTGCAAAATGAAACCCAGAATACCATAGCCACAATAGCCTCTAAGAGTGTCATAAGCACTGGTCGAGACAACGCACCGACTATACCCAAAATGTACAACAAAAGTAAACATCCTATGATAGTACCAGGAAGAGGTGGAGCTTACCAACTCACAGTTGAACCCCGAATCCTAGCAGAGGGGTCGATCAAAATCCCTGCCTGGACCTGCACGCACGAAATAAAAATGCAGCATCCCCAGGCAATGGGACGTCAGTACGAATATAAATGTACTAGTATGTAGGGAAAAAAGTAGAATCATAAATAGTTGTTGTACGAAGTATAATAGAGATACCACCTAAAACTGAAACTCTGATAGCCTCCATGACCGACATCTAACCTAATAGAAATCAAATATGCATGGTATGCTTGCGTAATCATATGTCGTGAATATATATATATAGATGCAAATGCATGTCATAACCAACCAAGTGTTAGCAATTGTCGTGTCTTCAGGTAGCTAACCGGCATCATATATGTCAACTCATGGCCATCTTTGTCTCATATGTATAAATATAGGCAATAGGCCTCATACCTCCCGATTATAGCTTGAGAGTTGGATGCATAGCATGTCATGTCATGTCATGGATGCGTAATGCACATATGTCATCATAATTATGTTGCCAATATTGGCCTGTTGGTACTCTTGTTCTCATAATCTCGTAATCACTTTCGTATAACATGTAAAAGCCTCGTAGAACCTCATATATTTTTAGAATAAACTTTAACATTTAAATTGACTTTTGAAAGGTAACTTAAACCTGAGGATGCTCATAAAGAGCTTAAGGTGTTTCACTTAGTTTCTATATATATTTTCCTAATAGTTTGTAAAAGAAAGTATTTCAAAAACCAAGTCCTTTAGTAGTTTAAACATACGAGTTACATTTTAGAGTTTTGGAAATTGGTATATTATTTTAAAGTTTTCCAAAAAGCATTTTACCGAGGAAAGATGACTGGTTGTAAATCCCTAATGTTCCTTCATAACCACTTTTAAGTCATAACACCCAAAGAAGAATAAAAATTGAAACATATGGACATATAGTCAAGGAGGTCGACAAAATAACATATAGATGCCGAATACTCTATATAATCGAACAAATGGAATATCAACTTAGTAGGGATCATGAAAATACTTCAGTTGCGATCTCAATGCCTTTCATAGATTCTCTTTTTAGCAATAGAATAGTAAAATATTGCATTTGACGATTTAAGAGTTTTCTAAAATTCGTGCTCAAAGGAAGGACAATGCTTAGCCTTGACATACCATGGACTATAACGAAAAATGCCAAGAAGAAGGATGGACTTAACAAGCCTTTCAATTGAATCTCAAAGGTGTTTCTATGAAGCTCGATCAACTGATCATAATGCAACAACTACGAGAATCACCAAGACCGCGGGAATGAACCACAGTCAATCAGTAAAGTGTTAAAGTCATTATTACGACCAACCCATTTTAACTCAACAATCGACATGACAATTCCTACTAGACCCACAGCTAATAACAACAACAAGAAGCTATCAATGCCTCACATGAGCGGTGAACTCCCAAGACAACCTACCAAGGTGTATTTCACATTGTTCAATCTGATGACTGCCGTACGCGACTCCGAGAAAAAGCGCACCAACCCAACAGTCACTCTAAAACTTTAACACCATTAATATACAACAATAATGACCCAACTTAATAAGAAAAAGGCTGCCCGGAGCCACGATATCCAAAGCACCGCTTCTTGGCTCGAAAGTCTATAAAAGGATTCTAAAATATGGAATTTCGTAGGAGAGTTGTAGAAGGGAGATTACCACAACAAAAGCTTTAAAATCCAGAACTAAACATGTTGTTATAAGTACCCATCACCGCTACTACATCAAAACCAGGTCAAAACACAACTTTATGATAATTTTGTCCCTACCCGGTTCTGCCCGGACAGTCCATGGTAAAATGGTCATAACTTTTTACTATGACATTATATGGACGAACGGTTTGATGTTCTAGAAAGTAGACTCAAAGACCTTAGATTTGGTAGGTCGGGAGCCCTCTAAATCTCTATAATTAGGAGGTATGCTCATCCCAGGTCATCCCCTCAACCAGATACATACGTAACCACTACTTCCCACTTGATAGGGAGCCAATACTACCGTATACGAGTTCATGATGCCGAATAACGACATACAAGGAATACAATAATATAATAATTCTTAAGTTCTACAAATAGCTCCTCAAAAGAACGATAAATTTATAACCGCTAGAATCAAGGAATCGTGCCAAGAAAAGAAAGAAATAGCCTTTACATACCTCAAATTTAATTCTCATATGAAGCTATCACGAGCTCCCTCTACCCATTCTTAGCCAAAACTTATGATATATTACAATTTAGAATCCACACAGTATGATGATTGAGAAATCAACGGAAGAATTTTAGGACTTAGCTCAGAAAGATAAGGTCATGGAATTTCTTGAGAAGGTACATATAAATATAAAGAGAGCAAAACTTGTTGTACATATGTATGTACGCATAGGTACATATAAATATAAAGAGAGCAAACCTTGTTGTACATATGTATGTACGCATACTTTGCAGAAGCTAGGGAACTAAATTTGTAAAGAAAATATATGTTGAAGTATGTATATGTTTATATAAACATACAGACTCAAATGAACAGAAAATGATCACTTTTTTTCTACAAATGCTTAATAGTTATATTAGTATAAAAAAATGAATGTTAAAAGGCAAAAGTAATACCTATGATGCTGTCTATTTCCTCCACTTCCACGTGGAAGTGGAGGTGGCATCACCCAAACCACCCTTATCTCATTACGTAAGTACATGGCTATTGTATAGGTTCGTAATAAAATAAATATAACTTTTTGAATATATCATAATTTATAAAAAAAATATTTCGAATAAATCCTATCACATATAATAATAATTTTCAACATATCTACACTCACTATCTCCGTTAAAATATTAATAAATTACAAAACTCTTATAAAATAAATACATATACAAATATATCGTAACTAAAGTATTTTTTTATAAATATTTAAGATATTTTTAGGAAGGCAATAAAAAATATAACTTTACCAAATTCAAATTTTAAATCATATGTTTTTCAATACGCGCAATGTTAATAAAATTCTCAAATTTAGCCTCGCAAGCCTTTGATACGAGACGAAGGATAATCTTAAAACACCTGGGGTGTTACAATTGAAATGACAACATAGGGAAAAGCCTAAGTTTGGGGGTGTATGTACTAAGTTGAGAAGAGAATGAGTTGTGCTTTAATGCAAGATAGCACCTTATGTTTCAAATGAAAATTGCTTTGAATTGTCCAATGAAATGAGCAAAATGAAAGAAATAAAGGAATTGTTGCTACCAAGTGAAGGTGATTGTCGAATGATCAAGTCAAAGGGAAAACTTGGGTTGTGAGAAGGAGAAATAAGGTGAAGTTATTGCTAAAAAAAGTGAGCAGTATTTTGAATGATTACCAAGAGCGTTAGGAAGGATTAGTCACTTGAGCAAAATGCGATCCTCACCTTAACCCTAGACAACATCGTAACCCGCAAGTCCTTAGTGATTTTGAACTTGATAACTCTACATTAGTGGTGAATTATATAAAGGGCAAGCCTATGGTTCAATGCGTGTGCACTCAAATTTCTTTGAGAGAGTGAGAGTCTTTTCGGTTCTCTTGTAATCCCTTTGTCTTGTGAATTGCATGATTGTGAGTGAGATTCTCTCTTGTGGTGAGTGCCATCGCACACTTGAAAGGAATGATGAAGTCTCTATTTTAATTGAGAGGGATGAATGAGACAAGTTGTCTAGTGAATCTCGAGGCAAACATTGACGGTCCATGCCAATGACTTCAGAAGCTTGAATATCTTGTTCTGAATGACAAATTTCCCTACTTTTGAATGTGAAATGAAGTCCTTTGATAAATATTTTGAAATGAGCAATTGCCTTGAGAATATGGCGGTCCAAATTTAGATGAGCATTGTAGTTGAGTCTTTTTGTTTGTTATTTTCTTAGTTGTAGAGTTTAGATTAATTTTGTGTGCACCCTGTGTGTTTTAGAAGCTAATCAATTCCTTACTTTGTGAGTATCTTGCTTGAGTACAAGCAATAGTTCAAGTTTGGGGTTTTTATAAATTGGTAATCTACTAACTTATTGAGCCTTTATTCATAAATTATTGCCATGCTTTGATGAGAGCTAGAGGTACTTATACCTTTATTGATGAAAATGCAGGTACTCTTGATCAAAAGTAAAAAAAAAAGGAATTGAACTCAAAAAGAGTTGAAATGTGAAGGTGATCGAATACAAGGAAGAATCAGCCGAGAGGTGCGACCAACATGCGAACCGCACAATGCATCATGTGGTCTGCACCTCCCTTCATACCTCACCACCGAATCAACTGACATCACTGGTCTGAGGAGCATAAGACATGCGATGCGCAGAACACGTGGTGCAATCGCACGTCATTTCGCACATCGCATCGCACTATTCCCGAAGGGTAATTTTGTCCAAAGCCAAGTGACATTTTGGGAAGCTTCTAAAACCCATATTGGGTTGTGTACCAGATATAGTTTTGAGTATTGATTTTTTCCCAAGGAAGATAGAGAGTGTATTTTTCTCTATTCATCTTCTACACTTAGAATTCACCGTTTTTGTATTAAATTGAGCTTGGATTTGGATTTTGGCTTGAATACGAATGGAAGTATGAGTTACCAAATTGGTATATCTTCTTATTATTCCTCAATATGAGTAGCTAATTTCCTTGTCTAGGGGTATGTGTATGATGGGTATTTGAATTTGGGTGTGGGTCTTGTTTAATTATGCTTATAATTGATGAATTGATATGGGTCTATTGAATTCCTTAAGTTTTAATTATCAAATTGATGATTGCAAACATTGATTGAGATTTCTTAATTGTGTTCTTGCTTGAAAGAGGAGTTCATAATTTGGTTAGGAATTCAATAGTGGAAATTTGAAATTTCCATCTTAGATTGAGGCTAGAAATAGCTTAATCGATGAAAACTCTCATCTAAGAGTCTAAGCTAGAGATAGTATGACTTCTCCAAGCAATTGAATTGGGTTGGTTTATGTTAAAACTATGGTGCTTGAGCAAAGACCATAGGATATATATTTGAAAGATCGACAGATTACCAAACATGACTAAAACCAATGCTACCCTATCATTAATCGAGAATTTACATAATTAATCAAGTACCCTAACCCCCATTTGAATTCCATCGAAAGCATACCCATAGTCTCCTTCTCATTGATTAAAAATCTCGTGTTTACATTACTCTCTTGTCAAAATTGTGATATTGATAATTTCCCATTCCTTTTTTCCCCCTAATTTTTACTTTTAAGTTGTTTGAGAATTTACTCTCTTAGTGATTATTACTCAATGATCTTCTAGCAAATCATCACTCAGCTCTCCATGGATTCGACCCCGATGATCCGTTGGGTTACTTATTATTTTGCTCTAACGATCGCTACCACCTACTTCAAGAGAGTGCTTTTGAGCGTCATCACTGAGGTATCTATGTTGTTCTTCTTTCTTCTTTAGAGATAAGTATCAATTGTCATGAGACGAGCTAGGATCGATGATTGTTCCTGACTTTTTGTCTAGCACACCTTAATTTTTTGATGGCTAATTTTGTGTTATTGTTTTGTTAGCCAGTATTGTAGTCAAACTACAGTCACACTCTATTGTTACAACTAAAGGTTCACGACACACATGGCATGAAGATATGTGTAGTGTTTACGGATGGACATCATGTGATGTAGATCTATAGATGGAAAACCTATTTTCTATGTCTACATTTATATGTATGTTTTGATAATGTTCATATATGTAGTGTGAGATGGTTGTAAAAGAGTGTTTGGGATGTACGCACTCAGTATATTTCATACGCTTAGACAAAATTTATGATAATGCTTGCTCTACATTTGTTGGGAATGCTAGATGCCGGTCAGACAAGCCTTCAAATTTGGGGCGCGCATCCTCAATTATGAGAAAGATAAATAGGAGTCTTTGTTTATTTTTTGCTAAAAGTTAAAATACGAATTAACAAAATGTACAAAGATAATAAATGAAAAACTAGAGAGATGATGAAACACCTCTATCTTTGAGACTTCTTTTTGTAGTGGAAGAATGTGAGGGGGAAAAAAGGACAAGAAATTACAAGGCATAGATTTGATGTAAATTGCATTACTTCACAGAGTTTTAACTAAAATGTTTAGTTTGATTCAATTTTTTTAAAATGAATAACAAGGAGGAAGTAATGACTAAAAATTACATTAGTTAGTAAGGTGTCACGCCCTGAGCTTACATCCTAGACGTAACCGGCACCCGAAACCACGAATGGCCCAAGAGAACCACTTGGTCTGGCATACAACTAATAAAGCTGAAGTTTTAATGAAATAAATTGCGAAAGCTGGAAAAACATGGGCTAACCTTTGTAAAGAGATGAAATAAAATAATATTAACTTTTATTAACTGAAATAATAAAATGTTTAAAAGAAAGTGATTACAACTGACTTGACTTGACTCAGCCTATGAAGCCTCTACTACATTACAAATACGTCAATGTTTATGTAACAAAAGAACTAGAGACAGGGATACTGATAAGTCCTCAGAAGAATGAGAACTCTCTCAAGTGGATGCCATAGCCTACTGAAGAGTCTGTACACAAACCTGCAAATCTGTAAGCTGGGCACTACATCGTCCAATGATGTAGCGCAAAAAGAGTGTCAATACTTTGAATGTATTGGCACATAATAGCAGAAGAAAAACTGAAGCTGACTAAACTTTTGAATTAAATCATAACATATGACATGAGTACAGAGATATGGGATAAAATACCCACTGACGTTTTCTTGTAAAACTGTCGGGACTAAAGTAGTATAATGAATGAGTTATTTAAAAATATTGAAAACATGTAATAACTTAAATAATAAACTTCGTGAAATGTAAGCCCGACAACAATTTGTTACAATATTGTAATACAACTTTTTTAATACAATTCGTCAAACTAAAACTGAGACTAAAAAATAAATGACTGATATCTGAACAAAACTTGAAACAATGCTTCATAAAAACTCTCTTTAAACTAGTGGCCTCGGCCAATCATATATTTTCTCAAAATAAGTAAGTTTTCTTGTGGGGAGTTTCTTTTAACCGACGTAAACTATGTGAGCATCATGGAGTACAATGTCTTGTCCATGTTGCCAGAACCCAACGACTTGCCCTCGTTGACAGAGCCATCCTATACTTTGCCGGGGTATAAGATGAAACTTAATCTGGGGATCCCAAAGCTGAGCTCGAAGTCTATAAATAATAGAGGAGTCGCCCTATTTGCGGACGATCCTATCCTACGGTGACAACATAGTTTTGGGGCATGTGTTGTCTAAACCCATACACGTCTCGGTGCTAAATAGTACTTCCAAAATATACTATATGCTCAAAATATAAGTCTTAAAAACACTTTCTAAAAATCATGCCTGTATCTAAAATATCGTATCAAGAAACATATCTTTCTTTGCGAGCCTTGGCTCTAAATCGTCATAACTTGCTTAAACTTTTCAAGATACGATAAATTCTTTCACTTTTCAAGTCATGGCATAATATATAAGGGTTTTCATAAACTTTTCATAATTTAACTACCTTTGAATATACTTTATAACAAGACTATGGCTAAACCCATTGAAGCATGAAATCAACTTTCAATACAAATCCCCAAGTCATAAACTTTAAGTGAAAACTAACTCTTGTTTATGAAAATTAAATGTAAGTTCAAGAAAGACCTTAACTCGGGGAATAATTCACAATACTTAAAGCATATAAAAGAAAGTTATAACATAACTCAAGAGTAACACTTAGAATATTTGGATCTTAAAATAACCCTAACTTGAAATCATGACTCAGCATAAAATTCTTGACTCACTTATGGGATGAACAAGTTTCCCCATGAAAGGTATTGCTCTTACGTACCTTGGAGATGAACATTGGAGAAGAACGCTTGAGGAAGAACCCTAGCTTGCACTTTTGGGGAACCTTCTGTACTTAGGAACTTTTTAGAGGATGAAAGACAGAGGTAACGATGAAAATTCTAGTCTTAGGCGTTACCTTACTTAAATTCGATTCAAGAAGGGTTTTATGAGGGTAAAGGACCAAAACGCCCTCAAAATAACTTAAAGGAAGCAAATTTCTGTAACAATACCCTAGGAGTCCTATTCATAGGCAATTCCAATTAAAATTCGAATTGGTCTAGGAAGGAAAAATGCGTCCAAAACGTTCGCCAAAACGGTCTGTTTTGGCCACAAACAGACCATTTTCTTAAGCATTTTAACTCAGTGATTTTTTTGAGTTTCTGGTCCTAGAAACGATTGGGAAAATGGACCGTTTTCTCGTCCGTTCTAATTTGCAAAATTCGACGGACCTCTGGTCAAACAGACGTCTTCTTAGTAAACTGATCATAATTTTTTACTCCAGACATGGATTAATGCACGGTCAGTGGAGTTAAAAAGAAGACTCGAAGACCTTTAATTTGGTGGGTCATAGATTACCTAACTCTTTGAATACTAGGAGTTATGATCGTTTGAAGTTGACCCTAGTTAGAAAGTCATACGAGAACTCAGCCGGTAGAGAAGCTTTCAACTTAACTTGTGCTAGAGGTTCCTTAAGACCCTAATTAACATCCATAGCACTTCCCACACGTAGTTCTTGACCATAACACCTAGTTACAATGAAATCTTCCAGGTTCGGGTCTAATTACACGCAAAAAATGATTGGAATCCTAACTTGAAAGTTTGAGGTGTTACATAAGGTCATATAATAAGTGACTCAGAGGTGTAACAACAATAATGAAGTGTATGATCATCAACGGACAATAATTGTCTACCTACTTTTAGGATTGGTGAAGTATATTTGAAAAGTTACATGGAAAATTGTGGAGCTAATATATGTATATGTATGCATGTACATGAAATTTTGTTTTTTATATCTCACTTAAATTTACTACAAAATCATTTATTAATTTGACTATCTCCTATTACGATATTAACTAGTTATAATTACATCGGGCTCCATTATGCTATTATCCACGTATTGGGTATTTACGGACATTTTAATGGATGGTTCATTTACAATTCTTCCCATTTATGTTTGGAATAAATGAATTGGAAAGTGTTCAGGCTCTTAAGAAAATGATTAATGGAGAGGAATAATTGATTTGCAATATTGTTTACATTAAAATCAAGAGTAGTTGGGAGAAGAGTTGAAGAAAGTGTCTTAAAAGACATAGAAGTGTCCTTATTTTGCAAGAAGAAAAAGACTTGTATGTGGAGAGAGAGAAAAACTATGTTTTTACATCTAAATAGTGTTAAGACTATCCCAAAACTGAACTATTAAAACCCCAAGAATAAAAAGACTTGTGGCTTGAGCTCTTCCTTCTGATTTTTGTCTTTCCTAAGAGCGGGGAGATGGGTCGAGTTACTGAAGGACTATGACTTCACTATTCTGTACCATCCGGGCAAGGCAAAAGTGGTAGTGGATGCTTGATCCGGAAGGCAGTGAGTATGGGTAGCCTAGCTTCTCTTTCAGTTTTAGAGCGACCGTTGGCCTTGGATATCCAGTCCTTGGCTAACCGTTTGGTTAGGCTTGACTTGTCGGATCCTAGCAGAGTTCTCGCCAGTGTTGCGGTTCGTTCTACTTTGATTGATCAGATTCAGAGCCATCAGTTTGAGGATCAGCGGTTGTGTGACCTTCGTGATCAGGTTGTTCAGGGTGAGACCAGTCGGGCTATTCTATATTCAGATGGGGTTCTGAGTTTTGATAGTCGCTTTTGTGTTCCGAGGATTAGTGATTTGATTCAGTTGATACTTAATGAGGCACATTGTACTAGATACTCCATTCACGCTGGAACAACAAAGATGTATAGAGACTTGAGATAGCTTTACTGGTGGAGTGGTATGAAGCGGGATATAGCGGAGTTCATAACTCGGTGCTTGAACTGTCAGCAGGTTAAGTTCGAGCACATGAGACCTGGTGGTTTGATGCAGCGACTTCCCATTCCTGAGTGAAAGTGGGAAGGGATTACTATAGACTTCGTTGTTGGTTTAACTCATACTTCTCATAGGTTTGATTCCATTTGGGTGATCGTTGATAGTCTGACTAAGTCAGCACACTTCATACCAGTTCAGACTTCTTATGGGGCAGAGAAACTAGCTCAGATCTACATTCGTGATATTGTTCGATTGCACGGGGTCCCAGCTTCTATCATTTCAGACCGCGACACTCAGTTCACATCTCAGTTCTAGAGGGCTATTCAGCGAGATTTGGGTACAGAGGTTCATCTTAGTACCGCTTTCCACCCTCAGATAGATGGCCAGTCGGAGAGGACTATTCAGGTCCTGGAAGACATGCTTCGGGCCTGTGTTCTTGACTTTGGAGGTTCCTGGGATCAGTTTGTTCCCTTGGCAGAGTTTTCTTATAATATAAGTTTCCATTTGAGTATTGGCATTGCACCTTTTGAGGCTTTGTATGGCAGGCGTTGCAGATCACTTGTTGGTTGGTTTGATGGTTTTGATTCTAGGCCACAGAGTACAGATTTTCTTCGAGATTCCTTAGATCAGGTCCGAGCTATTCAGGACAAACTTTGGGCAGCTCAGAGCAGGCAGAAGAGTTATGCTGGTCGTAGGCTTCATTCCTTGGAGTTTAGTGTTGGTGACTTGGTGTTTTTCTGTGTATCCCCCATGAAGGGCGTGATGAGATTTGGTAAGCGGGGAAAGCTTAGCCCCAGGTACATTGGGCCGTTTGAAATTCTTCAGAGGGTTGGTAGCGTTACCTATGATTTAGCCTTGCCTCCGATGTTTTCAGCTATACATCCTGTATTTCATGTTTTGATGCTGCGTTGGTATGTCCCAGATGAGTCTCATGTGTTATGGTGGGATTCAGTTCAGTTGGGTGAGGGTTTAGCCTTTGTTAAGGAGCCGGCAACTATTTTGGCCAGAGATGTCAGGAGATTGAGGTCTCGAGAGATCCCGGTTGTTAAGGTTCAGTGGAGGCACCGTCCAGTCGAGGAGGCTACCTAGGAGACTGAGGGAGATATGCGGGTTCAGTATCTGCAGCTGTTTGAGCCTTCAGGTACTTCCTTGTCCTTGACTTTCGAGGACGAAAGTCCTTGTTAGTAGTGGATGATGTAATGACCCTTCTGGTAATTCTCGCGTTTACGCCTTCCTTGTGTCGTAAGAGCTGATTATCGAAATCGTGCGATAGTGATTTGCGTTTGTATGACCTTAACCCTCATCCCGTAGCAAAGGCTTGCGAGCCTAAAATTGAGAATTTTATTAACATCGCGCATATTTTAAAATATTTATTTAAAAGTTAAATGTGGTAAAAAGTTATATTTTTATTGCTTTCCTAAAATATTTTAAGTGTCTATGAAAAATATTTTTGTTATCACACATTTGCATCTATATTTATTTTATAAGAGTTTTATAATTTATTAGTATTTTAACAGAGATAGTAGACTTAGTTATGTTGGAAATTATTATTATAATATAGTAGGTTTTATTTGAAATAATTTTCTATTTATTACGATATATTCAAAAAGTATATTTATTTTACCATGAATTTATGCAATACCCAAATATATATAACGGAATAAGCGATGAGGTGTTAAACAACCCCCACTTCCACGTGGAAGTGGAGGGGAGGGACACCAAATGTTTCATATTGGTAGGCTGCCTCGTGTCAATTAAGAATTGAAGTACCTACTATATTAGTATGTACAGATGTTTAGTGATGGCTTTGAGAAGAATTCAATATTCATATACATTTGCCTTTCTCCCGTTATACATTCCATTCTCTCTCTTTACAAATCCAAAATCACATTTCAAATCTTCTATAACTTCACCTTCATGGTATCTGCACATATATGCTTAGTTATGTTGCATATGGTTTCGTGGAGAAATTACTTAGTGCTATAATCAATTTTCTACATCAAGATATTCAATCCCGAGTTCAAGTTTAATTTCGTTTCGGAGAGGTTCGAGCTTGTCATAGGACGACATGTAGGTTATGGTTTAAACTCCCTAGACTTAGCATATATCGGATAAAATTGTACTAGTTGGCATCCTTGGGTTGGATTATTAGGTTGGCACTACACACCTTGACTGCTTTATTCATGTCCGCCTACTTTTGTTCCTCCATTTCTTGTAGTACTTGCCGATATATTTTATTTACCCTTGTCATCCTGTGAGGCCTTGTTGACTCTGGAACATAGAAGGTGGGATATTGGGAATGTCCGCGAGTCCCGGGCATAGAATTATCCTTCTAGGCTGGTTATGCTTGCTGAATAGCTATGGGCCTGTGCAGGGTCGATAGGTTGATTGTGAGCTGCTGGGCAGCTATTGTGTTTGATCGTACCATCTCCATGCATACAAAGAGGTTTTATCCATGTTTTACTACGGTTTTGGCTTAGAGCCTACTGGCACTATTTTCAAAACCTTACATGGCCCCGGGGGCCCGTTTTTGATGGAAATGAATTGGAAATGATTTGATTTACCTTGTGAATAATCTTGGGGTAAAAGAAGGTCAATTATCATTTCTATCCTCAATTTTACTATTAATGCTAGACTCGGCAGGGCCGAGGTGCTAGTTGAGTTTCTTATTAAATTGGGATGCTTTTAAGCCTCGGTCAGACCAAGCACCTGAGATGACTTTCTACTGTTTAGTCCCGATTATGCCCGGGCACCCTTGGAAGGGTTTTTGAGATATTTTTCCACTACTTTAGTCCTGGACAGGGTCTGGGCAAGCATATTCGAGACTGGGTCTCTATCTTGAACCCGGACTTGCTTCCGAATGACATGTCTTGATACTGAGTTTTAGTATGGGGTCTGGGACTTCCATGGACCTTACCATACGGGCATGGGGCTTCGAGCTGCGTGTGCCGGAGGAAGGGTATACGGCAGAGTAGAGGTATATAGGAAGTGTCCTTCCATGGAACCTACCTTCTGGGCCGGATCGGCACTGGAGGAGGTACATACAGAGATACCATTTCACTTGAGATCTTCATGCATCATATCATTCATTGTTTGAGGCTCCACCCTTGTTTGTTGTTTGTTGATTGTACGCTCCGGTAGTATGGGATGCCGGAGGGTTTGTTTTCACTTGTTTGTGTTTCTTGGTTGAATGGGCGGCCGGGGGACTGTAGGTAGACTCTTGCTATTTACTTACAGAATTGTTCCCTGTTACGGTTAAGCATGAAATTGGTTACTGCTAGGCTGTTAGTATTTGGATTTGAGATTGATATGATTAGTTGAGTTTGATTCCTGTCTCCGAGCATGCCTATCATTACTCTTTCCCTCTTCCTCTTAAACTTGAGGTTACCGGTATACCGTCCATTTCTAGAACTTATTATGTATATACTGTTATCATAAGGATCCCAGGTGCGTTGTTTCTTACTTTCACCTGTGCCTATGGTGTATATATTCTTCTTGCTGGCCTCACATGTGGTTCTGTTGATTTTCCTCTGGGCTAGTTCCTGTGTACCTTTCGTTGATTTCTGTGACTACTTGCTTCTATTCTGTCTGTTACTACGCTTTCATCTTATATGTGCCCAGTCGACTTATGATACCTACTGGGTACCTTATGCTTCGCATTTGATGCTCACCCTATCCCCCTGCATCTTTTGGTGCAGATCCTAGCGTGGACCATCGCCGTTAGATCGCTGTGATTCATGCTTGTAGATCTGTTGGGGACTACTTCAGACTGAGGGTGAGCTATTGACGATCGGAGCTTAGCTTTAGTTTATCTTTTGCTTTATGTACTCTATTACCATTCGGAGACATTTGTATACGTTGTGTTGGATCATTTGTACTCCTTATATGTAGTTCTGGCTCTATACTATGATACTAGGTTTTGGGGTTTGATTTAGTTTCCGCTTATTTGTTAGATAGTAGCCCATTACTAACTGTCCTGGGCTACGGGAATTGGTTCGCCTACTGGGGGGTTGTAGGTGCCATCATGACTGAGAAATCGAGTGGTGACAGCTTAGTATCAGATACCAAGCTGTCACGACCCAATTTCTCGATCATGATGGAACCTACAACCCCCCAGTAGGCGAACCAATCCCCGTAGTCCAGGACAGTTAGTAATGGGCTACTATCTAACAAATAAGCGAAAGAATAGTTTAATAAGCAAAAGTAAGGGAACAAGATGAAGAGAATATATAACATGAATATATATACATATGAGGAAACTAAACCAAACCCCAAGACCTGGTATCATAGTATAGAGCCAGAACTACATATAAGGAGTACAAACGATCCAAAACAGCATATACAGATGTCTCCAAATTGTAATAGAGTACATAAAGCAAAAGATAAACTAAAGCTAAGCTCCGGTCTCAAAGAGCTCACCCTCAGTCTGAAGTAGTCCCCAACAGATCTCCAAGCACGAATCACAGCGATCTAGCGGCGATGGCCCACGCTAGGATCTGCACCAAAAGATGCAGGGGGTAGGGTGAGCACCAAATGCGAAGGATAAGGTACCCAGTAGGTATCATAGGCCGACTGGACACATATAAGATAAAAGCGTACTAACAGATAGAATAAAAGCAAGTAGTAACAGAAATCAACAAAAGGTACACAAGAACTAGCCCAGAGGGAAGTCAACAGAACCACATGTGAGGCCAGCAAGCAGAATATATACACTATAGGCACAGGTGAAAGTATGAAAACAATGCACCTGGGGTCATTGCAATAACAGTGTATACATAATAAGTTTACGAAATGGATGGTATACTGGTAACCTCAAGTGTAAGAGGAAGAGGGAAAGAGTAATGATAGGAATGCTCAGAATAAGGAATCAAACTCAACTAATCATATCAATCTCAAATCAAGAAACTAACAGCCTAGCAGTAACCAATTTCATACTTAACCGTAACAGGGAACAATTCTGTAACTAAATAGCAAGAGTCTATCTGCAATCCCTCGGCTGCCCATACAATCGAGGAACACAAACAAGTGAAAACAAACCCTCCGACATTCCATACTACCGGAGCGTACAATGAACAAACAACAAACAAGGGTGCAGCCTCAAACAATGAATGATATGATGCATGAAGATCTCAAGTGAAATGATATCTGTGTATGTACCTTCTCTAGTGCCGATCCGGCCCAGCAGGTAGGTTCCATGGAAGGACACTTCCCGTATACCTCTACTCTGCCGTATACCCTTCCTCCGACACACGCAGCCCGAATCTCCAGGCTCGTATGGAAAGGTCCATGGAGGTCCCAGACCCCATACTAAAACTCAGTATCAAGACATGTCATCCAGAAGCAATTCCGGGTTCAAGATAGAGACCCAGTCTCGAATATGCATGCCCAGACCCTGTCCGGGACTAAAGTAGTGGGAAAATATCTCAAAAACCCTTCCAAGGGTGCCCGGGCATAATCGGGACTAAACAGTAGAAAGTCATCTCAGGTGCTCGATCCGACCGAGGCTTAAAAGCATCCCAATTTAATAAGAAACTCAACTAGCACTCCAGCCCTGCCGAGTCTAGCATTAATAGTAAAACTGGTGATAGAAATGATAATTTGACCTTCTTTTACCCCAAGATTATTCACAAGGTAAATCAAACTATTTCCAATTCATTTCCATCAAAAACAGGGCCCCGGGGCCATGCAAGGTTTAGAAAATAGTGCCAGTAGGCCCTAAGCCAAAACGTAGTAAAACATGGATAAAACCTCTTTATATGCATGGAAATGGTACGATCAAACACAATAGCTGCCCAGCAACTCACAATCAACCTATCGACCCTGCACAGGCCCATAGCTACTCAGCAAGCATAACCAGCCTAGAAGGATAATTCTATGCTCGGGACTCGCAGACATTCCCAATATCCCACCTTCTATGTTCCAGAGTCAACAAGGCCTCACCCTACCACAAGGGTAAATAAAACATATCGGCAAGTACTACAAGCATCGGAGGAACAAAAGTAGGCGGACATGTATAAAGCGGTCAAGGTCTGTGGTACCAACCTAATAATCCAACCCACGGATGCCATCTAGTACAATTTTATCCGATATATGCTAAGTCTAGGGAGTTTAAACCATAACCTACCTGTCATCCATTGACAAGCTACTGGGACAACGATTTCCGAGCTCAAACCGCTCCGAGAAGCTACTAATCAGCCTTCAAACTCCTACTAATCCACCATTATACGCTATGAATTCCGAGAGCTAAACAATGAACAAATCACGAAATAGATGGAACATCGATGAAATTTAGTTCGAGAAATTATCCTTTTGATCTCGATCATCAAATAAATTGTAAAAATATTTTCCCTCCACGATTTTCTTTCAACGTGACAATTAGTATACATATACTATTTTGGAATAACTAAGGACTTATGCATGTTACAATGAAAAATGGAATATATATATATATATATATATATATATATATATATATATATATATATATATATATATATGATAATGGATATATTGGTATATATTGGATATATTGGATAATGGATATATTGAAAAATGAAATCACTCACTACTTTGTCACTATATGCAACCACCAACTACATGCATTATGTGTTGTCCATACTCTCTACTTCCACGTGGAAGTAGAGGTGGCACACCCAAATATAAGTTCATCCGATTATGTATATACTCGGGTATTGTATAGGTTCGTGGTAAAATAAATATAACTTATTAAACATACCATAATTAATAGAAAATCATTTCAAATAAAACCTACTATATTATAATAGTAATTTTCAACATAACTAAATTTACTATCTCCGTTAAAATATTACAATGTATAAAAACCTTATAAAATAAATACATATAAAATTATATCATAACAAAAGTATTTTTCATAGACCTTTTAAAATATTTTTAAAAGGTAATAATAAAAAAATAATCTTGTTACCATATTCAACTTTAAAATAAAATAATATTTTCAAATACACACGATTTTGATACTCAGCTTCTAAGACAGGGAATTGATCATAAAGACCAATCGAACGGCCAGGGCATCGAACCACCTGTCCTAGCAAGTCATAAACAACTCGGGGCCGCTACAGGAGAGCTCTAACAGACAAGGAAAGTGTATACGCGGAAATGGCCGGAAGAGTCATTACATCATGCACTACTAAAAAGGACTTTCGTCCTCGAAAGTCAAGGACAAGGGAGAACCTGAAGGCTAAAACAACTGCGAATATTGAGCCTGCATATCTCTCTCGGGCTCCCAGGTAGCCTCCTCGACTGGACGATGCCTCCACTGAACCTTAACAACCGGGATCTCTCGAGACCTCAATCTCCTGACATCTCTGGCCAAAATAGCTAGCGGCTCCTCAACAAAGGCTAAACTCTCATCCAACTGAACCATCTCCCACTGCAACACATGAGACTCATCTGGAACATACCGCCGCAACATTAATAAATGGAAAATTGGGTGCATAGATGAAAACATCGAAGGCAAAGTTAACTGATAGGCAACACTACCAACCCTCTGGAGAATCTCGAATGGCCCAATGTACCTGGGGCTAAGCTTGCCCAGCCTACCAAATCTCATCACACCCTTCATGGGCGATACACAGAGAAATATCGAATCACCAATACTGAACTCTAAGGCACGATGTCTACGATCAGTGTAGCTCTTCTGCCTACTCTGGGCTGCTCGAAGTCTATCCTGAATCACTCAGACTCGATCTAAGGAATCTCGAAGTAAATCTGTACTCTGTGGCCTAGACTCGAAATCATCAAACCAACCAATCGGCGATCTGCAACGCCTACCATACAAGGCCTCAAAAGGTGCAATGCCAATTCTCGAATGGAAACTATTATTATAAGAAAACTCAGCCAAAGGCACAAACTGATCCCACGAACCTCCAAAGTCAAGAACACAGGCCCGAAGCATGTCCTCCAGGACCTGAATGGTCCTCTCGGACTGGCCATATGTCTGAGGGTGGAAAGCAGTACTATGCTGAACCTCTGTACCAAAATCTCGCTGAATAGCCCTCCAGAACTGAGATGTGAACTGAGTGCCGTGGTCTGAAATGATAGAAGCTGGGACCCCATGCAACCGAACAATCTCACGAAGGTAGATCTGAGCTAACATCTCTGCACCATAAGAAGTCTGAATCGGCAGGAAATGTGCTGACTTAGTCAGCCTATCAACAATCACCCATATGGATTCAAACCCACGAGAAGTACGAGGCAAACCAACAACGAAGTCCATAGTAATCCCTTCCCACTTCCACTCAAGAATGGGAAGTCGCTGCATCAAACCACCAAGTCTCATGTGCTCGAACTTAACCTGCTGATAGTTCAAGAATCGAGATACGAACTCCGCTATATCCCACTTCATACCACTCCACCAGTAAAGCTATCTCAAGTCTCTATACATCTTTGTTGTGCCTGGGTGAATGGAGTATCTAGTATAATGTGCCTCATGAAGTATCAACTGAATCAAATCACTAATCCTCGAAACATAAAGGCGACTATCAAACCTCAGAACCCCACCTGAATCTATAGTAGCCCAACTGGTCTCACCCTGAACAACCTGATAACGAAGGTCACACAACTGCTGATCTTCAAACTGACGGCTCTGAATCTGATCAATCAAAGTAGAACGAACCTTAACACTGGCGAGAACTCTGCTAGGATCCAACAAGTCAAGCCTAACCAAACGGTTAGCCAAGGACTGGATGTCCAAGGCCAACGATCGCTCTGAAACTGAAAGAGAAGCTAGGCTACCCATACTCACTGCCTTCCGGCTCAAGGCATCCGCTACCACATTTTCCATTCCCAGATAATACAGAATAGTGAAGTCATAGTCCTTCAGTAACTTGACCCATCTCCTCTGCCTCGAGTTCAGTTCTCGCTGACTTGTGATATACTGAAGACTATGGTGATCAGTGAAGATATCACAGTGAACTCCATATAGGTAATGCCTCCAGATCTTGAGCGCGAAAAACTACCGCCGCCAACTCTAAGTCATGAGTGGGGTAGTTGCGCTCGTGAACCTTCAGCTTCCTCGACGCATATGCTATAACTCGACCCTGCTGCATCAACACACAACCAAGACCAACCCCGGAAGCATCACAATACACGGAGAAGCCCTGACCCTCAATCGGCAAAGTCAAAATTGGAGCTGAAGTCAATAAGGCCTTAAGCCTCTGAAAGCTATCCTCGCACTGATTCGACCACTGAAATGGGATATCCTTCCTAGTCAGCATAGTCAAGGGTGCTTCTATGGAAGAAAATCCCTGAACAAAGCATCTGTAGTAACCTGCTAACCCAATAAAACTGCAAACCTCAGTAACAGTAGTAGGTCTAGGCCACTCACAAACCGCTGAAATTTCCCAGATCAACCCTAATCCCATCCTTAGACACCACATGCCCTAGGAAAGCAACTGACTCAAACCAAAACTCGCACTTTGAGAACTTGGCATAAAGACGATGATCTCTCAAAGTCTGGAGTATAACCCTCAAGTGCTACTCATGCTCATCTCTACTACACGAGTATACCAAGATTTCGTCTATAAAAACTATCACAAATGAGTCCAAATACGGGCCAAGAACCATGTGTATCAAGTTCATAAAGGCTGCAGGGGCATTAGTCAACCCAAAAGACATCACCAGGAACTCATAATGGTCATAACGTGTCCTGAATGCTGTCTTAGGGATGTCCTCCACCCTAATCCTCAACTGATGGTAGCCGAACCTCAAATCAATCTTAGAAAACATGACTGAACCCTGTAGCTGGTCAAACAAGTCATTAATCCTTGGCGTCAGATACCTATTCTTCACTGTCACCCTATTCAACTGCCGATAATCAATACATATGTGCATCGACCCATCCTTCTTCTTCACGAAGAGAACAGGAGCACCCCAAGGTGACACACTCGGTCTAATAAACCCCCTTAGCTAACAGATGGAGCTGCTCCTTAAGCTCTCTCAACTCAGTCGGACCCATACGGTAAAGAGAAATAGAAATGGGCCTGGTGCCCGGCTCTAATTCAAGAGCAAAATCAATATCTCTCTCAGGTGGAAGGCCTGGCAGGTCGGTACGAAACACATCAAGGAAGTCTCTAACCACAGGAACAGAATCAGGAGATGTAGGGTCAGCACTAGCATCTCGAAAATATGCTAGATAATCTAAACACCCACGGGAAATCAAATTCTCAGCTCGAAGAAAAGAGATGATCCCAGACGGTGCATGGCTAACAGAACCCTTCCACACAACCGGGGATACACCAGGCACGACTATGGTAATGGTCTTGGCATAATAATCCAAAACCGCACGGTGAGGGGATAACCAATCCATGCCCAGTATCATTTTAAAATCTAGCATATCAAGGATCATCAAATCACCCCAAGTCTCCAAATCACCAACAGATATCACACAGAATCTCACAATCCGATCCACTACTAAAGAATCTCCTACAGAGGTCGAAACAGAAACAAGAACAGATAATGGCTCACTAGCCAACCCCAAACAAGGCACAAAGTAGGCAGATACATATGAACAAGTGGATCGAGGATCAAATAAAGTCATAGCAGACTGATGGCACACAAAAATCGCGCGTACTAGATTTTATCCCTTTGTCTTCTCATTTACTAGATTCAGAGCCGTCAGTTTGAGGATCAGCAGTTGTGTGACCTTCGTGATCAGGTTGTTCAGGGTGAGAAAAGTCGGGCTACTCTAGATTCAAATGGGGTTCTGAGGTTTGATAGTCGCCTTTGTGTTCCGAGGGTTAGTGATTTGATTCAGTTGATACTTCGTGAAGCACATTGTACTAGATACTTCATTCATCCTAGCGCAGAAAAGATGTAGAGAGAATTGAGACAGCTTTACTGGTGGAGTGGTATGAAGCAGGACGTGGCAGAGTTTGTATCTCGGTGCTTGAACTGTCAGCAGGTTAAGTTCGAGCACATGAGACCGGGTGGTTTGATGCAGCGACTTCCTATTCCTGAGTGGAAGTGGGAAGGTATTACTATGGACTTCGTTGTTGGTTTACCTCGTACTTCTCGTGGGTTTGATTCCATATGGGTGATTGTTGATAGGCTGACTAAGTCAGCACATTTTCTTGCCAGTTCAGACTTCTAATGGTGCAGAGAGGTTAGCTCAGATCTACATATGTGAGTTTTCACCTTCCTTGTACTGTTAGAGCTTGCCTGTAGCGGCCCTAAGTCATTTATGTCTTTCTGGGACCAATAGTTTGGTGCCCTAGCTGTTTGTTTGGTCTTTATGGTCGTATGATAAGTTTTGAAGTCAAGCAAGTCGGCAAAAGTTATCGTAAGTTTCTTTAATAAATTTTCAGGACTTTGGGTCAAATGTCTCAGACCTTTTCTCTCAATATATAAAGAGTTAGAAGTCTCCCAACGTACAAAATTGAAGGTCTACGAGTCTAGTTTCCAACGCAAAAAACCTCACGTCCAACCAATCTTGGAGTAAAAAGTTATGATTGTTTTACCGCGGACTGTCTGGCAGAAACCGGGTCGCGAACCGGGTCGGGTCAAAATTGATTTAAAGCCTCCAATTCACGTTTTAAAATGTCATTTCAGTTCTGAAACAGAGAGAAAACATAAGGGAGGGTTCCAAGAGAGTGATTGAGTGATCAAGGTGCATTTTTCAAATAGAGACCCAGTCTCGAATATTTTCAAATACGCGCGATGTTAATAAAATTCTCGATTTTAGGCTCGCAACCTTAATACGGAATGAGGGTTAAGGTCATACGATTGCACGATTTTTATACTCAGCTCCTAAGGGTATATAGTGGAGTAGAGGTATACGGGCAGTGTCCTTCCATGGAACCTACCTGCTGGGCTGGATCGGCATCGGAGGAGGTACATACAGAGATACCATTTCACTTGAGATCTTCATGCATCATATCATTCATTGTTTGAGGCTCCACCCTTGTTTGTTGTTTGTTGATTGTACGCTCCGGTAGTATGGGATGCCAGAGGGTTTGTTTTCACTTGTTTGTCTTCCTCGGTTGTATGGGTGGCCGGGGGACTGTAGGTAGACTCTTGTTATTTATTTATGGAATTGTTCCCTATTACGGCTAAGTTGTTGGTTTCTGGATTTGAGATTGACATGATTAGTTTGATCTTTGATTTCTATTTTCCCGAGCATGTCTATCTCTACTCTTCACTCCCTTTTCCTTATGCTTGAGGTTACCGGTATACCGTCCATTTCTAGAACTTATTATGTATATATTGTTATCATAAAGATCCAGGTGCGTCTTTTCTTACTTTCACCTGTGTCTTTATGTATATATTCTACCTGCTAGCCTTACATGTTGTTTCTGTTGCCTTCCCACTGGGCTAGTTTCTGTGTACCTTTTTCATTGATTTTCGTGACTACTTGCTTCTACTCTGTCTGTTACTACGCTTTTATCTTATATATGCACAGTCGGCCTATGATACCTACTGGGTACCTTATGCTTCGCATTTTGTGCTCACCCTATCCTCCTGCATCTTTTGGTGCAGATCCTAGCGTGGGACATCGCCGCTAGATTGTTGTGATTCGTTCTTGGAGATCTTTTGGGGACTATTTCAGACTGAGGGTGAGCTCTTGGCGACCGGAGCTTAGCTTTAGTTTATCGTTTGCTTTATGTACTCTATTACCATTCGGAGACGTTTGTATATATTATTTTAGATCGTTTGCACTCCTTATATGTAGGTATGGCTCTACACTATGACACCAGGTCTTGGGTTGGTTTTGGCGCCTGTGTATACACCTGGAAAGAATTCTTCCGCCTGTTGGTTAAATAGTAGTCCATTACTAACCGTTCTTGGCTACGGGGATTGGTTCACCTACGGTGGGGTTGTAGGTGCCATCATGACCGAGAAATCGGGGGAAAAGGAGCACCTTTTTTTTTGTTTACTCTAAAGGATTAGACACTATATTTTTATAGGGAAATTATATAAATACTAGTCAAACCATTAAATATTTCATAATCTATAATTATTTACTAAATCCACAATATATAACCGTTTTCCTTTAATAAGGAAACTAACTATGAAATGTAATTAGTAAAATCAATTAACTCTCTATTCTGGTAAAAATAATTAAATTATCATGTACCTATTAATAAGAAAACACTTATAAAACAAAGATTCATCTTCATTAGACTCTTCACCATTATTCAAATGCTCCATAATTATTGTGTACCTTCATTCTCTCAAATTTATTCTCCGCCTTGACGTGCTCTCGGTAGCAATACACTTCTCTTTTCCTTTTTTTGGGTTACATGTACTCTAAAATCGATGGTAACTCTACAGTAAATGACATATCAAGAATCTGTATATAAGGTATAACGTAGTTGTTTACCTTAAAATTTATTTAGTAGGAAAAAACAGATAGATTTATTTGATTTGAGCAACGAAAATAATCAAATTTAGTTATGAAAATCTTTGATCTAAGATTTGAATCGATGGAGAATAAATAATATTACAAAAAAGATACAATGATTAAAATAATTGAGATAAATAGAGATGAGAAAGCTTATTCAATATCTCAACGATGAAACATAATGTCTCTGGAAACTGCAAGCAAATGCATGTAAACAATAAGCTGATTGAATTGAGAGTAGGAACAAGTTAGAATATATTTCTAAGAGTGTTTTTCATTTATGGATACAAACCAGAGATTGAAGGGGTAAATATAGGTTTGACCTAGTGTTGCTTTCAAACGGACATGCAAGCGTACGTGGTCGTAGAAGCAATATTAAGATTTTACAAATGTTACATATTCAAGATAACATTTCAAATTATAATATATAGTCCTTGATTTTTTTTCTTCCACTTTTCCACATTTTAGAATTCTCATAGATATATATAGTGACTCTATCAAATCCCCACTATTTCATAATTATTTTAAAGCATTTCATATCACTTGATAAGTGACAGGTTTTATATCAGTGTATTCAACATACTGATTTTCGGGCAAAAATGTATATAAACAAGTCGTTCTTTCCTTCACATTTAGTATTTATCTTGTCTTTGAGTGCTAATTCTACAGTTTGCACTAATATTCATCCTGTTTTGATATGTAGGAGTTTCTTGAAATATTTTGAGCTTAAACAAGATAAAAAAAGGGCAAGAAGGAACCAAAAATAACCAAGAAAGGACAAACGTCGCAAAGCATCCCAAAAGAAGCGAAAGTTGGTGAATTGGGCAGCCCTTGCGCCATCCCTTGCTTTGTCAGAGTGGTACAAGACGAAGAGACTTTTGCTTTTATGCAGTAGCACAAGGGATGTTTGTTTAAGAATCTCGTTTGTTCCTTTGTGCCACAGGCTTGCTTTGGAAGTGTGGCGCGAGCCTTTGTCTTCCTAGTCTGTTTTGGATTAGTTTTTTAAAAATCCATGGCTTCCTAGACTCTATAAATACACCACTTCCATGTTTTTAGAGGAGAATTCTAATTTTGTGAAGCAAAATCCAGGGCAAGACTCAAGAACGAATATTTCTTTTATTTTCTTTTATTTGTTTTTATTATTTAAGTGTAAATTCATGAATTCTCTTCTCCATAAGAGATTCATGAGTAGCTTTTTTTTTTTGGTAAACTAGATAATATAATAGTAGAGATTAATATGCATCAGTACATGGCAGAGCGGTTGTGCCGCTTGATAGTTTGCGGGGAGGGGGATAGGAGTAGTAGTAATAATTAGTACAATTAGCCGAAGTAGTTTTTGGCTTTAGAAGCCTAACAAAAAGAGTTCCCTCCTTGTCTGCTTTCAACTTCGTGGAAACAAACAATGGTGGAACTGCCTAGTGCATAAAAGTATTAGCATCCATCATATATCCCTCCTTAGCTAGCGCATTTGCCACTTGGTTCTCCTCGCGAAATCTATACTTGATGGGGAGTTCCTGTAACACCCCAAAAATTCTAAGCCAAGATCTGAACCGTTCTTCATGTGTTGTTAGACCCAAACTAGATAAACGCCATTGACTGCGCATTAATACGAGTCTGGACTAAAAGGTTATCAGCATTTTACTAAATTGTGTCTTTCTATCAAAATGACAGATAGTAACCACGAGAGCCATCTACGGCTCGTGGATCAAACCGCGACCCGTGGTTTGAGTCCGTGAAATCAAACTTGTAGATCAGTTTTTGGGCTGAGATTAACGAGGTTGATCCGTGGGTCATGGATCAAACCACGAACCGTGGTTTTCCCTCGTGGAAATCCGTCCAGAGGCTTGAAAAGTGGTCTGAGAACCACGACCTCTATCCATGGACCATGGTTCATTCCACGGGCTGTGATTCATGTCCATGGAAGCCTATGATGAAATTTTCAAAAGTTTTTAGACTCTTTTTCCAGGGGTATTTTTGTAATTTTTCACTCTTTTAACTTCTAAGTTAAGTCATTTTGGGCAAATTAGAAGGGATTTTATTCCCACTTAGCCTAAGTTCTCTTCCATTCTCTCAATCAAGTTCCAAGAGATGGAAAGGGTCTCCATTCTCCAAGCTCCAAGCTAACGATTCCATCTTCAAGACTCCATCCGTCAAACTCTAGATTAAGAAAGCTTCAATTCAGGTATGTGGGTATTCAATAAGGTATTCTTTCACCCTTATACCCAAAAACCCTAATTTTTATATGGATTTTCATGGATTTTAAATTAGGGTTTTTACCCAATTCTCATGGGCTTTTCTATAAGTTGTTTTCTCATGAATCTATTATGAAATCTAATACTAAATTGTATGATATTGCATGGGTTTTTACAAGTCAATTCCTATTTCATGAATTGAAGGCTAAGTATAGTCAATTTTGCATGCATGGATTGATTTAATCAAATTGGGGTATTTGATAGCATGATTTCATGAATTTCAAGCAAGTGCATGCCTAGTTCCTATGTTTTATGAAAGAGCATGTGATTTTGAAATTGAACTAGTGTCATGCAAGTTTTTATGATATGAATTATTATGCAAGACAAGATACCTAATGTACATCAATGCTCATGAATTATTTTCTAAAACAAGATTTGTGAGTAGTATGAAGATTCGGGTTATGAACATATTTATGAACAAGATTTGACATCTAGATATGTCATATGTATGTGAGCCTCATGTTATGTTTTGGGAGTAGTATTTAGCACTGAGCGATGAGGGTTCTAGATAACCCAAATCCAAAATTAGGTTGCCACTGTAGGTTGCCCTCCGTGGCTTATGACAGGATCCTTATGACGTGGTTCTAACCTTGGCCGATCAGGACAACCTTTTTCAGTGTGGGTGCATGACACTGGACTCCATGTAGCACATCATGGTTATGTCGGTTAAGAGAAATTCCCGTATGAATATTTTCAAGCTACTAAGTTATATGATATTCAGTTTTCAAGCTTTACTCATTGCTTTATGATTTATGCTTAAACTATGATTTTTACGTATGATTTCACTTGAAGTCCTTATACTATGATTTCTCCTAATAATGCATGATTTCAGTTTTAAGTATGTTTTCAAGCCTGTTTTTAGCATGTTTTTTGCATAAGCTCGCATACTCAGTACATTCCATAGTACTGAACGCATACCTCTTTGTGTTGCATCCTATTATGATGTAGATTTTGTAGCCATTCCCAGACTCATGACTAGTATATCAGCAGCACATCTAGTCAGCTTGGTGAGTCCTCCTCATTCGAGGACTTGGAGTTTAACTTCATTTCAGTATTTTAGTTTTTTTCTTCAGTTTTCAGTATTTAGAGTTAGCTGGGGACTTATCCCAACAGCTCGTCAGTAGTAGAGGCTTTCAGACATAGAGTCAGATATTCAGCTGTATTCAGATTGTCATTCTTTTGCTCATTGCTTCTCTTAAAGCTTTCGCTCAGTATTTATGTTGTTTAAGTTTAAGTCATGCTAAGGCCAAGGGTTAGCTTGGGATCACTTGTGATCTCAGGTCTAGTGTTACGTCTACGGGGTAGCCTCGGGCCGTGACAGTTCCCCAGCTGGTGGAGCAAAGCCCTATAATCAGATAAGATAGTAGTGTAAGCACGATGATCATTAATTAAAAAGCCTATCAGTTCTTGGCAATCAGTACCTATACGTAATGGTTTTAAATCATTTTGCTTTGCTATAAGCAATCCCTGTAAGAGAGCATAAAGTTCAGCTTGAGTGGCTTGGGCATTGTGAATGGATCCATTGTAGCTTGTAATCCAATTCCCATAAGCATCCCTCATGACCCCTCCTATACCACCTCTGCCTAGGTCCTTTATGTAGGCACCATCCATGTTGAGTTTAAAACCTATGTTTGGTGGTTTCCATTTGACAGAGGTAGGCCTTGGTCTTGGTTGTTTGGGTCCCTTCCCTGTGAGGGTGAAGTATTCAATGACACGATTTGTAACTGTGTTAATTTTTATATGGCATTTTATTTTGTTATGGTAATTATCATTCCTCACTAGCCATATCTTCCATAAAAATAAAGGGTAAACATCTTGCCATCAAAGATTGTGTTTGACCTTTATTTTAATTTTTTTTATAAGATCAAGCCAATTGGTTCCTTGTTGGTTTATGTACTGGTTTATGACATAGTGCACGCCTAAATCATGCCACATTTTCCTTACATTGGTGCATGTTATTAAAATGTGTTGTATTGTTTCTGGGGAGTCACAAATGCACCAACTTTTATTTACAGGTATGCCTATTGAGTGCAAATAACTACTAGTTGGTGACCGTCCATGTTTGCAAAGCCATAGAAAGTACTTAATTTTATTTGGACAGTGTAGTTTCCAGATCCAATTGAAAGGGTCTTTACAGTCCATGTCTGAGGCCAATTGCATGGCATGCGTTGGTATGTTATTCATGCATGCCTTTGCTAGAGTTGTCCTCCCAGCTTGATTAAGAAATTTTGTTTTCCAGTCTGTCATTTTGGAGTGCAGGTTTTCAATTATGAATTGGTAGTCGTAGCATGTACGCTGCTTATGGCTTATAGGGAAGCCTAAATATTTTCCAAAGCTACTGCCCACTTTGATACCCAGTATCGCAGAGATTGTAGCTTTGACTTGAGGAGGGCAGTTTTTGGAGCATATTATTTTTGACTTGGACAGGTTAATTGTCTGTCCAGAGGCCTCACAAAACTCATCAAGTATTTCCTTGACGTGTGAGGAGTTGGTATGATTTGCACGAGCTATTAGAACGAGATCATCCGTAAAGAACAGGTGTTGAGAGATATGGTCCTTTCTTGGAGATCTTGATTGGGTTCCATACTTTATTTTGAACTGCTAAATCAATTCTTCCCCTTCATTTTTTGGAAATGTGTGATTATTTCTTGTACAATTATAGCATTATCCGTTGCTTGTCTATTCTTGAGGAAACTTGATTGGCATGGACCAATTAACTGGTCCATTATAGGTTTAAGCCGCTGAGCTAAAATCTTGGTGATTATTTTGTAAGTAGTATTACAGAAGCTTATTGGTCGATAATCTTTAAGTTTATGGGCACCCTTAATTTTGGGGATTAGACAAATGTGCGTTTCATTGATATTCTCCGGTATGGAGTTTACTGTGAAGGCTTTGACACATAGATCAACAACCGATGTACCCACTATGTTCCAGTAATGTTGGTAGAAGAAAGGGTGTAGGACGTCTAGTCCAGGTGCTTTGAAAGCCTCAAAGGAGAAGACGGCACTATGAATTTCACTTTCAGTTAGGATTGTCCCAATAGTTGATAGATCATGATCTCCCAAAGTGTTTTATTTGTTTAGGTCCAAAAATTGGGATGATTCTTGGTTTGTACAAAAAGCACGGAGAAGTAGTTGTGAGTTTGGGAGTTTATGGATTGTAAGTCATAATCCCATACACCTGCATCATTTTGTAATGCAAGGATACGATTTTTTCTTCATCTATTTAAAGTTGTTGTATGAAAACCTTGTGTTAGAACCCCCCTCATTAAGCCAGTGGACTCTCGATTCTAATTTCTAAAACTCTTCTTCTAGCCTTAGAACCATATTGTATTCTTTGAGGAGATCCGCCTCTAGTTGTATGAGGAAGGAGCTGTGGTGGTAATTTGGGGATTTTTGGATCCCCTCTATACGCCTTAGCAACTTCCTTTTTTATAGAATATGTTTCCAAACGTTGTTTTATTCAAAATAGTCACTTGTTTTGTGAATATCGGGATTGCCTGAGTTATGTCTTGGCAGTTCTGCCAACTCGAGGCAATAATATGTGGCAACTCTGGGTGAGAAGACCACATAGATTCGAATCAAAATAATTTGGCAGATTGTACAATGTTATTTTTAAAAAGGGATATAAGCATTGGAGAGTGGTCAGAGTGTGTGCGTGGTAAGTGATGTACTTGTGCATCCAGGAAGCTGTGTAACCATTTGTCATTAGCAAAGAAATGGTCTAGTCTTTCAGATATTAGACTTGTGTTTGACTTGTATCGCTTATTTCGCCACGTGTACTGGCTACCCTTAAACCCCATGTCAGTTAGTTCAAAGTAGTTAACTACTTCCAAAATGTATTTTGTATGGGAGTTATTTATCGGCCTACCCCCAGTTTTCTCTGCATTACTCAGAAGTTCATTAAAGTCTCCTCCTATGAGCCATTGCCCATCATAATGGTCTTTAATATTTTTTAGGTTATCTATACACTTATATACATGCATACATTTAAATATATATATATATATATATATATATATATATATATATATATATATACACATTAACTGCAGTGAAATTTAGGAATACCTCTAGCCATAATGATCAAGTGCAGAAAACGTATAGACTTGAAAAACCTACAAAAGAAGAAGATGTTTGCGGAGGTTTTCTAGACTGTATCTGGTGAAACTGTAGTTGTCTGATTTGATGAAAACACAGGTATAGATAACCAGCCAGTCCAGGAACCCCACAGTTTGTAGAAGTCTTATTCCTCCCATCAAAGAATAAGTCTCCAAGAGTCCAACCTCATCTAGAACTTTTCCCAAGCATTATCACCAAATAATAATTATAAAATAATTATATAAATTTACTATGTATAAATATAAAATCAATTAGTAATGTGTGGCCCACACTTAATAAAAATCTAACATTCTCCAACTTGGGCCACATATTACTAATCCAGGTGATAATGAATGAAACTTCAATATGAGTAAACACAAAAATATTATCATGCAAGAATCATGGCGGTCCTACCCATTGTAAGTCTAATGCTTCCTTCCATGTATCAAAAATATTTCTCTAGCTTTCAATAAGCTTCCATCAACAATAATATGGTGTTGATCCTTAGGGGTTCAACTTTATGCATCCCCATGGATACTGAATATGAAAATTGAATGCGCAAATAACAAAACTTCATATTCATAATAAAATGTCTGAAATAGTCGACAAAAGTGGAAAAGCAAACACTAATTAATACACTAACTAGGGCCAATAACACCCATACTCTCAACATGATCCCTATATTGAACTGCCGACAATGCTTTAGTTAAAGGATCATCAATCATACGAGACGTATTTATGCGTTCAATAGATATTACATTAGCCCTAACTTTTTCCTTAACCACAAGGAACTTGATCTCCATGTGTTTACTGTGACTTCCGCACTTATTATTCTTCGCGAAAAAGACTGCAACTGAATTATCACAATGAATTCGAATAGGCCTTGTAATGGAGTCGAAAATCAAAAGTCGTGATATGAAATTCTTCAACCAAACAGCCTGTGTCGTAGCTTCATAGCACGCAATGAATTCTGCTTCCATGGTAGATGATGTTGTAATGGACTGTTTTACACTTTTCCAGGATACTACTCCTCCTGTTAAGAGGAAGATATACCCTGAAGTGGACTTGAGTGTGTCCTTCAATCCACCAAAGTCAGAATCTGAATATCCAATCAACTCTAACTGGTCAGAATACTTGAAGGTCAATTTGTAGTCTTTAGTTCCTTGCAAATATCGCATGACCTTCTTTGCAGCTATCCAATGCTCTTGTCCAGGATTGCTTTGATATCTACCAAGCATCCCAACTATAAATGCCAAATCAGGTCGGGTACAGACTTGAGCATACATAAGGCTTCCCACTGCTAATGTGTAAGGTACATCCTCCATTTCCTCCTTTTCCAGTGTGTTTTGAGGACACTGACCTTTATGGAACTTATCTCCTTTAATAATTGGAGCGGTTGAAGGCTTGCACCCACGCATTCTAAATCTCTCTAAAACCTTTTCAATGTAGGCTCTTTGAGATAAACTCAATACTTTATTAGTTCTATCTCGGTGAATCTCTATGCCTATGACAAAAGAGGCTTCACCCATATCCTTCATCTCAAAGTTTTGTGAGAGAAAATCTTTAGTTTCTCGGAGCATCCTCAAATCATTAGTAGAAAGTATTATATCATCAACATACATGATTAGGAAAAAAATTTTACTCCCACTGGATTTAAGATATATACAGTGGTCAACAACGTTCTCCATAAATTCAAAAGAACTAACAACGCTGTCAAACTTAATGTACCACTGACGGGAGGCTTGTTTTAATCCGTATATTGATCTTTTTAACTTGCAAACCAAATGTCTCAGAGTACTAAACCCTTCAGGTTGACGCATGTATATCTCTTCCTCAAGATGTCCATTCAAGAATGTCGTTTTCACATCCATCTGATGTAGCTCTAAATTAAAATAAACTACTAATGCCATGATTACCCTAAAAGAGTCCTTCTTAGAAACTGGAGAGAAGGTCTCATGGTAATCAATTCCTTCAACTTGAGTGTAGCCTTTGGCAACAAGTCTAGCCTTGTATCTTTCAACTTTCCCTAAAGAGTCTCTTTTGGTCTTAAAGACCCATTTACAGCCAATGACAGCTGACTCTTCAGGTAATTCAACAAGATCCCAGACTTGATTCTCTTCCATAGACTCCATCTCATCTTTCATGGAATCATACCACTGAGTAAAAAAATTTCCACTCATTGCCTCAGAAAATGAACATGGATCATCTTTACACCCAACATCAAAGTCGACTTCTTGGAGGTAGACAACATAGTCACTATAAGTAGTAGTTTTCCTTATTCTCGTGGATTGTCTTCGACCTTCCTATGGATTTAATTCCTGAGGTTCTTGATGGTCATTCTCAATAGGAGCTTGTTGAATCATTTCTTGTTCTAATTGCCCTTGATTTAAATCAGAAATGTCTTTGTTTGTGACAATCCAATTTAGTGAAACATTATCAGGCAATTGAGATGATTCATTTTCTTCCTCAAAGATAACTGTACGAGGAAGTTCACTCCCACTAATCCACGAGTCTTTAAGGAATTTAGCATTTCTAGAATCAACAATATTTATAGCATAAGAAGGACGGTAAAATATGTATCCCTTACAATTAAGTGCATAACCAATGAAATGACCTATTGTTGTCCTTGGATCTAATTTCTTTAGGTTTGCATTATAGATCCTAACCTCAGCAGGACAACCCCAAATGCGCAAGTGACCTAAACTAGGTTTCCATCCAACCCATGTCTCATATGGCGTCTTAGGGACCGCCTTAGATGGAACCCAGTTCAGAATATAGGCAGAGATTTTCAGTGCTTCACTCCATAGAGAAACAGGCAAGTCAGAATGACTAATCATGTTTCTTACTATATCCATAAGCATTCTGTTCTTTCTTTCAGCCACACTATTTTGTTGTGGTGTGCCCGGTAATGAATATTGAGCAACAATATCTTCTTGCTCAAGGAACTTAGCAAATGGACCAGGCAATTGTCCCTTTTCTGTGTACCTACCGTAGTAATCACCACTCCTGTCAGACCTCACGATCTTTATCTTTCTCTCCTTTTGCTTTTCTACTTCTGTCTTAAATATCTTAAAAGCATATAGTGCTTCAGACTTTTCGAAAAGCAAATAGAGATATATATATATATATATATATCTAGAATGGTCATCAATGAATGAGATAAAGTACCTCTGACCGTTAAAACAGGGAGGAGTAAATGATCCACAGATATCAGTGTGCACAATTTCTAAAACTTCAGAGCTTCTTCTAGCACCTTTAGTGGACTTGTTAGTCTGTTTGCCCTTTATGCAGTCTATACAAGTCTCAAAGTTAGAAAAGTCTAGAGTTTGGAGAACTCCATACCTTTCTAATCTCTTAATCCACTCAATGGAGATGTGTCCCAATCTCTTGTGCCATAAAGAAGCAGAATTTTCATTTACATCACTTCTCTTTATGTCAGCATTAACATGCTTAGCCAGGTACTTGCTCTCAAAAATGGGATCTAAATTAAACCTGAATAATCCATCATTTAAAGTTCCATTACCAATAACAACATCATTTTTGAAAATTTTAAAGCCAAATTTTTGGAAAAGAAATTCATAGCCAGAATCAACAAGTTTTGAAATTGAAACCAAATTTCTTGAAAATGATGGAACATAAAAGGTGTTCTCTAAAATAATTGAAAATCCAATTTTCAAAATTAGTTTAAAAGATCCCACACCTTCAACTTTAGAGCAAGTCTTACTTCCTGAATAGAGGCTCTCTTCATTTCTTTGTGGCTTTCTTAAATTTAGAAAACCCTTCTTACTATTAGCCTCACGGATTGAAGAACCAGAATCAATTCACCAAGAATTAGAAGGAGCATCTATTAGAAGTGATTCATAACACACTAATGCCAGAAGATTTACTTTCTTTTCGAGCCATATGCTATCTTTTCATAAACTCATCAAATCACTGAAGGTAGTACTAGCAAAATTGGAAACCAAAAATTGATCAATAGTAGTGGGAAAAACTGCACAAAAAATAAAAATTACTTTAGTGCTATGAGAAAATTTTAACTTGACGCTAGTAAATTCAAACATCACCTTTGGGCAGAAGTTTTGCAAACTGCATGAAATTTACTAACTATAGAACTGAAATAATTTAAATAAAAGAATCGTTCGAACTTTACCGTACCTTTGGGCAATCGAAAAAATTTGTTCTTAATATTTAAATATTTCATTCTACCCCAATTAATTCCCTCATATTAACAGTACCTTTGGGCGACCGGCTAATCACCTAATGAATTAATTGCAATATTAATACCATACCATTACAAGGTTGACATATCTTGACTATCAAATTTAAGATGCTTTGGCTACTCTTAAATTTGTAGACACGTAACCTTTGGTATTAATGATTTACCTTCAATGTCATTCTCTATATGAGATATTCAAAATCTAATTCCTTATAGTTTTAGGATGCGTGAGCAACCCTAAAACCTTAGATTTAAGAAAATTTCATGACAATAAATCATCTCTCAATTTATTTTGATTAACCAATATAAATATTAATCTCAAATAAACATCTAAGCAGAGATTAACAATTGAACCAAAATAACACTCTTTCTAGCACCTCTTTTAATAAATAATATAAATATTAATAAGGTTAATGTATATTTTATAACCAAATATGGAATAGGACAGAAAAATTCTATATTCACGTAGGTAGGCATTTTTAAAATCATGAATTTTCTGTAACCCATAAACAGTACCGCCTCCAACCAATTTATTTATAAAGGAGTTCAAATCAACAATTACAATCACATGATTTTAGAAAAATGGATTATGTTGTCATCACTGTATTTGATATATCTATAAAAAGAAGACTTTGATAACTAAAATTTTAAAACGTTGACTGAAAATATTCACCCAAAGCCAATCACCTTTCAAAAGTAACCTACTGAATTTGTTTTTCCCTTTATTTGTCTTATTTATTCTTATTTATCTAAAAGAATTTCTTGAAGGAAAAAACTTTTATAACATACTGCCGCAAAAAAAGTATATAACTAATAAGGAAAAGTCTTCTTATTTGTTTAAAACAGAACTATTGAAATAGAAAGCAAAATTTGAAAATCGGACAGATTGTTTGTCCAATCTCTCCATACAATAATTCAAGATTTTTTACAAATAATATGCACCAATTAAAATAGCATAGAGGGTGGCTCTTGATACCACACTGTAAGAATTTATACACTTATATACATGCATACATTTAAATATATATACATTAACTGTAGCGAAATTTAGGAATACCTCTAGCCATAATGATCAAGTTCAGAAAATGTATAGACCTGAAAAACCTATAAAAGAAGAAGATGTTTGTGGAGGTTTTCTAGACTGTATTTGGTGAAATTGTAGTCGTCTGATTTGATGAAAACACATGCATAAATAACCAGTCAATCCAGAAACCCCACAGTTAGTAGAAGTCTTATTCCTCCCATCAAAGAATAAGTCTCCAAGAGTCTAACCTCATCTAGAACTTTCCCCAAGCATTATCACCAATAATAATTATAAAATAATTATATAAACTTACTATGTATAAATATAAAATCAATTAGTAATGTGTGGCCCACACTTAATAAAAATCTAACATGGATTTCTTGAGCATTAGTAGCAATATCATCTAGCTCCAGCACAGTGTCGTCCCAAAGGACTACTAACCCACCTGAATTCCCAATAGCTGGGACTTGGATCATCCTTGTGAATGGAAAGTTATCAACTAAATATTAGTGGTCCTGCATTTTAGTTTCTATGAGCACAACTAGGGGGACCTATGCCAGTCGAGCTTTAAAGTTCCTTCTAAACTCCGTTCCGTTGCTACCCCTATAATTCCGTACTATCAGATTCATGGATCTGTTGTTCGCTTGGGGGACTATCGGTGGCTGCTGGTTCATCGATCTCGAGGGGTTCCCATTCCTCAAGGTGGGGTTCATTACTACTACGTAGTTTCCTATCTCCGGAGTGGATGGAGTTCGAATATCTAGAGAGCTTTTTAGTAGAGTAGGGGGACACATAAGGATGCATTTTTTTTACGAATTTCTCTTTGAATATCATCACTTTTACCTCCTTCAATATCATTATTTCCGTTCAAGTTTCCCTCAGTAATTCTATTGCCTCTTCTATTTCGTGTATTTCTATATTTTCCTCCAACTGTGGAATTAGATGGGGAGGAATTTGTACTAGAGTTGGATTTGGAACCTGGGAGGATGACGCTACGTTGTTTGGTGTTGGGATGGTTGGACCCTCCTCCGCAACTGTGTGCACCACTGTTGAGAACAACGGGTTTGTCTCCTCAGCATCCAGCTGGGTGCTCTACGTAGTGAACGCCGCCTCCGGCACCTGTTGGGGGAAATAGAATGTGTCTAGATTTGTTACGTGACTCAGCGAGTTGAAGAAGAGCATTTGCCACGTCGGATAGTGATAAAATGGCATCTGTGGGAACTGGAAGTTCAGTGGTGGCTGGAGTACCATCGACAACAATAAATGATTGTTGTAGGTTTCCATAGCCAGCTTCATCCCTTCTGACACTACCTGGGCTAGGAAAGGCATGGGTGGTGAAGAAAGTGCTCTCCCCTACCATCACTGGGAAGGTTGGGAACGGAGGGACGGGTGGTGGAAAGGAGTTCATGATGTTTGGAGTGGAGTTGCTTGTCTGAGCCCTATGGGTTTGAGGAAAGAGAGTGCGCCTCATGGAGTTCCTGCGTTGTTGGGATATAAAGGGAAGTCTTGGCACTTTCTGGTATATGTGGAAGGTCTATAGTGATAGAGTTGATAGGAATGGAAACTCTATTTAATAAAGGGGTTTCTACTTTTGGTAAGGAGGTACTAGGAATATTGGTACTCAATAAATTGTTCCCATTTATGGTTTTGTCCAGGTTTGGAAAGTGACCTATAGGATATAGGGACTGTATTTTCCTTAGATGGCGTATTTGTGAAGCTTTTTTTTAGCTTCTTGGGATTACGTTTACAGCTGTGCTATTGTGTGGATTGTGGAGTTGCCACGTCGACTAGATAATTAGATAGATTAGAAAAATCCGTTGTTAGTAGTTTTGGGTTATCTTTTGCTAGAATTTTTGAAAGATTGCTGTTGCATAGGCTAGGTGTAGCTTCTGTAGGGGTCATTTTAGGGTCTAGAATAGGTGTATAGGGTCCTGTAGGTGCCGCCTTACTATTCTCAGATAGTGTAGTAAATTCATTTTTTATTTTTGTAATATTTGTGTCATCTGCGGGTAGGGTGAGCACCAAATGCGGATCATAATGTACCCAGTAGGTATCATAAGTCGACTGGGCACATATAAGATGAAAGCGTAGTAACAGACAGAATAGAAGCAAGTAGTCACAGAAATCAACGAAAGGTACACAGGAACTAGCCCAGAGGAAAATCAACAGAACCACATGTGAGGCCAGCAAGAAGAATATATACACCATAGGCACAGGTGAAAGTAAGAAACAACGCACCTGGGATCCTTATGATAACAGTATATACATAATAAGTTCTAGAAATGGACGGTATACCGGTAACCTCAAGTTTAAGAGGAAGAGGGAAAGAGTAATGATAGGCATGCTCGGAGACAGGAATCAAACTCAACTAATCATATCAATCTCAAATCCAAATACTAACAGCCTAGCAGTAACCAATTTCATGCTTAACCGTAACAGGGAACAATTCTGTAAGTAAATAGCAAGAGTCTACCTACAGTCCCCCGGCCGCCCATTCAACCAAGAAACACAAACAAGTGAAAACAAACCCTCCGGCATCCCATACTACCGGAGCGTACAATCAACAAACAACAAACAAGGGTGGAGCCTCAAACAATGAATGATATGATGCATGAAGATCTCAAGTGAAATGGTATCTCTGTATGTACCTCCTCCGGTGCCGATCCGGCCCAGCTGGTAGATTCCATGGAAGGACACTGCCCGTATACCTCTACTCCACCGTATACCCTTCCTTCGGCACACGCATCCCGAAGCCCCAGGCCCGGATGGCAAGGTACATGGAGGTCCCTGACCCCATACTAAAACTCAGTAGCAAAACATGTCATCCGGAAGCAAGTCTGGGTTCAAGATAGAGACCCAGTCTCGAATATGCATGCCCAGACCCTGTCCAGGACTAAAGTAGTGGGAAAATATCTCAAAAACCCCTCCAAGGGTGCCCGGGCATAACTGGGTCTAAACAATAGAAAGTCATCTCAGGTGCTCGGTCCGACCGAGGCTAAAATCATCTCAAGTAGCAAGAAAACTCAACTAGCACCCCGGCCCTGCCGAGTCTAGCGTTAATCGTAAAACTGGTGATATAAATCATAATTTTACCTTCTTTTACCCAAGGTACCATCTGCTGCATCATCAGCTGATGCAAGTAGCAAGCTCCCATTCCAGTTGGCTGGGCAACTTTGACAAAGGAGGGTGAGTTGCTTGGAGTGGCCGTAGTAGTGTCCTTTGATTGGTTTGTATTTTTCCGGTACTTGAAGATTTTGGAGTCGAGATACTTACCTGTGTTAGCATCAAATAAATTGACGCTAATACCTGGTGCATCTTCGTGTGGAGTGATGTTTGGTCTCTTCCCCTATTTTTTTTCGCCTGGGAAAAGTCACGACCTGCCAAGGTTCCTCTGTGTTGCATGTGCTAGTGCTAGCTTGTGTGGTGTCGCTTACCTGAGTCGGCTATTTCTGTTGTTGTGTCTCGTTATTGGTAGCCGGTGAGTCCGAGCATTTGACAGTGTTGTGTCCAAGAACTCCACATCTAGTGCATCGTATATCTGACGCTTCATAGACTATGGGTTGTTTGTGATAGCCAAGGAAAACGTACTTTTTCACCGGGATCCCAATTGGCACCTCCACACAGATGCGTGCATAACGACCTCTTAATGTAGACAAGGTGCAGACATAAGTCTTTACTAATCCCCCAGTTTATTTCCTACCTTAGCTAAGATGCCGTGATCATAAAATTTTGTAGGTAACTCTGGCAATCTGATCCAAATGGCATAGAAAGTTTCCTGCGCTTCGGACGCTACGAAGTTCGGATGCCATTTCTTAACAGATAGGAAATAACCATTAACAAACCAAGGGCCCTGTTGGAGTTTTTGGCATATTTTTCTCCTTGTAGAACTTGACAATGTAGTAGTCATGCCCGAGGTCAATTAGTATAAGTTCCTCTGTGGCCCTCCACATTGTGGATAGTTTCCTTTTAAGGTACTGGTGGCTTATACATTTACCAAAGACCTTGATGATGATGGAGTAGGCCCATGGTCTATAGATTCACTTTTTCTCTTCATTTGTTAGCTCTATGGAGTCATCATCCCTTGGTTCGAGGATTGTATTGTTATTGTTTATAGTGCCCTTTCCTTTGCGAGCCGCTCATTGAGGTTCATTTAGCAACATGTCTGCATCATGTTCATGTGCTCCTCGATCGGGTTGTTCTGTGCTGTTTGGATAGGGGGTTAGTAGAGTATTTTTTGAAAGTTGAGGAGGTTGGGAGTTGGGCAACATCCATGCTTGTGTCCATGTTGGTTTCAGCTTGTAGGTCCATTGACATCTCTTTGTCTTGAGGCTTCGGCGGGATATGGATATCAACACTGGTGCTCATACTGTTCTCCAGAGCTTCCTCTGTAGGGAGCATTTTTCCTTATCCTAGGATTCATTTGTAGCTAAACTTCTTAGTTCTAGGGTTTTGGCGAATACATGTTGATTGGAATTTTATTATCGTTTATATTTATTCAAGTTTTCCATTTATGAGTTATTTATTTCTTCTTGATTTTAATGGGTTGATTTTTTGATGAAATAGTTAAACACTATCTGTGGCTCATAAATTGAACTTGAAAAAGAAAATTTATGAGCATATAAAGATGGAATAAGGCTTGTTTATGAAACTTATAGGGAAAGAGGAACGATTCGCTACTAAGATAGAAATATAATCTTTAGTTTTGCCTAGTTTGAAAGAGTTGGTTTGGTTTTTTGTGGGGTTCAATCCATGTGGAAGAAAATCCCATGTGCCAATTTACTTGGCTAGGAAATAAACTTGGAGAGCAAGCAAAAATTTGTGGATGATAAATTTTGTATTTATTTTTCTTTTTCTTATTTTGTGCTTGGAGCCCAATTTTGGCCATCTATAAAGAGATGACCATTCTTCATTGTAAAACCATCCCAAAAATCATAGTAAATCCATTGTAAGAGTAGAGAGTTGAGAGAGAAATTCTCTTAGGTGCAATTGTGATATCTCCCCTTTCTTTGTTAATAATGTATAGGCAGTTGTTCTCTGGTGGACGTAGGATCATTCTGATCCGAACCACGTTAAATCTTGTGTTCTTCCTTGTTCTTTCTTTTACATTTCCGCTATCAATTGGTATTTGAGCCAAGGTTTTGTCTGAGTATGCTCTGTGGTTGCAGCACAGTCTGAACTTCCACATTAGAAAAGAATTACTTTGATTTTCTATATTTCCAAATACTATCTGTAGTAGAAAAGGAAGAACAAGTAACGATGAGTTCCATGAAGTTTGAAATTGATAGATTTAGTGGGCGCAACAACTTCAATATCTGGAAGATCCAGATGACGGCGTTACTGCAGAGGGAAGGTTCAATCCATGCTATTGACGGAAAGTACCTCGATGGCACATCGAATTTTGACAAGAAGAAGATTGAAGGGGATGCATTAAGTGTAATCCAACTGTCCCTTGCTCCTAACGTGCTTTGTGAAATGAGGACATGTACCGAAGAGACGGCCAAAAAGTTATGGGATAAGCTGCAAGGGCTTTACCAGGACCGATCGGTGACAACAAGAATGTTATTACAACGGCGTCTTCACACATTTAAGATGGATTCAGGTACTTTATTGCAAGATCACCTAGATGCGTTCAATAAACTTGTCATGGACTTACAGACTGCCGGAATTAAAAAGAACGAGGAGACGCTTGCATGTGCTTTGATATTTTCATTGACTTCAAAATATCGTGATATTGAGAATTCAATGATGTATAGCAAGGAGCCTATAACCCTTGAGCAAGTGTGGCAAGCACTTAACTCTTGTGATGTGCAGAGGCATTTTGAAGGAGATAAAGATGATGAAGCTAGTGGGCTCTTTGTGAGAGGTCGTACTAGACAACATGGAAGGAGCAAATCAAAGCACAAATCGAAGTCTCATGTGAACAAGAAGAATGTGGAGTGTTGGTGATGCCATATGAAGGGGCACTTTGAACAAGATTGCCCAACGTCAAAGTCCAAAGAAAAGGCGAGTGCATCCATTGTTGAACAGGTACATGATTCTGATAATGAATATGTACTTACAACATCATGCAATAATGGAGTCTATGGCAACAAATGGGTGCTAGATTCTGGTTGTACTCTGCATACGACATTCCGAAGAGATTGGTTCAGCAACTATGAAAAAAGTAGAGGAACCGTAGTAATGGGAAATAATGAAACTTGTAAAATAGTTGGCATTGGCTCCATTCGGGTTTGCTACCATGATAGAATCGTGAGGACTATTAAAGAAGTCCATCATGTTCCTGATCTGAAGAAGAATTTAATCTCCCTGGGTACTCTGGATAAACAAGTCTACAAGTACATGAGCGAAGTAAGAACTATGAAAGTGACTAAAGGTTCTTTAGTCATGCTGAAGGCCAAGTGGAGGATGGCCTTTACACACTAGCCGGACGCACCATTGTTGGCTCTGTAAATGCATCTACAGTGCAATTATCCAATTATGATAAGGCAAGATTATGGCACATGAGACTGGATCATATGAGCGCACGAAGACTGGAGATATTGAGCAACCGTACCTTTTTTAATGGTGAGAAGATCAGCACACTTGAATTTTGTGAGCACTGCGTTCTAGGGAAGCAGAAGAAGGTCAGTTTCAGCACTGGCAAACACAAGATGGGAGGGTGCTAGACTATATCCATTCAGATTTATGGGGTCCCTCTAAACTTTCATCGAAGGGTGGAAAGAGGTATCTTCTCACATTCATTGATGGTTTTTCATAAAAGGTTTGGGTGCGTTTCTTGAAGGCAAAAAGTGATGCTTTTGAAGCATTTAAAGAGTGGAAAATATTGGTTGAGAATCACATGGAGCAAAAAATCAAGTATCTTCGCACAGACAATGGCTTGGAGTTTTGCAGTGAAGAGTTTAATGATTTCTGCAAGGTTCATGGGATCGCAAGACATAAGACGGTCAGGCACACCCTACAGCAAAATGGTGTTGCCCAGAGGATGAACAGAACTCTTCTTGAAAAGGCTCGTTGTATGCTCCTACAAGCCAAAATGTCCAAAGTGTTTTGGGCTAAAGCAGTTCACATTGCTTCTCATATTGTCAATCGATCTCCAGCATCAGCGATCGACTTTAAGACTCCAAATGAGGTATGGTCAGGTGAACCCTCTAACTATTCATACTTGCGAGTATTTGGGTGTCCAACTTATTATCATGTTAATGAAGGAAAGCTTGAACCAAGGGCTAAGAAGGCCATATTCGTAGGGTATGTTGATGGAGTAAAAGGGTACAAGCTTTGGTGTTTGTCTTTACTCAAATTTGTGGTTAGTAGAGATGTTACCTTTTATGAATCCTCTATACTTGATCCTCGTAAAGTTTTTGTGGAGTTATTAGGAAATGAGAACAATGAGCAGGTGGAGCTACCGGTGGAGCTTGTCAAGGAAAAGGATCAAGAGACTCAAGTTGATGAGTCAAAATATGCAAATCTTGAAGAACTTGTTGTCAATGAACCATACACAATTGTGAAGGGAAGGGACAAGAGGCAGACACGAAGACCAGAACGCCTTATAGAGCAAGAAAATCTGATTGCATATGCGTTCGTGGCTGTAGAAGAAGAGATTAAGGATCTTGAGCCCTCCTCGTATATTGAAGCAACTTTTTTCAAGGATGCTGCACAATGGCGGTTAGCCATGGCGGAAGAGATAGAGTCTCTTCACAAGAATTAGACATGGGTCTTAGTTAAAAGGCCAAAGGGGAAGAAAATAGTTGGATGCAAATGAGTCTACAGAAAGAAAGAGGGAATTCCAGAAGTAGAAGATGCTAGGTTTACGGCGAGATTGGTTGCAAAGAGTTTCAGTCAGAAGGAGGGAATTGACTACAATGAGATCTTCTCTCCAGTCGTGAAACATAGCTCAATTCGCGTGCTACTAGCATTGGTTGCATAATTTGACTTGGAGTTTCAACAGCTTGATGTCAAAACTGCTTTCTTGCATGGTGATCTAGAAGTGACAATCTATTTGGATCAGCCTGAAGGTTTCCTAGTTGAGGGAAAAGAAGATCATGTATGAAAATTGAAGAAGTCTTTGTATGATTTGAAGCAATCCCCTAGATAGTGGTCCAAAAGGTTTGATGCATTCATGACTACACATGGATTCTCAAGGAGTGCATTTGATAGCTGTGTGTATCACAAGAAGATGTCTGGTAACTCAATGATTTATTTATTGTTGTATGTTGATGATATGCTTATTGCTGCTAACAACATCACAGAGATAAATGTTTTGAAGAAACTGTTGAGCAAGGAATTTGACATTAAGGATTTGGGAGCTGCAAAGAAAATCCTTGGTATGGAGATTTCAAGAGGAGACGGTGTCATACATCTTTCTCAGAAAAGGTACATCGGAAAGGTTCTTGAGAAATTTAATATGCATTTGTGCAAACCTGTAAGTTCTCCGTTAGCTCCTAATTTTAAGCTTTCAGAGTTACAAATGCCTCAGTCTGAGGATGAGGTGGAGCATATGTCAAAGGTTCCTTATGCTAGCACAGTTGGTAGTATTATGTATGCTATGGTGTGCACACATCCAGATATTGCTCAATCTGTAAGTGTGGTAAGCAGGTACATGGCCAACCCTGGAAAGAGGGATTGGGAAGTTGTCAAGTGGATATTGAGATATCTCAAGGGAGCTTCTGATGTTGGCCAAACCTTTTGAAAAATTGAAGGTATTTCAGTTCTCGGTTATGTAGATTCTGACTATGCAGGGGATCCTGATAGAAGGAGGTCCACAACTGGATACATCTTTACTCTCGTTGGTAGTGCCGTTAGTTGGAAATCGACTTTACAGTCGATTGTCGCTTTGTCTACAACAGAGGTAAAATATATGGTAGCAACAGAGGCTGTGAAAGAAGCTATCTAGTTGAAAGGTTTGGTGGCAGAATTGAGTTTGGTTCAACTGGAATCAACTCTAAGATGTGATAGTCTAAGTGCTATTCATTTGATTAAAAATCAAAGATTTCATGAGCGCATCAAACACATTGATGTCATATTTCATTTCATTCAAGATGTTGTGGAAGAGGGAACTATAAAGGTCGTGACGGTTATCACAGATGATAACGATGTAGACATGTTGACCAAGATAGTCCCGCTCGCCAAGTTTGCATATTGCAAAGACTTGGCGGGAGTACGCATCAACTGATGCAACTATAAGAGAACAACTGTTAGGTGGAGCTAGTATGTTCAATAAAGGTTTGATTCTTCTTGTTTCTTACAACGGGGTTGCCCAGTAAGCTTAGAAGTTTTGGCCGGAGTTGTTCATACGCATGCTCGAACGCAAACCAAGGTGGAGATCGAAAGAGTTGGTTTGGTTTTTTGTGGGGTCCAATCCATGTGGAAGAAAATCCCATGTGCCAATTTACTTGGCTAAGAAGTAAACTTGGAGAGCAAGAAAAAAAATTGTGAAGGACAAATTTTGTATTTATTTTTCTTTTTTTTTATTTTGTGCTTGGAGCCCAAGTTTGGTCATCTATAAAAGGATGATCATTCTTCATTGTAAAACCATACCAAAAATCATAGTAAATCCATTGTAAGAGTAGAGAGTTGAGAGAGCAATTCTCTTAGGTGCAATTGGGATATCCCCCCTTTCTTTGTTAATAATGTAAAGGTTGTTGTTCTCTGGTGGACGTAGGATCATTCTGATCCGAACCACGTTAAATCTTGTGTTCTTCCTTGTTCTTTCTTTTACGTTTTCGCTAACATAGTTAATACAGATAAAATCTTATAACATTGACTTCATTATCGATCGACGACCATAGAAAAAATAGGAGTTAAGAATATTCTAGTAGTCTTAGAGTTGTTGGAGAAAAGCTTAATAAGTGATATCAACTTGCAACTAATAACTAAGGAAAATAAATAATTGTGACGCTCTGAAGACTCAACTAGATTGCTAAAGCCAAAGCCCTAGACCTTTCTCCAATTTTGTAACAACCAGCATTTACAACTTTCTTAAATATTTATAGAATAACTACAAAACCTTCAATTGTTTTTTTTTCGAATAGAAAAATAAAACTTTGAGTTGGACATCAATATTTTAAATCTTTGTGGGTACAATATCTGGACTTAAGAATATTATATTACTTGTACGAGCATGTGCACTTGCATGTACGTTTAGACGCAATAAGTTTTTGGTATCATTGCCAGGGATTTGACAAAGATTGTTTTTCTAGTTTGAATTTTTGATTAGCTATTCAGATTTTACTTGTTTTTCTTTTTTTTTAGTGCATCATAGGTTAGAAGTTAGTTTATGCCAGATATCAGGGTCAAAGCAATCCCTCGATTTTGCTTAATCTAGAACTTGAACTAACTCTGCAATGGCAGAGAAATATGGTGGAGGACTACCTGAACCTTAACCCAGTTGACAAGGAGAAGCTTCAACCTATGATTGTTGGGAATGCACAAGCACCACGAGTCCTTGTGATAAACTTTGCTAGACCAAGTCTAGAAAACACATCAAAGGCTATCGTTAAGCCTAACATCACAGGGAACTTTGAGTTGAAAGAAGGAACAATATGGCTAGTTAAGAATATGTGACAGTATCAGGGTAAACTACATGAAGATCCACACAAGCACATAGTGGAATTCATCGAGCTGAGCGAGAACTTCCATTATCAGAATATCTCAGGCGAGTATGTCAAATTGGTATTGTTTCTGTTATCGCTAATTGGGGAATCCAAGCAATGCCTATTGAATGATCCAGTAGAATCTATTACCTTTTGGGATATCTTCTCAAACAAGCTCCTCAACAGATTTTTCTTATCCAGGAGGATGAAAGAACTAAGAGGTAAAATATCTAGTTTTGTTCGGATGGATAGTGAATTATTGACTCAAGCATGGGAGAGATACAAAGGTTATCTACGGGATTTTCCACACCTATGACTAAAAGAATAAAAAAACTAAAACTACTCAAAAAATAAAAGTTACCCGGTTCAAAGGTCACCCTATCGAAAAAGAACCACAACCAAAAGAAAAACCAACGGATAGGTGAAGTATGCTGCTACATAAAAGAAAAACCAACAAACTGATCTAACTAACCAAAAATCTTTTTGTGATTTTGGGCTTTTTCCCTTCCTTTTTTTTTCAAATACTCATCCTAACATAAGCAAGAAAAAACAATCCAAATTCCTCCAGCATACATTATGTCACAACCTGAAATCCAGGGAAGTGATGACACCTATCTCACCTAGTGATAGGTAAGCCAACCCAAATACACAAAATATAAAAAAATTCAAATATAATATGGTAAATCTGAACTTTGCCTTTATCATAACAATATTTTTAGAAAATAATATGAAAAATAATGTTATACCACCCAAAACCTAGTAGTTACAAGTACAAGCCACTAAAGTATCTATTACAACTACAAGTCTCAAATGGAATGTAAATACAATAAGAAGGATAGAAGATATCCTATGACACCACGAATCAGCTAGAAGCTATCTCAGAATATCAGATATAAAGCCTTGAGCTCCGCTGCCAAGTTCAATACTCAGAGGCACCGGCCTCAACACCTGCACACAAAGTGCAGAAATAAACAAGCCTAAGTACTAATCCACGTGTACTCAGCAGCAGCGGCCGACCCTAACCCAAAGCAATGGCGAGAGATGTCCTAAATATCCTAAAATCTCAACAAGATTACAAATACCACTATAGCACTTACAACTAACAACTACAACCATCCATAATAACATCAAAGGGATAAGACAAGTTTATAGCATACCATATCCACATATTTATAGAGAAGGTACATACAATTATTTTCATAGATAGATAAACAAATTTTATTACCAAACAATACAAAATCAATGAAATCTAATGATAATGAATGCATGCCCATAAACACTCACTGCATTAGCTAGATGGGACATATGAGAGACTCGCGAGGTCTATATACGCCTCTCTAGAATTTGTGAAAAAGCTCTCAGAGTAATAATTGTCGACACACAATTTTTAACTTCCACATTACGAATTAATATTGAGCCTTTTTTGAATTTTAAATAATTTTTAAAATAATTGTTTCATAAAAAAAAGGATAAAACATTTTCCAAATCAGCTTAATATTAGTTTTGAGTAATAATTTATATCTTCCATATTTAATTACGTGGAATTTATATAAGTTTACTTAAAGAACTATTTTTAAGGTTTAATTTCATAAGAAAATCCTTTTAAAAGATTAAACGTTTGATTTTCCTCCAAATTAATTCAAAATGAGAGATTAATTGAATAAATTAATTTCATAATTGCAAAAGAGGTAATCACATGTTAAATACAATAATTATATCTAATTGTTTAAACTCATTAAAGCTCGGGTGATTAATTTTAATCAATTCGTCTTTATTCCTACTCTAGCCTAATTTATAAAAGTATTTAAATCCTAGCCAAATATTTCCTAATTCCTACCAATTTGGCTACCCCTTTAATTTAAGAGTGGCCACATTTTGCAAAATGTGACCAAAACTTAAACCACCCTTATAACCTTTTATATCAGCCAACTCGTTTGGGCTCAAAACACCCTCAACCCGCTCAGCCCACAAACCTTCAGCCCTTGATCCGCCTCAGCCCACCTCCGACCCGGCCCAATACCCTTATTCCCTTTATTCTCATCAGCATATACATATATCACCCACACACATCCTCTCAGAACTTATATTCCCACATATTCCCTCACCTCACGCTCCCTCACGCCCTTTAATTTTTCCCAGAAAGAGCGCACAACTCACTCTTGACGCACCTCCTACAACTCGTACACCCGTCCTCTTCATCTCCTTCATCCTCTTCACCCAACAGAACCTCAACACCTTCCCTGTCAACCAGTACCAACGATGATAACAACAGCTTCAAACGCCCAAATCCCTTAAACTCTTTTTGAGTATAAGGATGCTTTTCTTTCTTGGCATGATAAACTCTTTTGTTAGTTGACATTCTAACATGATAATTGATCCAGTTTGTTGGGAGTTTAGGATACAATATGTACATGTGCTAATTCCTCATTCCTTATTTTGTTATATATGAAATCTCGAGTCCGATGGACTCCGCCTCCGCATTTCTGGGTTGGGTTTGAGCCCAATAACTCTGTCTCTGAGTCAGCCCGCCATTTGCACTTACAGGCTGAAGAGAAAAATAAACTGGGCCAAAGCCCACAAGTCAGCAGCAGCCGAAGCAGTCCAAAAATGGACTTGATTTGAGAAATTTGAACCAACGGCAGTCAGCCCAAAGGAGGAAAAGATGAAAATTTGGACTAGAGTCCAAAGTGGGATGGTGGTGGGCCTACAAGGACCCACAAAATAGATTTAGGACAGGTTTCGAAAACCCAATTGTTAATTAAGCCAGAAGCTTAATAATTTCCTTCTCCTATCTTTACTTTGTATTATTTGAAATTATTTGTATGATTAACTCTAACTCTTTAACTTAGTTGGATCATCCCCAAACGAGTAAACTTCCTTGTTTAAATTTTCTTTAAATCATTTACTGTTTCTTCATGTAAAAAACACGCTAGCAGTATTATGCTTTAAAATGGCCAAAAGCAAGCATGTTTCTTTCTTTTCTTTAAAATAAACTCTTTATGTTTTTTTCGCCTCTAAAATATCAAGTCTTTTCTTATTACACCTACTATATTTCCCAAATTAAACACGAGATGATTTTCTCAAGTTAAAAACAAAATATTTTATAAAAAATACAAGACATTTTCAAAAGTTAGTCAAAATAAGTTATTTTCAAATAAGTCCGGATAACTGCGAGTTAACGGATATCCCGAGTGCCTTAAAAACCTTATCGGGATATTAATAGGAACCTCTTACCCTTAATCTCTTAATTTTTTAAAGTTATATTTGTTTTGACTTTGAAAGATTTTTACAAGTTTTTCTTGGTTTTACTTTTATAAAACTAAGTGGCAACTCTTGCTTTTAATTGAAAGCGTTTTGGAACTTTAACTAGATTTTCGAAATGATTTTCAATACCAAGTCATTTTTTTCGAAAATCGAAATGGCGACTCCGCTGGGGATAAGTCAACTAGGTTCTAACCTTATTGTTTGCAACTAACCTATTTGACTAACTATTCGTATTGTAATAATTAGTAATCTTTATTGCTTTCCTCGAAGGCCCTAGTACTACTGACTTTGCACCAGATTAAATTGAAGCCTTTTTTCGGTGCAGTGAAGAGTGAAGTGCCCAGCTGCTAAAGCAGTTGATCCACTCGACCGTGTCATAGGCTTGGTCGTCGCAATAAGACGGAACGGTTCCCTGGAAATAAATAAGGGCGCCTTTAAAGCGTTCGTTGGAGGAAAAGGTTGATGCTAGAGTATTACATAAGCAAAAAGAAAAATAGTTTTCTTTAGGAAGTCCCATAGCAGTGAGGCTTAACAGATAAAGAAAAGGGTGGATACTTTTTCGGGTGTGTCCGCGGGTCCCTTCCTCTCAACGTCTGAAAGAACACTCTAATGGCAAGTCGGGCTAATTCGAATATAGGGATAGAAAAGGAATTGGCAAGGTCCGATCGGAAATAGGATAAATAATGGAAAAAGTCCCTCTCCGATAATAGGACTCCCAGCCGGGGGGCGGATCGAATCGGAGTTTCCTTAGATAGCCACCGACCTACAGTTATCCTTAAACTTCTGTGCTTGGTGGAGAAAAAGCGAACAAAAGTACGCTGTTCTTTATTTTAGATAATGAAAGCATTCCATTACTACCAACCCAAAGAAATACGACCTCTCTGAGATATACGGTTTATGCCGGAAAGGTACGAAGTTGGACAAATTTGGAGCGATAGACTACGTCCACAAGATACTAATGAATTTTCTCTATGGGAGATTTGGTATAAGCCCTGAAAGCACTGCTACCGAGTTGTGCAACGATGATCGCCTCAGAGTTTTGATTCAAACGTGTGATAAGTTCTTATTCGGTGAGCCCCTTAGAAAAAATATCAACCTCGCTTCCTACCGTGTCAATACAAACTCGACCTTTGGGAAATGGTCCTACACGAAGAACGCGGCGGTCCAGTTATATGAACAAACAAACTTTGCACAACCAGCTTACGTAGAAAAGATTCCATATTCTATGCCAATAGATTCGTGACATCCATGTACTGAGTCGTCAAATGAGCCACGTTAAGAAAGCCCAAGCTTATACGCATTGGCCCACAGGGTGCCCCAATAGGGCCCGAATGAAAGACCCAAGCCTACATGAATGACATGAACCATCAAAGTCCTACAAATGAAGACTTGGCCCTATCAAGCCTGCTTTCCTCGATAAAAGCCCACAGAAGGGCCAAAGCACAACAAGCCTACTCATCATCAAAGCAAGTCGGTCTATACCGGCACCATAATATCAGATTGGGGAGGAAGATCAGAATTCGAAATTGATAGAAAAGCAAGGATATGGGCTCGTGTAAGTAGGAAACAAAAAATATCTATTCTAGTTCTATCATCAGCTATGGGTTTGAATCTAAGAGAAATTCTAGAGAATGTTTGCTATCCTGAATTTTTTTTGTCTTTTCTGAGTGATAAGGAGAGAAAAAAAATTGGGTCAAAAGAAAATGCCATTTTGGAGTTTTATCAACAATTTGCTTGTGTAGGTGGCTTTCCAGAGGTGGAATCTTCTAGTTCTTCCTATTTGACCCGAAACCGATCGATCTAGCCATGAGCAGGTTGAAGAGATTCTATTCCTTCAGAAGCTTTCGGAAAGATAGGGATTTATCCGGCGCTTAGGTACGGATAGTAGTAGGGGCAGGCCTCGAGAAGGAGGTACGAGGATCATCGAACGGATTGGTTTATCCGGCTCGGTACGATTTCCGTTCTTTGGGGGCTTTCGGGCCCCTCTCGATCTTTTTCGTAGTTGAGAAGGGGGAAGGAGTCTAAATCAATGGACATTAATGAACCATCATTGATGGACGTTGCACATGACACGATCAATTCGACTCAAGGTCTCTTATTACACTCGTAGTCTCTGAAGGATGAGAGCACTTCCATTTTAGAAGTCAGATTGGATTTCCAATTGGTGCTCAACAGAAGGGTTCCAAACCTCTGAAAGGCGAGGCAGATTTAACGCTACGCCCTTCCCTTAGCGCCTCCCTCTAGGCGGGGCTCACAACCAAAGGATGCACGGGGTGAAGTTGCCACCATGAACTAAGGATTGGAAGGGTTGTTCCTTGCGCAGTGGGGTTCTTAGTGGTTAAGCCGGGTGAAGATCTTGCTTCCAAGTCTGAATATTGAAACATATTTCAGTGAAGATAACGATTTCTCAATATCAGATTTCTTTCTGAACACGTCACTACACTGGCAGTCGGACTCTTTCTTTCGATAGCTATTTTGGGTGCTTGTAATTGTTTATTTTCTCGCAAAATATATTGACATTGCATGTCATAGCATATTCTGCCATATGGCATACGATTTTATTTATGTTTAGGGAGGTTCATGTTCCCATGGCCTCCCGCCACAAATAACACTTTCTCGAGAATGCGATACTTTACGGGTACGTCATGCGTCCAATGACTATCATATTCTCAACCCAAGTTGTCCACTTGAGACCCGGTCTATTTCGAAACAAACCCACTCTAGACACTTAGCGTAGAGCTAAACCAAAACACATTTTAGGCATTGACCTAGGATGACCCAATACCTAAGGGGTATTGAGCACATTAGAAAAGACCACCTTGCGTCTATTGTCCATGAGTCAATAAAAGACGATCATCCCTCATTTGTTTAATTGAAGGATGTGATGTCCGATTGTATGAACCATTGTTCCTCGAGGTTGGGAATTATTTAAGTGGTTTCTATCATCGTAATCAAAGAAGATCTTCATCCAAAAAGTGTTCGGGATTTGCAAGAAGTTCTAGAATGAAGAATTCACGGAGGCCTAGTTTAGGAATGTACTCCTGCAAGGGGCTGATATTCATTTATACTTCCCTTCCCCTTATTTTGCATCCCCATTTAATGCAATCAATTTGTATATATATATATATTTTTGGGGGGCAATGGAACGTTTACAAATGACACACATATCCTTCAATTCATTAGGCCTACCTTTGGCATAAAAAGGTCACATATTTGTATAGGACGCACTATGAACTGTTATGTGATATAAAGGTCTTACGTGCTTACATGTGTTGCTCGAATCAAGGATAAATTGGTCCACTCTCAACAAATTTTTAGAGCACCATAGGCAGAAATATAAGCCCACTACACAAAGTCCGACCAAAATCGCTCTTGGAGTTCTTCAAATCCAAAGACTTATTAAAACCCTTTTAAGTCTTGTTCAGAAAATGAACTTACAATATTCGAACTATATCTTTTTTTAGGGGCCCGACCCCTATCCTTAAGAAATTTCCATTTCCCCACTATTGACGGAGATGCCAAAAATTTAGAAAAACATATCAGGAGCTACAGGTCAAAGTCTAGAAAATAGAGACTCTACAAGTCAACTTTTCTGATAAAACCTACTTATCCAAAATCAATGGGAAATTTCCTGTCCATCTAACCCTCGAGCCAATAACTACCCGTGGATCAATTTGCCTTGACGAAAGCAACTTTATGTGTTTAGTGTGGTTCTTATGTGTTTATTTTCTATCAGATATCTTCTATTGATTATCACTAACAAGATCTAACATATCGGCCTTTGAGTTATTTTGCTTCAACAGGTAAAGAAACTGATCGGTGTTGAGAAAAGATGGTAGAATCCTCTTACATCACAAAATCAAGAGAAAGCAAGATTTCCTCCCCTGATCGTAACTTAGGGAAAGCAATAATGACTGAGGATACTGAGAACATCACTTTAACTAGGATGACTACTCTCTTATCTAAGCAAAGTGAGTTGATTGCGCTACTGGCGCAACAAGTTGGTAAGATGAGAAATGAGATGAGAGAGACAAGAAGTTTGATTAATTTGATCATCCATGCAAAATTACTCACCCCAAGTGAAACAAGGTCTCTACTTCATGTCCCTCCCTTGAATACGGCAGCACCTGAACACTCTTCCAACAATACATGGAGCACGGAAAATTTTCTCAAAGACGGCTCAATAAAGCCTTCGCCACCAAAAGTCTACCCTTTAATCTCACAAAATCCATATCCCATATTTTATGCCCGAGCTAAAATATCAAACTCCATTCCCAAAGTACCAAGATACACCTCAAAAATATCAACTGCCTCCACAAATATATCAAAACTTTCAAGCACCAATTTCTTTCTCTTCAAATACATAAACATACTACGAAGTAGCTACTCCAACATACCAAACTAAAATATTTCATCCAAGTCATAAGAAGAAACCTCCCCGGGTCTTTACTCGATTAGCTGAAAGCCGAACTCTACTCTTTGTGAGACTGAAAGCAGCTGGACTAATTCAGCCTAACGAACCAAAGCCTACTAACCTAGCGTCTAAATTTTTCAAACTCAATCGACATTGCACATATCATTCAAGAAGTGTTGGACATACCACTAAAGATTGCATCAATCTGAAACGCGAAATTCAGAACCTAATCGATCAAAGAGTCATCATTCTCCAAACAACCTCCCCTAGTAGAAATCCTTCACCAAAGCTTGGAGGGGTGGTCATCAGTATAGATGGAACCGATGACGAATGGTATGCAAGAACTATTCTCAACAAAGAGGATGATCGAGAATTGCCAAGACCTTTGACTCATCTATCTCAGTCTTTCTTTACAAGTGACGATCTAGGGGATGGAATAGGGGACCTACTCAAAGAATGTGATGCCATATTAGAAGAAGTCCCCGAAGCAGCCATGATCAAGGATGTCAGGCCTGGCGAAGAATTGCAGAACTGGGCCACAACTCTCCTCGTGGATCTCCACTCGGCTGGGTAGACAAAAGATTCTATTTTTTGAAAATCGGTGATGGTCCGGATGAGGCTCCATAACCCACCCTGTATGTTTTCAATTCCCTCATACTATTTTACTGCTTTCCCAAAAGGCACAGATTCGCATTCATGAGGGTTATAGCATCTCTTATTGCAAAAACATTTACCATTCAAGATTGCTTATTTACTTGTTGTTATCTAACCTGTTTTGCTTTGGTTTCAGTAACAATAAGTTAAAACATGCCACTGTCATGTCGTGTCAAAAGCTTAACGAACAAACCAAGCTAGATGATAATGATTTTTAAAGTCATGTTGAAGAAATCATGGTCCTGGAACGAACAACCAAGAAGTCTAAGAACTTTGAAGACTAGGAAAATCCCCACCTAAAAGAGTTTGAGGTGGTCAATCTGAGAGGCAACGGTCAAGTTGAAGAAATCAACATCGGTGTTCATTTGTCAAAAGCATAAAAGAAAGAGCTTATCAGTCTGCTCAAGCCATACATCAACATCTTTGACTGGTCCTACAATAATAGGACAAGGATAAGCATAAACATCATCTCTCGAAATTTATTGGTCAGTCCAGGGAATGGACAGATAATCTTTTCCTCCCACAAGACAAAAGAAAGTTTGCACTTAATTGGCAAGGACCATATATCATCCACAAAGTGTTATCAGGAGGGGCCTTGATTTTGTCCGAGATGGATGGCCAAGTATGGCCCAAGCCTATCAACTTCGATGTCGTGAAGAAATACTATATCTAAGGATAGTCTTTCTTTCTTTCCTTGTAATCGCATTATCTGATTATAATCATTTTGCACTTAGTAAAAATATTAAATATCCTCTATTCTTCCTAGTACGAACTACGTTTGCCCTGAATTCTCAAGAATGAGATATATAGGCGGCCTGTGTTAGCTTCGGTCAACCCCTTATAAAAATCTATCTTTCCCCTTCCAATCTTGAACTACGTTCGACCTGAATTCTCAAGAATGAGATACGTAGGCGGCCTGTGTCGGCTTCGGTCACTCCTTTATTAATTTCCAATATTCTCCCACTTCGAGTGTGGGAACTACGTCTGACCTGATTTCTGCCTCAATGGGATACATAGGCGCCATAACGGCTCGGTCATATCACCCCAAGAAATGGAAACTAGGGCAGAATTTTTGAGAAAGGAGTCTCAAAAATTCAAAAAAAAGGTCATTTCCAGCAAAACAAGAGAAGGCTTGTGGATACGTAAATGCCACAACGGCTCGGTCATATCTCCTAGGAAATGGAAACTGGGGCAGAAATTTTGAGAAAGGAATCTCAAAAATTCAAAAGGTGAAGATCGTCTCCAACAAATTGGAATACAGAATGTGCTGAAGAGCGACCGAAATAAATATCGAGAAAGAATCTCGTAACCCCCACAAAGTCTCAAGTCCCTTGCCAAATGGAGTGAGATTCATCGCAAAACCTTAAATGGGACAGAAATTTTGAGAAGGACCTCTAAATTTCCACAAAACATCATTCAAGAGTTCAGAATTAAACTCCAAAGAATTCTCCAACACCGAGAGATTAGAGTCTATCTCCAGTCCAAGGAGGATTAATCCCCAGCTATGACAGATTTTTGAAAAAATACTTTGAACTCCCCAGCTAGGAAGACAAAGGATCTCCAGAGTCCGCCAACAGTATGTCAGAAACATTAGAGCCTCGAGTAAAGGACATTCGTTGACTAGCACATGACATGACCAGCAGAGACTTTTCCAAGCTATTCTTTTTCAAACCTTTGTTTACCAAAGAAATTGTTTGAAAAATCTTTACAAAAGATTAGTTTTACTCATTTATAATTTGACTTTGTATTATGTCTACCACGACGTGGAGAGTCGAAGATGACGAGTACCCAAAAATAAAAGCACCCAAAAAAGACAAAGCAAGGAGCATAGGACCGAAGGAGGTCAACACAGATCAATTTCGCCAAAACTAACAATTTTTCTGTGGATGCAGGTTATCCCAAAAAGTATGTTAGAAATTGGTTTGGTTAACCAACGCGTTCAGAGAGACGCAACGCGATCAGATGCCCCAAAATTTAGTGGGATAAGCCAAAACAGCGGGAAGAAGCCAAAAGAAGCAAAAACTCCTAGAATGGACAAATATTCTTGTAGTTTACAAAAACTACCAGATAAAGAGAGACTGACAGCATCCTCGAGTCCCCAAGCGGATCATAACATCTTGGTCAGCTTTGAAATAGGACACCAAATGAGAGATCGACGATGATCTCCGCCAATCTCCAGCAAGTCAAAAATCACCACAAACAGAAGATGTTAAAAAATGGTATTTATGGTTGTCCCCTAAAATGGGCACGACCATTTCACTCACCTTCAAAATGAAAGTTGTTTTGATTATCTTCATAGACGCTGTCTTTAAAGTTTTTTCAAGTTTGGCTGTGGTCGCTAGTAAAAGCGACGCTGTGTCTACTAATTATTTGCCTTAAGCACAGGTACACACAAAGGAGTCAATAGGATAACACAAAAACCAAAGGTGATATTCTCTGCAACTGCTGCGTAAGCCATTGCATGATCACCTACATCAGTATCATATTTACATGTCGCAAGGACCATGCCACGAGGGCCATCATATTTGCATGTCGCGAAGACCATGCCACGAGGGCTATCATATTTTTATGTCGCGAGGACCATACCACGAGGTCCATCATATTTGCATGTTGCTAGGACCATGCCACGAGGGCCATCATATTTGCATGACGCGAGGACCATGCCACGGGGGCCATCATATTTGCATGTCGCGAGGACCATGCCACGAGGGCCATCATATTGCATATCGCGAGGACCATGCCATAATGACCATCATATTTGCATGTCGCGAGGACTATGCCAAGAGGCCATCATGTTTGCATGTCGCGAGGACCATGCCACAAGGGCCATCATATTTGCATGTCGCGAGGACCATGCCACGAGGGCCATCATGTTTGTATGTCGCGAGGACCATGTCACGAGTACCATTGCATGATCATCCATATTATCATTCAATACCGCTACGAGTATTATGTCCCTCTACCAGTTGGTTTCAAAGAGGATGACATTCATAGGCGTCCCTAAGTTGCACTTGCTGCGCAGGATCGACCCTCAGCATGCTTATATCCGAGATCACGTGAGACGGTGGAGTCTAACATTGAGGATATCATTATCATCATTATAATTATCATTCATTATGCCAAGTCTGGCATTCAACATATTTATATACGATATCGCGTAAGACGACGGAGTCTGATGTTAAGCATATTATTATATATTATGCCAAGTCTAGCATTCAGCATATTTATACTTGATATCATGTGAGACGGAGGAGTCTGACGTTGATGGTATATTTGCTTCATTTATTATGCCTATTTCAGCATTCAACATATTTATATCTGATATCACGTAGACGGAGGAGTCTGACATTGAGGATGTATTTGCTTCCTTGTTATTATGCCAAGCCTGACATATTTATATCCGATATCGCATAAGACAATAGAGTCTGACGTTGAGGATATTATTTTTATTATTCCAAATCTAGCATTCAGCCTATTTATATCCGATATCGCGTAAGACGGAGGAGTATGACGTTGAGGGTATATTTGCTCCATCATTATGCCAAGTCTGGCACTCAGTATGCTTATATCCGAGATCGCATAAGATGGAGGAGTCTGACGTTGAGGGTATATTTGCTCCATTATTATGTCAAATATGGCATTCAACATATTTATATCCGATATTCTGTAGGACAGAGGAGTCTGACGTTGAGGATGTATTTGCTTATTATTATGCCAAGTCTGGCAGTTTGCATATTTATCCGATATTGCATGAGATAGAGGAGTCTGTCGTTGAGGATATATTTACTTCCTTATTATCATGCCAAGTCTGGCATTCAACATATTTAGATCCGATATCGCATAAGACGGAGGAGTCTGACGTTGAGGATATTTATGCACTCTTATTTGAGAACCTCGATTGCCGGAAGAGGCAATTATATTTGATCGAGTGGCAAAAAGGCTTGTCACCATCCAATAATCAAATACCACTTGGCCATCGAGGTCGAAAGCATATAGTCTGAAGGATGTCTGTAAGACGCCATCCTAATCGGACGATGAGCTGAATTTCCCCAAATTGGAAGGCCAAAGGTCATCTGTAAGTCATAGCGATATCTGAAATCGAATAGTGTGCAAAATTGCCCAAAACATGACAGACTAAGAGTTATCTGTAAGACACAGCGATATCTGAAACTGGATAGTGTGCAAGATCACCTGAAGATTGAAAGTTCAAAGGTACTTCGTAAGTCGCAATGATATCCGAAATTGGATAAAGTACAAGACTACCGAGGGATTGACAGTCCAAGGGCTATCTATAAGCCGCAACATATCCACGTTGATATTGTGCAGGACTACCCAAAGGCTATCAATTCAAGGGAAATCTGTAAGTCGCGTTACATCCAAGATCGGATAAAAGTGCAGGATTACCCCAAAAACTGGGAATTAGAAGGACGTCTGTAAGTCGCCTCTATCAAAAGTCGGATGATGTGCAAGATCACTCAAAAGCTGGCAAGATAAAGGCATCTGTAAGCTGTCTCTATCCAAAGTCAGAAGATGTGCTAGATTACCTAAAGCCTGACAATGTAGGGAATATCTAGTAGTCGTATCGATATGAATGATGCGTAAGATTAACCCCAAAGGCATATGCAAAAGACCGCTACAAATAGCCAAGAAGGCTATCACATTCAAGAGAATGCTGTAAACGGTCAAGAGGACCGTCACCATCGCAACGACCACAAAGGTCATCATATTTTAAAATCATCACATTCAACCATCATGGAATTGAATAATCTAACACTTTTAAGCCGCAACAACGGGAATGCGCAAAGTGTTTAAGTTGCAACAACGGAAATGCACACCAAGCAATCCTTTCTGATAGCCAAGGAAGCTATCATATTTAATCATCATGAAAATTGTTATTTCCTAAGACAGAGACAGGAAAGGATGGAATTTTCCTCAAGAGACAACAAATGAGACAATGAGGTACAAAGCTATCTTTTCTTATTAAGCTACTTTACCACTAACAATTTTATTTCAAAATATTTATGAGAACATCCAAGAGGATGAAAATCTCAAACCAGAACAACAAGTACAAAGCACATCAAAAAGATGTCACAACCTAAGATTCGAACATAATTCCAGGATGAGGTATGGCGAAGAAACTACCTCCCCAAATAGAATTATGTTACTACTAACAATTTTGTTTTGAGATGTTGTCGAGAGCATCCGAGAAGGATGAAGTTCTCAAAGCAAAACCACAGGTGCGGACTACACCAAAAAGGATGCATCACAACGTGGAACTTTTTCTTAGCAGCAAACTTGGACATAGTCTGAAGAGGGATCAAACTCTTTGGGCGCGAGCTGAGGAACGACTTACCACTGCCATCAAACCACACCCCTATCAGAAGGAATGTGGGTATTTCCTATCTTTGGGGTCTTAGTTTTGCATCCAGGGTATTTTCTGAACCCACGCTGGAAGCAATATTCCTTCTTTTCAAATCCGTGTGACAGTACACCTCGAGCTTTGGAAATTATGCCCAGGTAAAATCTTAGTTATGGGTGTGAAGTGCACCACATTCATAGTTGAGAGGTTACAAGCCTCTTTTCTATAGCTCAACTTATTTGTCACTCATCCCGAGCCAAAGGTTGTCTTAACATAAAGATTACCTTTTCCACCGATTGAGTCAAACTACAAGCAGCCTGATTCCTAAGTCCTAGGATATGTAGGTGGGCTCTATGTTGAAAATTCGGCTGCATTCCTAACTTCCCCCCAATCCTCTTACTCTCCAGCTTTTCGGTCTCTCCGTACTCTGAAACCGGGATAGTTCGGAATTCCATTAAAATCGTACGTAAAATCAAGCGTCTTGAACTACAAGTGGCCTGAGTTCTCATGTGACCTGAGATATATAGGAAACTCGATGCCAGAGTTCGGCCATAACTCCTCAAAATTCGTGCTAAAACCAACCGCTTCTCGAAGATGAATCTGTGGTCGGATAAAATTAGGAACGCCAATTCTCTTTGCCCAGGGTTCATTACATTCACCCTACCCAAAGGGAGGGGCAGTTGTTGACACCCAATTTTTACCCTCCACATTACGAATTAATCTTGAGCCTTTTTTGAATTTTAAACAATTTACGAAATAATTATTTCATAAAAAAAGGATAAAACATTTTCCAAATCAACTTAATATTAGTTCTGAGTAATAATTTGTATCTTCCAAATTTAATTATGTGGAATTTATATAAGTTTACTTAAAGGACTATTTTTAAAGTTTAATTTCATAAGAATATCTTTTTAAAAGATTAAACGTTTGATTTTCCTCCAAATTAATTCAAAATGAGAGATTAATTGAATAAATTAATTTCATAATTGCAAAAGAGGTAATCACGTGTTAAATACAATAATTATTTCAAATTGTTTAAACTCATTAAAGCTCGGGTGATTAATTTTAATCAATTCATCTTTATTCCTACTCTAGCCTAATTTATAAAAGCATTTAAATCCTTGCCAAATATTTCCTAATTCCTACCAATTTGGCTACCCCTTTAATTTAAGAGTGGCCACAATTTGCAAAATATGACCAAAACTTAAACCACCCTTATAACCTTTTATATCAGCCAACTCGTTTGGGCTCAAAACACCCTCAACCCGCTCAGCCCACAAACCTTCACCCCTTGATCCGCCTCAGCCCACCTCCGACCCGGCCCAATACCCTTATTCCCTTTATTCTCATCAGCATATACATATATCACCCACACACATCCTCTCAGAACTTATATTCCCACATATTCCCTCACCTCACGCTCCCTCACGCCCTTTAATTTTTCCCAGAAAGAGCGCACAACTCACTCTTGACGCACCTCCTACAACTCGTACACCCGTCCTCTTCATCTCCTTCATCCTCTTCACCCAACAGAACCTCAACACCTTCCCTGTCAACCAGTACCAACGATGATAACAACAGCTTCAAACGCCCAAATCCCTTAAAGTTTCCAAACACCGTCCAATTTCCCATCGTCTCCATCGAAATCAAGCTAGCAAGAACCAAGAAGGTTCTAGAAGTGGACAGCTGGCTCCTCTAAATGTTTCTATCCAAAATTGTGGAAAAATCTCCTCAAATTCGTAATACTACAGTACATACGTGGCTCAATCTTGCTAGAGCAAGCTGAGGAATTTGAAATTCCTCAAGCTAAATTCCTAAAAACCCCATCTGTTTTCCCCCCATTTCACCCAAAAATCTCCTATATAAACCCCCTCTTTAATTGAGGTGAGGAGTGGGAATTTTGGGGAAAAATTTGGGGATTCTGGTGGAGCATTCCACTAATCTCACGTAACCAAAATTTCCAGAAAATAAAAATACACAAAAGAGTGGAATTCCGGCGAGGTGGGTTTAGATTCTGTGTGAAATTTACGATAAGGCTCGAGTCCTGGTTCGCTGCCTAGAATCAGGTAAACACCTTACTATCTTATGCTTTTCTTTTAGCGTTATGTAGTGCTATAATTTCTTAGAAATTTTCCATGTTAGTTTTAGGCTGGTCTTGTTTTGATATTTAGGGGTTCTATTTTCTCTTTTAAGAAATTTAGGGTGATTTTTCGACTGGTCTTGTTTGATTTGGTGTTAAAAGATCGCAAATGAATGCTCAGAATCCCTCGATTTGAAATTTTTATTGAATATGAAAATGCTGGTATTCTTCGTTTTGCTCTTTCTTACTTTCGTTGTTTCCATCTGCTTATAAGAATTTTTCTTCTGTGTAGATGTTGGTATGATATCCGTTTTGCTGTCTAAAAGGAAGTTTAAAATTGTCTTGTTGTTGCAGAAAAGATACTAAACCTATTCTATCAATTTGTAGAGTTTGTTGTAAAGTTTAAACTCTGAAAAACAAACTGACACTGTTCACTGTTTCGTGACTGTAGTGCGACCATGCGAGCATCATTTTGAATTCTATTTGAAGATTTTTGTTGATTTGGTTATGTTATATTGTTTGGCAGTCTATTATCTTGGTTGTTAAGATTCTTAGACATGAACAAACCTGATAGATTTGAGTGTGTTTAGATGGATGTACATTCGTTTAAGGATATGAGGTCTAGTTGAAATTCGTTTGGGTCCTCTTGTTCCCTTCCCCCTTTTCTGTATGCCATGATCAATACCCCGTTCCCTTTGCAAATCGTGCTTGATAATCTTGTTTTACTTCTTGTCTGAAAGTTGAATGTCCTTTGCTAATTTTGAACTTCGAAAGAGTTTTGCGTAACTAAAATTATGAAGGTTAAGGATTCCACAACTGATTTCTTCTTTCTTTTTCTTTCTCGAGGATAATGTGTAGCTAATATCCAACTTATTGAAGCGTTATGAGATATGAACCTTAATGTGTGTTTGGTTTTGCAATTTGAATCCAGCCCTACATGTTCAAGCTCTTAAAATTCTCTCTTGGTTCATGATCATTTGAGATAGCTCAAAATTTGGATGTGGTCCACTTTAGAATACGTTAAACCTCTCCCCCCTAAAATGCAAGCATGTCATGAGCTTTAGAACCACAGACTAGGATCCTTTTATGGCTTCTGCCTCGTATGATCACTATGTTGTTCTTGTGCGACTTTTTCTGCTTGCTGTACAACTCTACGCTACACTATGGTTTTAAATATTCATTCTTTTTCCTTCTCAGTAGTATCATCAGAAGTTACATGTTGTTGTGCATCATGCTTGTAAAGATTAGCTTCTCTATTTCTTCTACTAGTTTGAATTAAAAATAGTGTAGTTGTAAAGGACTTTATCCACAGAATTGAAACTTCTGAGAAATAGGTGTTGCCATCCCTCCCTTTATGGTATTTCTAGTAAATAAATTAGGTGGTTCTCTTTTTAAGTATGCTTATAGGTGTTGGTTTTGCCTAACTTTTATTGCTCGATGTCTCTCTCTTGAAATTGCTTCACCAATTGGTTAAGTCATGAATCTTGCAATTTTTCTCTCCAAGGTATATCAGTAGTATCTTGTCCCTAAATTCCATTCGAAATGTTGTCTGCTCGTAAAATTTTTGAGTATAAGGATGCTTTTCTTTCTTGGCATGATAAACTCTTTTGTTAGTTGACATTCTAACATGCTAATTGATCCAGTTTGTTGCGAGTTTAGGATACAATATGTACATGTGCTAATTCCTCATTCCTTATTTTGTTACATGTGAAACCTCGAGTCCGATGGACTCTCCCTCCGCATTTCTGGGTTGGGTTTGAGCCCAATAACTTTGTCTCCGAGTCAGCCCTCCATTTGCACTTACAGGCTGAAGAGAAAAATAAACTGGGTTAAAACCCACAAGTCAGCAGTAGCCGAAGCAGCCCAAAAATGGACTTGATTTGAGAAATTTGAACCAGCAACAGTCAGCCCAAAGGAGGAAAAGAAGAAAAATTGGACTAGAGTCCAAAGTCGGATGGTGGTGGGCCTAAAAGGACCCACAAAATAGATTTAGGACAGGTTTCAAAAACCCAATTGTTAATTAAGCCAGAAGCTTAATTATTTCCTTCTCCTATCTTTACTTTTTATTATTTGAAATTATTTGTATGATCGTTTGGTGTGAGGGATTAAAATAAATAGTCATGGGATAAAAAAATAGTCTAAGGATAACTTTTTGATATCTTGTTTGGTTGCCATGTTTGGGATAACTTATCCCACCATTTATACTATAGTGATGGGATAAGTTATCCCATATATATGGTGGGATAAGTTATCCCATATATATGGTGGGATAACTTATCCCAGGATAGTTAATCCCGGGATAACTAATCATGGGATAACTTGTTCCCAACCAAACGACCCCTAACTCTTTAACTTAGTTGGATCATCCCCAAACGAGTAAACTTCCTTGTTTAAATTTTCTTTAAATCATTTACTGTTTCTTCATGTAAACAACACGCTAGCAGTATTATGCTTTAAAACGGCCAAAAGCAAGCATGTTTTTTTCTTTTCTTTAAAATGAACTTTTTATGTGTTTTTCGTCTCTAAAATATCAAATCTTTTCTTATTACACCTACTATATTTCCCAAATTAAACAAGATATGATCTTCTCAAGTTAAAAATAAAATGTTTTATCAAAAATACAAGACCTTTTCAAAAGTTAGTCAAAATAAGTTATTTTCAAACAAGTCCGGATAATCGCTAGTTAGCGGATATCCCGAGTGCCTTAAAAACCTTCTCGGGATATTAATAGGAACCTATTACCCTTAATCTCTTAATTTTTTAAAGTTATATCTGTTTTGACTTTGAAAGATTTTTACAAGCTTTTCTTGGTTTTACTTTTATAAAACTAAGTGACGACTCTTGCTTTTAATTGAAAGCGTTTTGGAACTTTAACTAGATTTTCGAAATAATTTTTAATACCAAGTCATTTTTTCCGAAAACAATAATCATATAATTGTCCAATCCAAGACTCTAAGTTAAGACACCTAGGGTTTCAACCAAGCAAGAGCATTGAAGCTCAAGCAAGAAAGACTCTCAAGGGTTTTTCTTTTAGATTTCTTCTTCAAGTCTCTACCTCCAACCTTAGGGATTCTTCTCCAAGTTTTCACCCTCAGAGTTCTAGCTATAAGTTCTTCAAGTTTCAAGTATGTGAGTGTTTAGTAAGGGTTCTCTTTCACCCTTATGTCCAAAACTTTAAGTTTACTATGATTTTCATGAAATCTATGAAACTAGGGTTCTTATCCAAATTATGAAATTGTTGTGAATTCAGTTTATTTATATCAATATATGATTTCTAATCTTAAATACATGATTTAGCATGAGTTTCTAAAAGTATTTCTTCAACTCTTGATTTGAGAATGAATTTAGTATGATTTGACAGCATTACATGTTTTCAAGTAAAATTAGCATGTTCAGATAACATGACCTCAAGTATTTATAAAAATAGCATGCCTAGTTCCTCAAGTTATGAAATTTAGCAAGAACTTGTTTTGAACTAGTTCCATGTTATACCTTCAAGAATTATGTTTTCATGACTTGAATGACATCCTGATATTCCATCAATGCTTATGAACCATTTTTCAAAAGTAAAGTTCATGAGTAGTTTCACGTTTAGATTTGTCATCCATGATTATGAATAGTTTTGCATCCAGATATGTCCACATAAATTATGAAAAGTTTCAAAATTCAGATATGTCACATGTTATGTATGATCTATATAGTATGTTTTGGGAGTAGTATTTAGAACCAAGCTAACAAGAGTTCCTGATAACCTAAGTCCAGAACTACATTGTTATAACACCTCGGAAGTTGAACCAGTACTTAGACTTAGAATTTTAGCTGAACTCCGCAGGTTTCAGGCCTCCATAGGCAAGCCCTACGGGCTATTGGGATTGTCATGGGAGCCAGTGCAGCTTTCCCAGTCATGATGGGCTGTCCTACGACCATGATATATGCCATGGCCCATCAGACCGGCCATGGGAAAGGTCCAGCAACACAACTAACCTTCCTTCAATCCGATGGTTAAGGCCGATGGCCGTGGGAGTCACCACGGGCCATGGATCTGTATTGTAGGAACAGTCCAGTAGGCTAGTCCAGCAGCTCTAATTCAACGATCACCTCCCACAGGCCTGGGAGGTTCGACGGGCCGTTGAAAAGCCATCCGGTGGTAATTTTTCTGCAACTTCTCAATTTAAGTTAGGGCCATTCTGATCTTTTCTCTACTGTTTTAAACCCTACACTAAGTCATTTTATGCATATTTTGGATGGGGTTTTAGTCAAACTTGGGTTATTTTCTCTTCATTCCATCGACTCAGACTTTAAGAAAGAATAGAAAAGTGATTTTTTTTCTCCAAAGCAAGAATCGGGGTTCTTCAACTTCAGGTTCCAGATCTAAAGATTTCACCAAGGGTTTTACTCTCAGGTACATGGTATTTCATCAATGGGTTCCCTTTTACCCATTGAGTCCTGAAGTTTACTCAATTCTTCAGTTCAGTTTACTTTTCAGAGCCTAGGGTTCTTGGATATTATGAATTCCCTTGTACTTCAATTTCTTATTATGAATGAACCTTGAATACATGTTTCCCTAGAAGTTTAGCATCCTTGTGTACTCATAATTCTCGAATCCTCAGTATATTAGATGATTCATGATTTTGAACTGTGTTATAAATTGCATATTTTATTCAAATTATAGTACTGTTATGAGTATCTACATTTCTCAGAGATGGTGGGTTACAAACACCCGATAACTTAGGATTTCATGTATTATCAGGCGAATACTCAGTCCTTCAGGACTACAAAGTTTAGAGTGTTTTCAGATTAAGCATTTATCTTTCGGTCTCAAAACATTAGTGAAATTGAGCTTTTAAGTATATCAGTTTGTGTTCAGTTAGGAGTAGTACTTAGCACCAAGCGGATACTGGATGAAGGCTCACCCATCAGTTAGGCTGAGACCTTTAGTAGAAGATCCTAAGTCCCACAACTACGACACCACTGTAGGTTCTAAAGGGTCAGCTGTCAGATCAGGCTAGACACCTTAGTCAATTTGGACATTAGTTTAGTGGATCCATGCTAGTCAATATTCGTACCCTTGACAAGGTACATAATACCTTTCTATCTAGGTTTACAAGTTGTCCCCCAGTTATCTCAGCTTAGAGTATGTTGGTTAACATTATCTCCCATAATTTAGAATCAGTTATATATTGCATGATCTTATAATCAGTTATTTCAACATATTATTGTTCAGTTGCATGTTTACTTAGTCATTGCATCAGTTTTCATGTTTTTCTGTTCCATATTAAGTTTATCCTCTCATGTTCAGCATACTTAGAATAGTGCATATCTCACATGCTCTGTATATTCAAAGTACTGACCGCATACTTCTTTGCACTGTATTGTTGGATTATATAGGTTCAGGCGCTTAGTATCCAGATCAGGGTTAGTATGATTCCCATATCATCTCAGTAGCAGAGTTGGTGACTCCTCATACTTTGAGGATAAGATTTATTTTCTCTTTATCTATTCAGTCATTCAATTTTTAGATAATTAGGGTTAACTGGGGGTTTGTCCCCGGAACTCATCTTAGTAGAGGCTTTCAGACAGAGAGTCAGATTTCAGCTTATACAGTAAGTTTTATATTTCATACTTAATACATATATTGAGAGATTTTCAGTTTATGTTTCTAAACTTATATTTTTATTCAATTTAGCTTTCGCTCAGCTATTGTTATTAATTAGAATATTTAGTATATGCCACACCATGGGTTAGTTTGGAGTCACTTGTGGCTCTAAGCACAGTGTAACGTCTAGGGTGTAGGCTTGGGATGTGACAAACTTGGTATCAGAGTATCGGGTTTAATGTGTCCTAGGGTGTCTGAAAACCACATTAAGTAGAGTCTTTTTCATGTGAGTAACATGCGCCACAGTTATGAGAGAGAGGTTACAAGGCATTTTTAGGAAAAATCTCCCTTCTTTCCTTTTTGCAATAGAGTGTGAACTCTATTTAAACTCTTTCTAACTCGTGCTCTACGCATTACAGAAAATGCCTCCCAGAAGGAGGAATGAAAATGGAAACCAACAAGCACCACCAGTCCCACTAGACCCTTTGAATGAATAAGTCACTCATGCCGAGTTCAGGGCTGCTTTCCAGGTGCTAGCTCAGACCATGACCACTCAGGTGAACTAGCAGGCTATTGCACCTGTCAATCCATAGAGTAATATGACAGCAACTAGAGTCCGAGACTTCACTCAGATGAATCCTCCTGAGTTCCATGGTTCTAAGGTTGAGGAGGATCCGCAGGTGTTCGTTGATGACATTCAGAAGGTTACGAAAATCATGGGTGTCACTCCAGTTGAAAGTGTAGACTTGGCTGCTTATCAGTTGAAAGGAGTGGCTCACACTTGGTATAAGTAGTGGAAGGAAGCTAGGGGTGTAGATGCAAGCCTAGCAGATTGGGATTAGTTCATGGATGCATTTCTAGATAGGTTCTTCCCACTTAAATTAAAGGAATCTAAGGTCCAGGAATTCATCAACTTGAGGCAGGGTGACATGAATATGAAAGAGTATTCTCTTATGTTTACTCAGCTTTCGAAGTATCCTCTGACAATGGTGGCTGACTCCAGAGCTCGTATGAGTAAGTTTATATCATGTGTTTCTAAATACATGGTGAAAGAGTGTAGAATTTTGTAACACCCTAGAAATCCTAAGCCTAGAACCAGCTTAAAAATCCAAAGTGTGAAACTGTTTAGGCGACAGACAGGATCCACGAGCCAGATCTATGAGTTGTGGAACAATGCATGAGCTGTGGACTAAGCCCATGAAATCAGATCAGAGACCAGATAATTCAGTCTAAGAACCACGACCAGTATCTACATATCGTGGATTGATCCATGACTCGTGTATTAGGTCCCTGGAACTCACACTTGAGGCTTACCATTTATTTGAGAACCTCGAACTGGTTCTGTGGACGGTGAAATGACCTATGAGTCGTGAACCCAGTTCGTGGAATTTAGACCTGAGGCTCGACAAAAGTCCAGAAACCATGACAGGGTTTCTACGGGCCGTAGAAGCATCTACAGACCGTAGAACGTGTTCGTGGAACCCGAGTCGTGATTTTTCCAGCAAATTTCTTTTATTTTCCCAGGGGTGTTTTAGACTTTTCCTATCTCTTTTAAGGCCTAAGCTATGTTATTTTGCTTAGTCTAAGCCTAGTTAATAAGTCAAAAACTACCTAAATCTCCCATTCTCCAAAATATCATCCGACACTTAGTAAAAAATAGAGAAAAGAAGCGACGGTTTCTCTCAAGAACAAGCAGGAGGTTTTTCTTCAAGATCATCCCCAAGAACCCAAAGATTTCATTGTAGAACCTTCTTCTAGGTATGTGGGATTTCATCAATGGGTCTTTTTCATCCATTGAGTCCCTAGATTAGGTCTAGTTCTTCAGTTTTCAATTAGTTTGTCATACCTAGGGTTTCTAAACCTTAAGAAATCATTGCAATTAAGATTTTATTGCTTGTAGGAAATTTATTACATGTTTTTTTTGAACCTAGTACAGCCATATGCACAGAATTCAGTAACCCTATCATGTCTTAATTTCAGTACTCATAATTTATACTTGCTGGTTAGATAATTCAGTCAGTCATGCTTCATGACTTGAATGCCTTCAGTTTTCAGTATTATTGTGCATTCTCGGTTATATTAGTATTTGAGCTATCCAATATTTCAGTTTGCATTCATTGCTTATATATTCAGTTGGGAGTAGACTTAGCACCGAGTGGACAAAGAGATGAAGTCTCACCCATCAGTTTAGGCTGAGACCTTTAGTAGAAAGTCCTCGAGTCCTAGAACTATGGTGCCACCGTAGGTTCTAAAGGGATCACCCATCCGATTAGGCATGACACCCTTATTCCTAGTGGAAAATAAGTTTAGTAGCTCCATGTCAGACTTGTCTGTACCCTTGGCAAGGTATGAACACCCTCCCAGCCAGGGTTGTAGGTTGGCCCCATTGTTAGCTCAGCTTGTGTCATGCCCCGAGCCTATCCCCTAGACGTAACACGGGACCCAAGATCACAAGTGATCTCAAGATAACCCTCTAGCATTAGCATGACTTAAAATTGAATAAAACATAAGAACGGAAGCTTAACTAAAGTAATGAGCAACTTAATCTGTTATATAAATATAAGTCTAAAGATGATAATCTAAATTAAGCTGAGTATCTGACTCTATGTCTAATAGCCTCTACTACTGATGAGTTGCTGGGATAAGCCCTCAGCTAACTCTAAATACTAAAAATTGAATGTAAGAACTAAAAATCTCGAATAAAGCCAAACTCCAAGTCCTCAAAGGAAGAGGACTCACCAAGCAGGTTGATATGCTGCTGACCTACTAGCCATTAATCTGGGAGCAGGCTACAAGATCTACATCATAATAGGATACAACACAAAGAGGTATGTGGTCAGTACTATGGAATGTACTAAGTATGTGAGATATGTATATTATATGATGAAATATACTTGAAAGCATGCTTAAAATATCCTTGAAGCTGAAATCATATGATAATAGTAAAATCTGTAATGTAATGACTCAATGCAGTATCATAAGCTGAAAACATAGTCATAATCATAAGTCATAAGTAGTAAGTCTGAAATCTGAAAGCAAAGAGTCAATACATTCTTTAAGTGAAAACTAACTACAGTGGGAGGTTCTCTTAACCGACATACACCATGTGAGCTATATGGAATTTGATGTATCTGCCCCATCAAGAGGACCCAATATACCTTGCCAGGGTATAGAGGCATAACTTGACATGATCACTAGTTCTAATACCCAACTGAGGGGACTTAAATAACCTACGGGGGCAAGTAGTTTTAGGACTAAGGGTACTATCACTCAGTCCAACTCGGTGCTAAATACTACTCCTAAAATATACGTATAACTCATAATATACTTGTGATATATCAAATGTCATAACTGTTTATAACTTAGATAGACATATCTAGATGCCAAACCTTTCATAAAGCATAGGGACATATCTAATGCCATGCTATTCATACTTAAACATCCTTAAAATGAGGAATGGCCATAGTTCAAAACATACTTTTTACTAAAACTCATAATTTAAAGAACTGGGTATGAAATTTCCATAAATACTTAGGGTCATGTTATCTAAACATGCCAATTTTGCTTGAAAACATGCAAGTGGATGAATTCATACTAGAAACCATTCTCAATGCATGGGCTTTTGAAAACACTTAAGGAATCTCATATGGATCATGGGTCGAAGATGAAAAATCATGAATTGATGTTAATAAACTGAATTCATGACAATTTTACAAATTGGATAAGGGTTAGCCTTCAAATCACTTATAAGAATCCATGCAAAATCATGAAATTTAGAGTTAGAGTTCATAGAAGAATCACGAGAAAATAATTTATAGAAGAAACCATGAGAATTGAGTAAGAACCCTAATTTAGAAAATCATAAAATCAATTTAAAATATTAGGGTTTTAGGCATAAGGGTGAAGGGATTCTCTTATTGAATACCCACATACCTGATTTGAAGATTTCCCAATTAAGAATGAGAAGAATGGAGACTTGGAATTGAAACCCTTGATTTTGAGCTTGAGACTTGGAGTTATGAAGTTCTTTTCTCTTTTGGGTGCTTGAATGAAGGAATAAGAAAAGACTTAGGGTAATTGGGATAAAACCCTACTAAAAGGGGTCAAAAAGACCTCACTTAAGAGTTAGAAGAGTGAGAAATTATAAAAATACCCCAGGACTTAAGCTTGGAAAAACTAAAAAAATGACTCGGCTTCAGGGACCACGAGTCAGTCTACGGACCATCAAAGTGAATGATGGACCGTCATCTGATCCGTGGTTTCAGGAACCACTTCTGGGAGTCTACTGGAATTCCATTCCACAAGTCACTCTACCGTCTGTGATTCTGAATGATGGACCGTCCTGTAACTCATGGTTTTGACTTCAGGAAATAAGGATCCTCTGACCCCCAAGAACTACGGATGGAAGGATGGGTCATGGAATGGGTGGACGGGTCGTCAACCCACTCGTAGAATTTAGAGGATTTGGTACCTCTCTGAAGGTGATTCCATGGGTTACAAGATGGACCACCGTTCAAAATGATGACCCGTTAAGTCACTCTTGGAAATTAGGGAAGAAAAGCTGAAGTTTGACAAACCACGAGTCACTCTATGGACCATGGTTTTGGTCTACGGTTCGTCTCTATTTTCACGAGTCACAGTACGGACCATAGTTTTGTTTCACGGGTCATCATCCCGTCTGTAGTCACTGACAGTGCTGCAGTAAAATACCCGTAACTGTTTACTCCGGACTTGGATTAATGTGCGGTCAGTGGCAGTGAAAAGAAGACTCAAAACCCTTTAATTTAGTGGGTACTAGGCCACCTTAATTTTTATATTCTAGGAGAAATGGTCATTTGAAGTTGACCCTAGTTTAGTCTTACATGAAAACTCATTTGGTTGGGGTGCTTTAAACTTAACTTGATGATAGGAGTTTCTTATGATCATGATTCGCATCCAAAGAACTCATCACACTATAAAAATTATTATTACACTCACGAAAAAAGGTTCAGGTATTAGCTTAGAATTTTTGGGGTGTTACAATATCTCCCCCTTGGGATCATTCGTCCTCGAATGAAGACTAACTAGGCTGAGGTGGTAGGGAAAGAGATGCAACCCCACTAACTGAGTTCTAAAAGCTGGAGTACTGACATGGTAACTCATTTCTAACTGGAATATGAAATGAGATTGATTTGTGAGACCTATATGCATACTGAGAGTATACGAACACTGTTAGGATATGAAACTGGATATCTAACATGATAACAGGTTTGGAATGAGAGTAGGGACTTAGATGAAACTCATAAAGAACGAACACATTCTTAGAAATCATAGTTAGCTGAAAGGAACATGAAAAATGAGAGGAGTAGCTATATGGGAAAACTATTCTCTTCTAGACTGAGCTAACCAACATAGACCGAACTGAACTTAGGGTCTTTTGGCCTTAAGAATAATTATCGTTAGGTCTGAACTGATCTGATATGAGAGGTCTACTATCTTGCTAGCTGAAGCTACTGGACATAAAGCATGAGCACCCTGAGTACAAAGTAAGAACAAGACTATTCCTTCCCTAAACAATACGGTTGACAACTTATGAACTCATGAACACCCTTTTTAACTATACTAACTCCTCTAAATACCACACTTACCATTTGCAACTAAATCCTCACCAGAGCACATATAGATACTAAGGTCTGAGTCTAACTACCTGCTTTCTCTATGTTTAAGCCTATCTCGACTAAATCTCTTGTGCCTAGAATATCTCCTAGGAATAGTATTCCTTCTTATCACAACAACCAACTAACCTTGAGCTCCTAATCAAAGAGTCACTAGTCGCACAAAGAAAAGGCACATAAGTATTTCATCATGACATTCAAGATTATGACTATGGTCACCTTATGGTTTTATAGTTCACACTATCCAATTCTTTTCACCTTTTCCCTAGCCTATCTAGAAACTGTAACTTCAAGAACTCCCACAAGAGGCACATCAAAATTCCTCACCTAACTATTACGCAATGAATGATCCTCGCCCTGTAATTCATACACACCTAGAAGATAAGGTGGAACAAGCACACCAAAAGGGAACATATACTACTTCATATCTAAGCTACTACTTAGCTTCCTCCACTAACATCTATGACAACACGATCCAAAATCACTGAAGGAGTATAGTAGGAGCATGAGCGTCACGAATGAAGAATTATTGATCAGTCTTGACTTGCACTTAGTGTGATCTAGACACGGAATCGAGTGCAATAGGAATGAATACTTCACATACTAGGCATGTAAGGCATGAATAGTATAGATCACCGCTCCTCATCATCAAAGGCAAAGGTACATGGGGTCGTAGAGCAAGGAAATCACACGCACGAACCATTTCAAGAAATCAAGTCTGAGCATATACATGACGTAGAATGATTTGATTAGCCATTAAGGCATGTCTGAGGACTGAACTGAGTATATAGGACTGAGCATACTATGAGACTTGAGTCTACATAAATAACGAGCCTCAGGGCATAAAGCTGGGACTCATAGAACCGTAGAGTAAGTGTAGAATCATTGTCTAAAGTAATCGCTTATCATTCTAGGAGCTGAATATGAGCGTGAATATGAATGGAGTGCATAAATATGAAATAGGACCATGGCGTTGACACACAAGTCATGCAAAAGGTATCATAATGACAGAAGCATACTTAAGATGCTAGGATAGAAATAAGTCACTGCATCCCCCTAACTTTGTTCTAACACTCGTTAGCATTACCACCTGAGCCTCCAAAACCTGATTGATTCTACATCCCACCATCTCCCCCTTAGATTCATGCTACGTTCTAAGTCTGTGGACCTCTTGCTAACCTCTGAAAAAACTATGATCACTTTACTCTAACATAGCAAATACTACTCTAGGAGTTTACCTGAATATACACTTCCTTCTATAGTCTAAGGCTTCCCCTTACCTAAAAGTCTTGGACTCAACCTTTCTATCTCATATAGGGGATGTACATATCACACTCACTAACTTCCAACCTATCCCTTGCAATGATATGTCAAGCTTAAATGGTTCTAACTCCTAAAGCTCCCTGTTCCTACTGCCCACTAAACCAAATGTGTTAAAGCCTATACTGGGAGGCTCAAAATTATCTATCCTTCACTGACCCACATATATATATATATATATATATATTATATATATATATATATATATATATATATATATAATATATCATGCCTACACATTCACACTTGCAGCAACTTATAACTTAAACTCTTGCATACATTATACTAAGCCTACCAGAAAATACCACAAAACTATTGTTCTCACTCTCATGCTATAATCCTTTCATTCACATCCTATACCTGGTCTATACTAGCACAACAACTCACCACTCTTATTCCATACCAAGGGATGTATCATCCCGTTACCCATATAATAAAACACACTTCTAAATACATAGTCCAATCAACTATCATTCTCCCGTCTAGGCTATTATACTTTTGACTTCATCTTTCTGCCTCTAGGTTCATTCTACTACTAATGGCTTAAAACACCATCTTTCAGTTGGAAACACTACCCAAGGATCTAGGTACACACTTTCCTCTCTTACGGAACAATTAGTAACAAGGTTCTGGAAGAGAATCTGAGAACACCTCACTGATAGATAATCAGAGATTTACTACTTCTTGCACCAAAAATATGAGGTAAAGCAGGTGAATTGGGACAATACATAAATTTGGAGAATAAATAGAGTTAAACTCTATCGCACGATATTGAATATGAAAAAGTGAAGTTTTTCCTAAGACACCTCATAGACTCCCTCTCATAAGTGTGGCGCGCTTCACACCCATGAAAGAGACTCTACTTGATGTAGCTTTCAGACACCCTAGGATTCTTGAACCTGATGCTCTGATACCAAGTTTGTCACGCCCCAAGCCTACCCCCTGGACGTAACACGGGACCCAAGATCACAAGTGATCTCAAGATAACCCTCTAGCATTAGCATGACTTAAAACTGAATAAAACATAAGAACAGAAGCTTAACTAGAGTAATGAGCAACTTAATCTATTATATAAATATAAGTCTAAAGATGACAATCTGAATTAAGCTGAGTATCTGACTCTATGTATGATAGCCTCTACTACTGATGAGTTGCTAGGACAAGCCCCTAGCTAACTATAAATACTGAAAACTGAATGTAAGAAAAAATCTCGAATGAAGCTAAACTCCAAGTCCTCGAAGGAAGAGGACTCACCAAGTTAGTTGGATGTGATGCTGGCCTACTAGCCATGAATCTGGGAGCGGGCTACAAGATCTACATCATAATAGGATGCAACACAAAGAGGTATGTGGTCAATACTATGGAATGTACTGAGTATGTGAGATATGTATATTATATGATGAAATATACTTGAAAGCATGCTTTAAATATCCTTGAAGCTGAAATCATATGATAATAGTAAAATCTGTAATGTAATGACTTAATGCAATATCATAAGCTGAAAACGTAGTCATAATCATACTGAAATCTAAAACAAAGAGTCAATACATTATTTAAGTGAAAACCAATGACTGTGGGAGGTTATCTTAACCGACATAGACCATGTGAACTAAATGAAATCCAATGTATCTGCCCCATCGAGAGGACCCAATATACCTTGACAGGGTATAGAGGCATAGCTTGGCATGATCACTAGTTATAATGCCCAACTGAGGGGACTTAAATAACCTACGGGGGCATGTAGTTCTAGGACTAAGGGTACTCTCACCCTGTCTAAATTTATGCTAAATACTACTTCTAAAACATACATATAGCTCATAATGTACTTGTGACATATCAAATGCCAAACTGTTCATAGCTTAGGTAGACATATATAGATGCCAAACCGTTCATAATACATAGGGTTATATCTAATGTCATGCTATTCATACTTCAACATCCTTAAAATGAGGCATGGCATAGTTCAAAACATACCTTTTTACTAAAACTCATAATTTAAAAGAACTGGGCATGCAATTTCTATAAATACTTAGGGTCATGTTATCTAAACAAGTCAATTTCACTTGAAAACATGCTAGTGGATAAATTCATGCAAGAAACCATTCTCAATGTATGGGCTTTTGAAAACACTTAAGGAATCTCATATGGATCATGGGTCGAAGATGAAAAACCATGAATTGATGCTAATAAACTGAATTCATGACAATTTTACAAATTGTACAAGGGTTAGCCTTTAAATCATAAATAAGAAATCACTTATAAGAATCCATGCAAAATCATGAAATTTAGATTTAGAGTTCATAGAAGAATCATGAGAAATTTTTTATAGAAGAACCCATGAGAATTGGGTAAGAACCCTGATTTAGAAATTCATAAAATCAATTTAAAAGATTAGGGTTTTGGGCATAAGGGTGAAGGGATTACCTTATTGAATACCCACATACCTGATTTGAAGCTTTCCCAATTAAGAATGAGAATAATGGAGACTTGGAATTGAAACCCTTGATCTTGAGCTTGAGACTTGGAGTTATGAAGTTCTTTTCTTTTTTGGGTGCTTGAATGAGGGAATAAGAAGAGACCTAGGATAATTGGGGGAAAAACCCTATTAAAAGGGGTCAAAACAACCTCACTTAAGAGTTAGAAGAGTGATAAATTACAAAAATACCCCTGAACTTAAGCTTGGAAAAACTGATAAAATGACTCGTCTTCAGGGACCATGAGTCAGTTTATGGACCGTCAAAGTGAATGATGGACCATTATCTGGTCCATGGTTTCAGGAACCACTTTTGGGAGTCTACTGGAATTCCATTCCATGAGTTATTCTACGGTCCGTGATTCTGAATGATGGATCGTCCTGTGACTCGTGGTTTTGACTTCATGAAATAAGGATCCTCTGACCCTCAGGAACTACGGATGGAAGGACGGGTCGTGAAATGGGTTGACGGGTCATCAACCCACTTGTAGAATTTAGAGGACTTGTTACCTATCTAAAGGTGATTCCACGAGTTACAGGATAGACCATCCTTTGAAACGATGACCCGTCAAGTCACTCATGGAAACTGGGGAAGAAAAGCTTAAATTTGACAAACTTTGGGTCACTCTACGGACTGTGGTTTTGGTCTATGGGTCGTGGACCAACCAGTGGTTTTGAAGATGAAATTTTAAGGTTCAGGTCTGTTTTCACAAGTCACAGTACGGACCATAGTTCCATTTCATGGGTCGTCATCCCATCTGTAGTCACTGACAGTGCTGCAGTAACATACCCATAACTTTTTACTCCGGACTCGGATTAATGCGCGGCCAGTGGAGTTGGAAAGAAGACTCAAAAAGATTTAATTTTGTGGGTACTAGGCTACCTAAATCTTTATATTCTAGGAGAAATGGTCATTTGAAGTTAACCCTAGTTTAGTCTTACATGAAAACTCATTTGGTTGAGGTACTTTCAGCTTAACTTGATGATATGAGTTTCTTATGATCATGATTCACATCCAAAGCACTCATCACACTAGGGAAATAATTATCACACTCATGGAAAAAGGTTTGGGTATTAGCTTAGAATTTTTAGGGTGTTACAGCTTGGGGTATATCGGTTAACTGTAGCTCCCACACTTCAGATTCAGTACTTGCATTGACCTTGTATTCAGCCTTTCAGTTATTCAGTTCAGTTTAGCATGTTATAGCTCATGATTTAGTATTTTGTCATTGCATTCAGTTTATCTCTTAGTTCATGCTTCAGTATTCATGTTTTACATCTTTGTATATATCCCGCATGCTCAGTACATTCGAAGTACTGACACATACTTTTGTGCTACATCTTATCATGATGTAGGTTCAAGGGCTCAGTATCCAGACCTCGCGCAGTATGACTTTCTAGTCCTTACTCAGCAGCTCAGTGGTGAGTCCTCATAGTTCGAGGACAAAAGTTATGCTTATTCATTTTAGTCTTATATTTCAGTTTTCAGACATTTATAGTTAGCTGGGGAATTGTCCCAGCAACTCCCTTCAGTTAGAGGCTTTCAGACATAGAATTAGAATTAGCTTTTGGGTTTTGAATTTTACTTTAGACTTACTACATTCTTAGCTATTTATATATTCAACTATGCTTGGATTACTTTTCCAATCTAATTATTTAAACCAGTTTAGCTTCTCCATAGATTGTAATTTATTTTAAAATGCCTAGTTATGCCAGACCATGGATTAGCTTGGGGTCACTCGTGACACTAAGCACCGTGTTGCATCTAGGGGGTAGCCTCAGGGCGTGACAAACTTGGAATCAGAGCACTAGGTTCAAGTATCCTAGAGTGTCTGAAAGCCGCGTCAAGTAGAGTCTTTTTCATGGGTGTGAAGCGCGCCACACTTATGAGAGAGAGGCTATCAGATGTTTTTAGGAAAACTTCCCTTCTTTATATTCTGTCTCGTGCTATAGAGTACGAACTCTATTTAATCTCCTTCTAACTCGTGTTCTACGCATTACAGAAAATGCCTCCCAGAAGAGTAAACACAAGAGGGAACGGAAATAGAAATGGCAACCAACAAGCACCACCAGCTCCAGCAGACCCTCTGAATGAGCAAGTGACTCAAACATAGTTCAGGGCTGCCTTTCAGGTGCTTGCTCAGGCCATGACTGCCCAGGTCAATCAGCAAGCTTTGGCACCAGCACCGCCATAGACTAACTCTAGAGCATCTAGGGTCCGAGACTCACTCGAATGAACCCCCTCAGAGTTCCATGGCTCCAAGTCGGAGAAAGATCCACAGGAATTCCTGGATGACATCCAAAAGGTAACGGAGGTTATGGGTGTCACCCCGATTGAGAGTCCAGACTGAGCCAACAAGGGGCACAATTTGAAAATGGAATAATGAATTAACAAGCATACGTGCAATAGAAAGATAGGGGAAAGGAATTACCTTGGTAGCTGAAGAAATGAGCAAGAATTGCAGAACAAAGCTTCTTTGCCGATCTCAACAATGGAGGAAAGTGTTTTGAAACTTAGAAAATGAGAGGGGTGATCCATTTAAAACTGCCAGTGATTGGTGCACCTGTAGTCATATTGAGGCAGGTGCGTTGATGCAGCAGCACCCAAACCATCACAGGGGCGGAGGTCAACAAAACCTCTAGCCCGGCAGGTGCGGTACATATGCCACAGGGGCAGCACCGCAAGGGCGGATGAAGGAGCGCAGGTGAGCCTCTAGCCGATGTCACCAGCACCATAGGTGCGGCACCCAGAGTGTAAGGGTAGCTGCGCAGGTGCAACCAAAGCACCGCATCCGCACCCATACTAGAACCAGCAACATCAACTACAAACTCAACTCAAAAATTCTCCGATCACACCCTCGGGGATCATCCCGAACCCCATAGACACAAATCAAATATGCTACCCTATTATAATCGGCATTCCATACTCAACAAAATCGATGAAACTCCCAACGGAGATTAATTCAATGAAAAGTAGGCCTCATACCTAAAAACTAACTTTTTACCAAAAAGAACCCAATAGCCCAAAATGAGTCCAGAAGCCTCGGCACCCAAACTAACTTTTTACCAAGTGGTGTCACAATGGAGAGAGGGCAAGGAAAAGGTAGAGGTTGAGGATGGACACGTAAGGATCAGATTCAGGTGTTCGATAGTACAAAAAGTGTGTGATTATAGTCAGCAGCTAAGGTAGTGGTAATTACTATTGTCACCCCTGATGAAATATCCCCAATTGGTAACCCTAGCCACACTCGAAATTCCAATATAACTGGGTTTGCTAAAAAAACTTCAACTAAGTGCAGAAAATACTAGTAGTGTGATAGTGAGCCCACTCGTGACAACAAAGCAACCAGATGACGGATCCAATTTGTAGAAATCCAATGGAACAGTGCCTAATGTGCAAATATCAACAACAGAGAAAGGTAAGACCCCGATTGACTCCTGGGCTGATCTCTTTGTTAAGAATAGATCAGTGTCCAATAGTATGGCTCTCTTTGACATCCCACCTCAAGTGGTTGATGGTCAGCCAGTGATACAGCTAGAAAAAATAGAGGTTGATTGAGAAACTACAAAATGGAAGTGAGCTTTAATTGTTAATGTTATTGGTTCCACCCCCGGATATAATACCATGCATACATACATATGTAACACCCAAAACTTTTGAGCTAGGATTCCAATAGTTTTTCGCGTGTAATTATACCTGAGCCCGGAGAGATTTCCTTCTAACCAGGTGTTATGGTCAAGCACTACGTGTGGAAAGAGTGTTGGATGTGAATTAAGGTCTTAAGGAACCTCTAGAACAAGTTAAATTAAAAGCTTCTCTACCGAATAAGTTTTTGTTTAACTTTCTAACTTGGGTCATCTTCAAATGATCATTACTCCTATATATAAAGATTTAGGTAGCCTATTGTCCACCAAATTAAAGGTCTTCGAGTCTTCTTTCCAACGCCGCCAACCGCGCATTAATTCGAGTCTGGAGTAAAAATTTATGATTAGTTTACCAAGAAGACATCTGTCTATCCAAAAGACCATCGAATGTTGGGACTTAAAAGGAAAGGAAAATGGACCATTTTCTGAGACAACGGTCCATTCTTCTGACCATTTTCAAAGGCAGAATCTTAAAAAAAAATTGTAAGTTAAAACGCCTTCGAAAATTGTCCGTTTGTGGCCAAAACAGACCATTTTGGTGATCATTTTTCTGACGCATTTTTCTTCCTAGACCAATCTGGATTTTAATCGAAATTGCCTATAAATAGGACTCCTAGGGCATTGTTATGAGAATTTCTTCTCTTAAGCTATTTTGAGGGAGTTTCGGTCCTTTCCTCATCCAAGATTCGTCCCCCACTCATTCTAAATATTCCTAAACCTCCTAAGCCACGAACTAAAACCAAGAAAGAACGTTACTTCTCTCCTCAAAGTTCTTAAAGCAAAAGGTGCCTAGGGTTCAAAATTCTAAGGTAAAACTCAAGTGTTTCATAAGCTTTCTTCGTCAAAAGGTATGTTGAACGATCCCCTTTCAACTATACTCGTAAGGATTGTGTTTTCTCCTACTTACTACGAAATCTATGCTAGTATTGTATAATAATGGTTGAAGGGTTTTGAAAGAAAGAGATTGCTTAAAACTTTTAAATGATTTTCTATGAAATCATTCGTGTCTAATTATTATTTTAAATTTATGGTTGGAATCATGACCTTAATTATGGATTGTTGAAATTGGGGTAGGTTTGAAGCTTTAAGAAGAATTTACTACGGAAAATGTTTTATTATCTAAGCAATTGAATCTTGACGGATAAAGAAGGATCTTCTTAACTCCCTCAGTTCTTGAAATGGTTGTTTAATAATTAATTGGATTGAAATCTTGGGGGACTTATATGTTAAATAAGTTTAAGATCCTTAACTACGGGACTATTGATGTGTAAATGAGGAAGGCATAATATGATAAGTACGACTTGCAAGTCTTGGTATGACGATACCAACTTACGAATGCCTTAAGGAAGTTAAGAGTCCCAAATGAATGATTTTTTAAATGTTTGAAATGTTAAAATATGGGCTTAAGAGGAGTGGATGGTTAACCAATAAGGTATGAGTCGAACAGGGCTTCACACCTGAAACCGTGTTTTGTCGACATGGGTATGAGTTGAACATGGCTCTTCCCTCTGAGTCGAATGGGGCTCCTTACTGTACGCTTAATTTATTCAGATGTATGCAGTTATGAGGTGATTATAATATGATGCTCCGATCCTTGTGGCAAACTTGGATTGGAGGCTCTATCGATCGGTTATGATCCGACCCACATAGCCCATGGTGAAACAAATATCGGTGATACCATCTAGTCCAGAAATAATATATACATGTAAATGTCATAATTGTGATTTAAAATTGCCCCATGTTCTATGTTTATGATCTATGTTATATTTTGACTTGCTTTATAAACTGTGATGTCCCTTCCCCTGGGTTGCATGCTAGTACTCATCGTACTGACCGTCATCGGATGCTACATCATTTCATAATGTAGGTTCCAAGGCACTTTTTCATGGTACTGTGTAGCATTAGGATCGTTCGGGACAATGTCAGCAAGTGGTGAGCCCTCCATCTTTTGGAAGGCGACTTACATATTTACGTTGACTCTGATTTTTAGTTTTATGGTATTGTCGGAGTCATATCCTGGCATAAATATATTATTCTTATGTTAGAGGCTTGGTGGACCTATGTAGATGTTGTTTAAACATTTTATTCCAATACTTGGTTAATTTTTAACTATGTTTTAAATAATGTTCTCAAGTGGGTCTTTCTTTCGTAAATGCTTTATTGAATATGCTTATGATGTTATGCTAAGGGGTCTTCTCGGGCCTTCATTGGTCTGGGTTTCCCGTTACATCCAGGGCCTGGTCTCGGGGCATGATAAACTTGGTATCAGAGTACAGTTCATGGTCCCAGGGTGTCTATGAAGTCGTGTCCAGTAGAGTCTTGCTTATGAGTGTGTTGTGCACCACACTTATAATCAGGAGGCTATAGGGAATTTAGGAAATGTTTCCCATTCTTTCATACTCCAAGTCGTGCAAAAATGTTGTCCATAAGAAACTTATTCAGATTTTCTACTCTGCTTTAACTCCGTTGACTACACCTTATCTTCGAGGTGATAGAAGTACAAAGCTCAGACTCCTTATAATGTAATCCTGTCTGGTTGAGTCATCCAAAAAGTTATGAGACTGCACAAGGACTTGAGAGGAGTCCATTAGTGCATCAAAGTCTATTTATTCTAAGTGTAAATCCCTTATCTTCATGAATCATGTGTTTGAGCCGAGGTGAGACGTGCTTTCAGACCCCTTCAAAAACTTTATTGCAACTGTTATGCTTAAGGGATAAAGGTATGTATGTAAGTGTTGGGATAACATTCCACCCAAGAGAAAGTATAAATTAGGGTGTTATAAGATATGAGTGGTGAGATGGTTCCAAACCCAGAGATATATGGAGTCATGAGTTTAGAAGCCGGAGAGTGCAGGTAGTGAATGATCAAAAAAGCCAGTTAGAGTCTTGTACCCACTAAGTGAGTGATAGAGGTGGTATACCCATATGGTATGAGTTCTAGTATGGCAAGATTAGCAAATTTTATGGAGATTGGTAGACGAAGAGTGGTTAGTTAAGATGTTGTTGAATTATTTAAAATAGGGGAGGAGTTAATGGTGGCTGACTAGTGTAGTATAGACCAATTATAGGTTGTGCGCATAAGGATAGGGTGGTTACGAAGTTATACATTTAGGCTTCAATTTGGGAAAATTAGAGATGGAGACTTAGTGAGGTTTATAGAACTATGAAGGTAGTTTAAGTGTATACATGCGCAAGTAGACGTGATATGAGAAGGAATGGCGTGCTAATAGGTTGTACTGGGTTATATTGTAAGATTAGGATCGACTATTCTTATCATGTGGGTTTAGTAGACATTGTCTTGAATTTATCTAGTATTTGTAAGCCAATAGAGTACGTGAAAAGATGTGTCATGAATGTTAAGGTGCAGTAGCAATGTGGTGAAAAAGGTTGTGCTTGTAAGCCATACATTATATTGAAGAAGGAATTAAGATCAATCACTCTGTCATAGTTTTGGTGTATTAGTGTTCCTTGATTTCTATTTGGTAGTTGTAAGCCTGAATAGCATGCTAAGTTTTGATGTTAACCTTACCTAGTGCTAGACACTAAGTTTGAGTTGTGGATGGTCGCCAAGGTAGAAAGAGTGACAGTTAGGGATGATAATATTACTTTTATGAGACTGATCTAGTAAGCTTGACATGGTGCGTGAGAGGGCTAAGGTTGACAACTTAGGGATGGTTTAAATGTGTAAGCATGATATATTCATGAGAACTAGTGTTAAAGCAGTGAATTGTGGCTAAGTCATTAGACGAATAAGAGCCCTAAACTTATAAGAATAACTTGTACCTGTGGTAATAAGTTGTTAGATGAGGTTGTAAGTTGTAAAGTGCTAGGTGCTCCTAATTTGTGTTCTTGAGTTGCCTTATATGGAAGAGGCTAGGTAGTAATTATTTGGTGTTTATTAGGATGGAATTGAGGGAATCATGGATCAAAAGGGACATTGTTGAGCCTCTTGGTATAATCTTAAAATTTGTTGAATTGGGCGGAATGAGATTTGATAAATGCTAGTAGACTAAGGAATAGAAAATAGATTGTTGAGTGTTCGAGAGCATAGATGTGTGCACCCAATAGAGCTAAGCTTTGATATTTTGACTATAGAGGTTGGAGTAAGTTAAGAGTAGTGTCCCTGAGGGAATGTCCTAGAAAAGAGTTGTTATCTTTCCAAATATAATATCTGGGTGAGATTAGCCTTTATGTGTATAATGAGCCCCCATAGTGACGAGTGTTTTACTCATAGATCTTTTTACAGCATAGGTCTGCAGGCCTAAGATAGTGACCTTTGCGCTAAGGGGGAGATAATGAGGTGTTGACCCAAGGAAAGTCTTGAGTTTTTAGTGGTGATGAGTTTTAGGAGAGAGTTATGATGCGTGTCATAGCAACCCATTCTTATTCTAGCATAATCCTTATACTTCAGCTTAAGAGGACACTCGACCCATGTCTTATGCCTTTGAATCATGACTATGTCTGAAGGTCAAATTTTCTATGTAGTCTCTTCTTAATGCTCTGTCATTTGAAATGGAAGCGATAACGTCTCTCATCAGTATAAATCTTTCTTAAAGGTTCTAGGGATCCAAGGTCTATGATACGATGCTCATGATCCATGAACCCATATCTCATGTTATACTTAGCCGATGAACCTCAAGCTTCATGATATGTCCAAAATGGCTATTGAAATCATACTACATCATGTACATACTCAGATCAGACTTCTTGAAAGATTTGTGCTCTTGATTTCCTTTCTCTAAGCCATGTGTACATCCACCCTTGATGGTTATAGATGGTTATGGCATGTCTATGCTCAAAACACCCTCAGTTTGCACCTTGTGCGCTCAGTATATATGAAGTACCCACGCTCATCACACCAAATTTCCCAGATCTTATCTTGAGTGACGAGGTCACGCTAAGTATAAGTCAATATTGAACAACATCCATCTATCTCCAATTCTCATGCTCTTATTAAATATGTTCAGTTCATACTCCATGTTTGTGTTCAAAAGTTAGGCCTCTATTTGCAGGTCATACAGTTCATGCTCTCAATCTATTCCTTAAAAAATATTTATTTTATGTCGGGGCAATTGTCTGTAAAGGAAGACAAATAGTGGTCTAGATGGGAGGTAGTAGATGTTTCCTTTTTAATGGTGGCTACAGTGTGATTGTGTCACCTAAGTTGTTGAGTGTGGATGAGATGCGAGATAAAGATTTGTTATGTGTAATAGTTAGATGGGAAGATATGGTATGTCTCCTTGTAAAGGTTCGAGAATTTTTGATAGTGGGGATGCTTGAGAGAATTCTTTGATAGTTTAGCTATATATAAGTCGGGAAGAGAATATAGTAATAGGCTTGAATGTGATGTTGGATGCTTGTGGGAAATTGCTTCTTGTGGCAAGTGACTTTTTGTTAAAAGCTTGAGCTTGATTGATTAAGGTGATAAGGAGAGTAGTATTCTTGGAGGATAAATCTAGATGTAAAAAAAGAGAGTTTGGCGTGTTTAGAATAAACCTAAGGGTTGACCACGTTTAGGAAAGAAGGTTCCTATAGGGGTATGGCATATAAAATCTTGAAATTTAGACCTAGTAAGATCACAATAGATGTAGCACTTTATACCTTCAAGTTAGGCTTGAACAGGGTTAGAGCAAGATGTTAGATGTAGATTGTAGTAACTATATGCACCAATGTGAAAATTTCAAGTTGCAAGGGGTGATGTGTAGTATTCGGAGGAGGTTATATAGTTAAAAGGTGTTGCTAAATCTAAGGGCTATTATCCATATCATTTAAGGTGAGGATACTTCTATTCATACGTCCGAAACCTTATTTCATGTCATGTATCAATCTCAATTCATGCTTATGATTTTGAAATTTTCATGTCGTACATTAGTATGATCATTTTTCATAAAACTTATGTCCTAGATTAAGTCTATGCCAAGTCTCATATGTCTCACAATTCCTATTCTCACATTTTTCTTGATGTTGTCATAGAGTGCCTCTTGAGGTCTTTCCATATTTGTTTAAAAGAGAATTCTTGATGTTAATTTATAGCCTTTACTTTATGGCTTCAATAAGTCCCTACCCATCATTGAGGACGTAAGAAGAAACCTTATTCATGATTGACTCGGGAAACCAAATTAAGGGAATAATTTAGATGTTAAGCACAAAAAAAATAAAGAGGAGAAGGAATGTTTGAATTGGCCCAGTCTATCAAATTAGGAGAAGTTAAATGAAATAGTATCAAGAGAAAAAGAAGCACTAAAGAAAAAAAAGAATAATCTTGACATGCCAAGTAGGAGAAAGCATAATTTTTTCACATAATTATTGAGGCACTACCATAAGTATTTGCCCATATATTTAATTTTCCAAATATTACATATTAGAATTCAAATACTATATGGTCAATGATCTAAAGGTTCAACAACAGTTGTGGATAGAAGAACATAGACCTTATCAATTGAGAAGTGCAAAAAAACTCTTATGGAATGTGTGACATATGAACCGAAGCTAGTTCCCACAATACAATGCCAAGATGGTCCATATGTTGAGTCAAATTCTTTATTAAGTTCCAGAGCAAGACGTTTACTGTCTCTTGTTACTCTTCAAAAAATTATTTTGCAGAGAAAATGGCATATCTGAGGCTCTCACTCGCATATTCAGATGTTGTTTCTGCTTCACTGACTTTTTCTTCTTCAACATCCAACTATTTATGTTTGCTCCTTCTCTCTAACTCTTCATCTGTTTTTTCTCCATCGTCATTCACGCCCGCTTCATCGTTTGAATATAAACATTCAAGAAAAATCCACACTACTTTCTGCTCTCTACATTCTTCAGAAAAGCAATGAGGCCCACCTTTTATAGTATCAACTCTTGCCCGATGAAAGCATACAACATTGCATAGAATTGTATTCACAAGGCTACAAGAAATATAGTATATCAATAACTCATGTTGTAGTTAAACACAAGATATATCTCGATAATAATCCTTTGTTAAATATATCATGTGATATGTTTTACAAAAAAAAATGAAAAAATCCATTAACTATATTACTAAACTTCATGAGCATAAAAGATAATTTACCAAGAAAATGAAGAAATCCATGAACTACTCATTACTGAACTTCATGAACCAAAAAAGAGTGAAACTCCATTTCTTGATTTAGTTCTTGATAATCCACATGGAGAGAGTCAACGTATTTTCCTTGGTTACAAAGATTGTGAAACAAAACTGATTTACAAACATAAGGGAGTTCTGTAAAACTGAAAATAAAGGGAATAGCAAATCATCATTGACAAATTCATTGATTTAGAAGATGTAGGGAAAACATGATGGAGGAGAAGATTACGATACCTCGATATTCCTTGTTTTACAGTCAAGCTGATGAAATCTCTCTCCATTTCTCCATGACACCAACTTCAGATATATCTAATTGACACATCGAAGGAGACTCTTTGTTAATTTGGTGGGCAGATCATGCAGAATTCGTGTATTTATTTATTCAGCTTTTGGATAGTTTAAGGGCTTACTTGTGCACACCCAAAGTTAAAGGTCATAGTTATAAAATGGTTCAAGTTAAAGGGCATATTTATGTATTATGCCAAAAACCTACTATTCGAATTGCAAATGGCCATCAAAATAGTCGTTTCCCAAATCAAGAAAAGCAATTGATTCATATTTTGTCCTTTCGGTAGAATCAAACTAAATCATTCGATACTTAATGAAGATATCTTCATGTGAGGATATTAGAAATTAGGATAAATACATCGATCGAGGCCCCCTAAACTTGTCAAAATAATTCATTTAAACACTTTATCTAAAGGTGTTACCTATTGAACACTGGAGGACTATTGAAAGTGTAAGAAATAAACACTACAATGACAATCTCGCACACAAATAAAGAGTGTGATCATTCTCACACACCAAAGAACCAAATTAATAATTGACACGAGGAAATAACATTTTAAGAAACGCTTTTTTCAGGAAATTTTTCTTCCCCTTATCCATAACACTCGTGTTCTTCTTTTCAGAAGTAGAAGAGAAAACTCCTCTTTCTCATTAGTAGTGCCTCTCCTTCTCTACTACGTAGCTGTCGAAAATAGCGAATTTGACTTCTTTTCCCCTTTCCCTCAACTTCCTAATGGTGTTGGCACGGCCTCTGCCCCAACCATTGCCATATATCCTTGACCAGTTCTGTTTCTTCTTTAATTCACCACCGTGACAACCACCACCATCCTCTACCATATCCGTCCATCTTCATTTCATTGCCATTAATATCCTCCGTCTCTGATGGCAAACTCATATCTTCATGAACCATACCATTACGTAATGCTAAGTTGGGCAGACTCGTCAGTTTCGATGTCGCACCCGTATCGGTTTTTTCAAAAATACACTACTTTTGGAGAATCTGACATGCACCCGTTGATATTTTTAAGACTTCGAGCAACATAGACATAATGCGACTTCAGTTGCAAAAATTGAAATGAAGTCTCAAAATTGTCATAATCAGTTCCCAGATGTTTCGAGATCTTAAAATTCTGATTTCTAGAATAGTTCTCAAAATTAATTTTGTGATTTTTTCTTATTATTATTCGAAATAGTATCAAATTTGTTCTATCCATCTAACGAAAAAATCCAAAACAATTTTAGAATACATGTACCAGATATCTTTTTAAAGCAAAAGAAAAACCCAGTAAAAGATATGTTAGGACACCATAACAGTGAGGTTATCCTAATATTTATGTATTGTATTCAATTAGAATTTATGTGTATAGTTTATCTAGAGAAAGGATAATATCATGTATAGTTATCTCTTGGAGAGTTTGTATTCAACTACACCTTGTGTAGCATCATTTATATATTGAGGAAGAACTCCTCTGTGTAATACAACCGAGTTTTATCATCTTCATAAAACCTTTACATGGTATCAGAGCCTTGCGAAGACTCGCGTCTCACAATTGTACTTCCCTCAATTACCAGTATCACATCGCAAACCCATTCCCAAAAAATTTCACCGCTTGCAACCAATATTAATCATTCTCATCTTCTCAAATTGGATCGTCATAACTATATTGTGTGGAAATCACAAATTCTCCCAGTTCTAAGGGGTCACGAACTCGAGGGATATGTAGATGGTACGCACAAGTGCCCTCCAAAGGTAATTCCAAATAGCTCTTCTATAGCAACCTCAACTGGAGCGGTTATCAATCCAGCGTACAGTTTATGGATCAAACAAGACCAACTTTTGTTGAGTTGGATTCTCTCAACCCTCAGCGAAGGGATTTTAGCCCAAGTAGTCGGTTGTACGTCATCTCAGACTATCTGGCATGCTCTTGAAGCAATGTTTGCATCGCAATCCAATGTTAGATAATGCAACTAAGACTGCAATTACAAACCCCAAAGAAAGGTAACTCATCCATGGTAGAATACCTTTAAAAGATGAAGATTTGTCCTGATAATCTCGCAGTTGCGGCACACCCCGTCACTGATGATGATCTTGTCGTATATATTCTTGGAGGACTTGGACAAGAATATGATGTCGTGGTTCACTACTAGGACATAATTAATTTCATTAGCCGATCTTCATGGCTTGCTTTTTTAAGTCATGAGTATCGTTTGGAACAAATGACAAGTTTGGAACAAGGATTAGGCCAAGCCAACTTGTCTGCCAGACAACCCAACAACACTTATAAGAATGATAATTCTTTTAAGAAGGCTACTAATTTGAATAATAATCAGGCTTATGGTGGCAGATCTGCACGAGGACGAGGACGAGGTCGGGGTCGCAACACCAACTCGTTCAACCAAAATCAATGTCAAGTTTGCGATAAGTTTGGTCATTCCGCCCTCAATTGCTACCATTGTTTCGATCATGCCTATCAAGCTCCATCCAAGAAGCACATGGCTGCTCTCATTGCACAACCTTCTATGGTTGGAGACCCGAATTAGTATACAGATTCTGGAGCTACTCATCATTTAAGTAATGATATGCAGAACATGGCAGTACGAGGAGAGTACATGGGAAGCGATCAAATTCATGTTGGTAATGGCACAGGTTTGACAATTTCTCATTTTGGTAATGCGATCTTACCTACAGTTAGTCGACCTTTACATCTATCTAATGTATTATTGGTGCCTGAAATTACCAAAAATTTTCTTAGTGTGGCAAAGTTCACTTCTGATAATGATGTTATATTTGAGTTTCACCCTCGTTTTTGTCTTGTGAAGGATCGGGCAACGGGGAAAGTACTATTGTGCAGGACTCTTGAGCATGGCCTTTATCGATTCCTTGCTGCCCAGTTACTCGGCCAGCCCTCTCCCTCAAATAAATCACAGGCTTTTCATGTGTCCAAGTCATCTTTTGATCTATGGCATAGTCGTTTAGGTCTTTCTTTATACCAGTCACATCGAGTTCTCGGTCTAATGTTTGTTCTTCTTGCCAATATGGCAAGAGTCACAAATTGCCATTTTTTAATTCTATTCTAGTGCTACTTTTCCTCTTGAATTGATCCACACTGATGTATGGGGTCCTGCTCCACAATTGGCAAGTAATAAATTCCGTTATTATGTTTCTTTTAGTGATGACTTTAGCAAATTTACATGGTTATTTTGTATGAGCTCCAAAGATGAAGTTTATACCATATTTTTACGCTTTAAAACTCAAGTCGAAAAGTTCTCACTACTAAAAAAACTGTGAATACCGACCTCCAAATTACTGACCTCCTATGGAAGTCGGTAATTTCCGACCTCCGGAGGTCGGTATTGTTAAAAACAAAAAAAAAATTATTTTCTTAAGAAAACCGACTTCAAGATGTCGGTTTATTTGGAAAAAAAAATGCGGGAATACCAAATACCGACCTCCGATGGTCGGAAACTTTCACAGAAAAAATAAAATTAAGAAAAACCGACCTCTTGTAGTCGGTATCGAATTAGTAAATAAAAAATAAAATTTAAATTTATCTCAATTAAATATAAAAAAATGAAAAAAATGAATATTTTTAATAACTTTTAAATAAACCATCCTCCGGAGGACAGTTATTTATAAGATAAAAACAAATTAATACTGACTTTCTGATGTCGGTAATATTAAATTTACATAATTGATTTTATTTACCTTAAATTATTCTCATAGTGACTTCCAGAAGTCGGTATTTTTATTTTTATTTAATTATTTTATTAGGATCGACCTCCAGTCGTCGGTACTTGATTAGAAATTTAAGAATATAATTTAATTTTATCTCAATTAAAAATATAAAAGACTACAGAATAATATTTTGAATTAGTTTTAAGTAAACCGTCTTTTGGAAGACGGTTTTATATAAAATATAAAATAAAAATAATATTAATACCGACATGCAGAGGTCGGTACTATTTATTTAACGTATTTAATTTTATTTTCATTAAAATTAAAGGTAATACCGACCTCCGGAGGTCGGTAGTTTACTTTTATTTAATTATTTTGAATAAAATCGACCTCCGGATGTCGGTATTACCTTTAAAATATTTGTAATAATCACTATTTTTCTATTGTGTATAACACTAAGGGGTCGTTTGGTAGCTAGTTAAAGTTATATAGGTATTAGTAATGTAGATATTAGTTATGAGGGAATCTATATATTATTTATACATGTATTAGTTATGCAGGGATTAGTTATTCATGTATTAATTATACAAGTATTACTTATTCCACCTTCTATATCCTGTATAAGATAATACATAGATTCCCTCATAACTTATACATCGTCTTGAATATACATATGTCTCGTCTAGTGATGTATATATATATATATATAGTACGTATTCAAAAGCTAATTAACCGATCGATAATACATATCCAAATACGTAGTATGGATACGTTGTATATTACATACATATGAGTTAATATACGATCATTGAGAAATGTAATTAACCAAGTCCTATATATTATATATAATGATCCATCGTCTTGAATATATGTCTCGTCTAGTGATGTACGTATATACATAGTACGTATTCAAAAGCTAATTAACCAATCAATATATAATCCATATCCAAGTAGTATGGAATATGTTGTATATTACGTACATATGAGTTAATATACGATCATTGAATATAATTAACCAAGTTATTCTATGTACTATAATGATCAGTCGTCTTGAATATATGTCTCGTCTAGTGATGTACGCATATATATAGTACGTATTCAAAAGCTAATTAACTAATCGATAATCCATCCAAGCAGTGGAATACCATTGTATTACGTACACACGAGGTAATATATGATTGTTGAGTAATGTAAATAACCAAGTCCTATATATATAGTAATGATCTGTCGTCTTGAATATATGTTTTTTTGTGGCGATATTGTACGTATATATATATAGTACGTATTCAAAAGCTAATTAACCAATCGATAATCCATCCAAGTAGCTAGTATGGAATACATTGTATTACGTACATATATGAAGTAATATACGATCGTTGAGTAATATAATTAATCAAGTCCTGTGTATTAAATGGTCCATCATCTTGAATATATATGTCTCGTCTTTAGTGATGTATGTTTATATATATAGTACATATTCAAAAGCTAATTAACTAATCGACAATTCATCCAAGTAGCTAGTGGAATACATTGTATTACGTACATATGAGGTACTATACGATGACGATCGTTGAGTAATATAATTAACCAAGTCCTATATATTACTGGTCTGTCGTCTTAAATATATGTCTCGTCTAGTCACGATGTACATATATAGTACGTATTCAAAAGCTAATTAATTAATCGATTGATAATCCATTCAAGTAGTATGAAATACATTGTATAGTAGCATAATCATTGAGTAATGTAACGAATCAATAATGTATCCGAGTTTATGAAATATGTTGATGATTAAATAATTTTTATTCATTACTTTCAATTTCTTTTTAAAAACTGACCTCAAGTGGTCGTTTTATCAAAAAATACTTTATTAAAAAATTATTTTTTAGTAAAACCGACCTCAATTGGTCGATTTTTTTAATTTTTTTTTAACTTTATTTTATTACCTAAAAACCCTAACACCTTGACACTCACACTCACACACTCTCTCTCTCTCCCCGATCGACCACAGCGCCCCCTCCCTCCGGCGCCCCCTCCCTCCGAAAACCTTCACTCCGGCGTCCCCTCCTCCTCCGCCTTCCACCGCTGCCGCTGCTGCTGCTGAAGGTTGCTGCCGCTGTTGCTGCTGAAGGTTGCTGCCGCTGCTGCTGCTGAAGGTTGCTGCCGCTGCTGCTGCTGAAGGTTGTTGTCGCCTGCTGCTGCCGTCTGTCGCCGTCGCTGCTGCTCCGGTGGGGGTCCATCAAGGTAAGTAATTTTAATTTTCTTGTTAATTAATTATAGTTATTAAATTAGGGTTTATCATTGTTAATTTTAGTTACTAAATTAGGATTTATCATTTAACTAGGGCATGTCATTGTTAATTTTAGTTACTAAATTAGGATTTATCATTTAATTAGGGTTTATTATTGTTAATTAGTTTGTTTTATATGGTGGATGTGAACTAGTGAATTTGAATATTGAAGTAGTGAATTGAAAATGTGAACTAGTGACTTAGAATAGTGAAGTATAATGACTTGAAATTATGAAAAAGTTACTTAAAATAGTGAAGTATAGTGAGTTCAAATTGTGAGATAGTGACTTGTAATGAATTGGAATAGGAAACTTAGTCTTTTTAGTTTATTTAATTATTAGCGTGATAATGTATTTGTTTAGCATAAGTGTCAACACTAGTTGATCCTATTGATGACAAAATTAATTTTCTTGCAAGATCAATTTATGTCCACATAGTGTTGACACTTAGTCTTTAATTTAGTTATAATGTCGTTGATTAGCATAAGTGTCAACACTAGTTGATCCTATTGATGACAAAATTGATTTTCTTGCAAGATCAATTTATGTCCACCTAGTGTTGACACTTAGTCTTTAATTTAGTTATAATATCGTTGATTAGCATAAGTGTCAACACTAGTTGATCCTATTGATGACAAAATTATTTTTCTTGCAAGATCAATTTGTGTCCATCTAGTGTTGACACTTAGTCTTTAATTTGATTATAATGTGGTTGATTAGTAAGTGTCAAGACTAGTTGATCCTATTGATGACAAAATTGATTTTCTTGCAAGATCAATTTGTGTCCATCTAGTGTTGACACTTAATACTAATTAGCATCCTTGGGTTGGATTTTATTAGCTTTGCATCCCAGACCTTGTCCGCTTTATGGTTGTAGTATTCATTTTAGTTGGTAGTATTACCCTTGTGGCCCTGTGTGGCCTTGATTATGCCTCTGGACCATAGATGGTGGATTATTTGGGAATGTTCGTGAGTCCAGGACATCGATATCTCGATTACAGAGCTGGTTATGTATGTTGTAGAGCGATTGGAGCCTCTGCAGGGCCGATAGGTTTATTTGTGAGTCGTTGGGCTGATGATTGTGTTTGGCACATCATTATCATGCATATAAACTGAAATTATGAACTAGTGACTTAAAATTGTGAAATTTAGTAAGTTGAAATTTTGAACTAGTGACTTAAAATAGTGAAGTGTATTAAGTTAAAATTTGAACTAGTGACTTAAAATAAGTAAAGTGTAGTTAGTTGTTAGTTGAAATTTTGAACTAGTGACTTAAATAGTAAGTTGAAATTTTGAACTAGTGACTTAAAATAAGTAAAGTGTAGTTTGTATTAAGTTAAAATTTTGAACTAGTGACTTAAAATAAGTAAAGTGTAGTTTGTATTAAGTTAAAATTTTGAACTAGTGACTTAAAATAATTAAAGGATAGTTTGTATTAAGTTGAAATTATGAACTAGTGACTTAAAAGAAGTAAAGTGTAGTTAGTTGTTAGTTGAAATTTTGAACTAATGACTTAAGATTGTGAAGTGTAGTAAGTTGAAATTTTGAACTAATGACTTAAGATTGTGAAGTGTAGTAAGTTGAAATTTTGAACTAGTGACTTAAAATAAGTAACATGTAGTTTGTATTAAGTTGAAATTTTGAACTAGTGACTTAAAATAATGAAGTGTATTAAGTTAAAATTTTGAACTAGTGACTTAAAATAAGTAAAGTGTAGTTAGTTGTTAGTTGAAATTTTGAACTAATGAGTTAAGATTGTGAAGTGTAGTAAGTTGAAATTTTGAACTAGTGACTTAAAATAAGTAAAATGTAGTTTGTATTAAGTTAAAATTTTGAACTAGTGACTTAAAATAAGTAACATGTAGTTTGTATTAAGTTATAATTTTGAACTAGTGACTTAAAATAAGTAAATGATAGTTTGCATTAAGTTGAAATTGTGAACTAGTGACTTAAAATAAGTAAAGTGTAGTTAGTTGTTAGTTGAAATTTTGAACTAGTGACTTAAAATAATGAAGTTTATTAAGTGAAATTTTGAACTAGTGACTTAAAATAGTGAAGTGTGGTAAGTTAAAATTTTGAACTAGTGACTTAAAATAAGTAAAGTGTAGTTAGTTGTTAGTTGGAATTGTGAACTAGTGACTTAAAATTGTGAAGTTTAGTAAGTTGAAATTTTGAACTAGTGACTTAAAATAGTGAAGTGTATTAAGTTAAAATTTTGAACTAGTGACTTAAAATAAGTATAGTGTAGTTAGTTGTTAGTTGAAATTTTGAACTAGTGACTTGAAATTGTGAAGTGTAGTAAGTTAAAATTTTAACCTAGTGACTTAAAATAATTAAAGTGTAGTTTGTATTAAGTTAAAATTGTGAACTAGTGACTTACAATTTTATTCTTTTTTTCTTTTATCTATTATATTCTTATGCTAAGAGTTATTCATTTAAATATAGGAGTCGTTTGTGCAAAGAATTCAGGAGTACTGTTGTACTCAACCTCCTGAAAGTCAGGACACACCGCTTACAGATGAACAAGTAGAACAATTTTGGCGAGAGGGTGCGGGTGAACCAGTAAGAGGTTCAGTCTATGGTTACACACAAAAGGCTTATGCGGAGAAGAAACCCTGGTTTTATTGTCCATCATCTTCAGGCTTCGATAATGTGGATAAAGCGGTCGTGTCTGTAATGAAGGAGGAGATATCTATGCTCACTGCCGAGCTTGCTGCATCAACCGAAAGGGAGAAGAAAAGAGACGAGCAGATTGCACAGATTGCAGCAGCAAAGGAGATAGAGAACAAGAGGTATGCGGAGCTTCAGTCCCAGTTAAAATCTCTTTTTGAGTCGGGAAAGATTATTCCTCATTGTGCTAGTGATAAACGTCGATGCCTAGTGGATGAGTCTGATATCGAGGGTGAGGAGGGTGAGGAGGGTGAGGAGGGTGAAGAGGATGAGGATGAGGATGCTAATGATGAGTAGTTGTACCTAACTACTAGACATTTTGGACTTAGTATATATAGTTTGTACACTTTTTAGATTGTTTGATCGTATTTTAAGTTTAATTTGAAGTAGTGAAACGTAAATATAGAAAAATATAGTGTTGATAGCTATTTGAGCTGGTTTTGGTTGAATATATGCATTATCAAATATGCAGGTGGGCAATTCAAATTGCAGCAATTTACTGCCAATTTTATGGTAAAATATCGACAACAAATCGACCTCCTGAGGTCGGTGTTTTGGGTAAATTTTCCAGAAAACCGACATCAGGTAGTCGGTTTTTTGAATAAATTTTTCCAAAAAATCGACCTCAGTAGGTCGGAATCGCGTGAAATAAGAAAATAAAATTTAAATAATACCGACCTCAGGAGGTCGGAATATCAGAAAAATAATAACTTAAAATTTCAGTAATACCGACTTCCGGAGGTCGGAAAACCAAAAAAATAATAAATTAAAAATTAAACAATACCGACCACCGGAGGTCAGTATATTATATTTTTAATAATATTTTTTTAAAAAGAAACCGACTTCAGGAAGTCGGAAATAAAACAAAATAAAATATATATTAAATTCTTAATTTTTGGATTTAAAATTAAACCGACATCCGGAGGTCGGTATTTACCGACCTCACGATGTCGGTATTTACCGACCTCACGATGTCGGTATTTACCGACCTCACGATGTCGGTATAGAAAACCAACCAAGCTTTTTCCGACTAGGGCTTGTGAGTCGGTTTTGAGTCGATTTTTCAGGGAAAATCGACCTCTAGATGTCGATTTTTTGAGGTCGGTTTTCCCTGTTTTTCTAGTAGTGTAGTCTAGTTACAGGGTTGGTGATGTTTCATAGGTACATGATGATGGTGATCTGCAGCAGTTTCTGTCCTTCCTCCATGACGGAAGTTGTGTCTCATTTACTTTTCGCTATATAAATCCTATAGTAGCTTTTGTACCTGTTTAGACTAGGTCCTAGGGAGGATGTCGTAAATTGTAAAACGGTTGTTTGGTAATCTTCATAAAAAAGATGTTGTAAAGTTTTTTCGTACATCAAAAAGGTTATCTCATGATTTATTTTCTCTTTTCCGCATTTACCTGTTGGACGGGTGGTAAGGGCTCGTCTATCTAGGTGCATAGAGTAGATGTCCGCACGGCCCGATAGGTTAGATCGTGACATTAAGTGTTTGGTAAAGTAAAAATAATAATTAAAAAAGCTAAAAATGGTGTTGGGGGATGGGGAGCAGATGAAATGGTGTTCTTAGGGGGATGGGTTGGGGGGTAGAAAAATAGATTTTTTTTAATCACAAATTCATTGTTAGTGATTTTTTTGGGTTCAAATTCATTTAATTCATTATTTTGTCATATCATTTTCACTGATTATCAAAAAAAATGTCTAATTGGTCAGTGTAGTTTTTTTTCTCCACTTTAGGGATCGTTTGATAGGATGTATAAGAATAATGCAGAATATGATGTATTAGTAATGCTGAGATTTTTCTTATACAGTGTTTGGTTTGGTGTACTAAAAATAACATGCATTGCATAATTTCTATTTTTTTTTATATAAAAATACCCTCCACAATATGATAGAAAGGTCGTGGAAAAGATTGTGAGAGACAATTGTATCTTTAACCATGCTAGTGCATGCATTACTAATACATGAAAATCCATATATTAGTAATACATACCTCAATATATAATAGAGTGTATTAGTAATGCAATCATTAGTTATACATAAGTTGAAAAAGTGTACCAAATAAAATATTAATAATACAAAAAGCTAATACATGCATTAGATTCTCTGATACACTCTACCAAACGACCCCTAATTGCTTAATAGGAACAAGTCCAAGTTCAAATATCAAAGTGAAACTAGTGGATAGCTTTAAGACTTTTTATGTTAAACACTTTTTTTAGTATGTTTGTGGAGAAGTGTCGTTCTATTTATATGTAAAAATAAATAAAAGATTCTCATTTCATCCTTGATAAAAAAAATTATAATCATATTTATGGCTTATTTCAAACCAAATTCTTTCTTTTTTAGAACTTCATGGCCAACCAATCTATATATATGAAGTAATTTGATGACAATCAGGGAAGGAACTGGAATCCATAATATTGATTCGGCGAACCCAATTAGTTACTCAGATAATATATTTGTTCTGATTAATTTATTAAATATATATAATTTTTATCTTTTGAACACATTTATTATCACTTGAACTCATCATTTTAAAATCAAAAATTCATAAAGTTAAAATCTTGACTTCGCCTCTGAATTTGACAACACTTCCTTTTTAATTTTTTGTTGTTGAAAAAACAGTGATTTTAAACATACGTCTTTCTTTTTTTATTTCATCTTTGGTCAAATTCAAAGACAAAAATGCATAAACAAACAATAAAAACATATACCTTTTAGAAAAAAAGTTCTTTTTTTGTTTGTGGGTGGCAAATTTTGACAAAGGGGAAAAGAGAGATGAACATACATAAGTGATAAGTGTACCGTGTACATAGCAGAACTATATTTAGTATGCACTTCTTTCATGTTTACTGCATGCAGCTTCATACATGAACCCCGTAATGTGTCATAAATTATTCCTATGTGGATTTATTGCCAATTCATTTTTTGGTCTATAATAATTTCAAGGGAAGAAATTATACTGTAATCACGTTATGATAAATAAATAAGCTTATGTAATTATACTAAATTAAATAATTACTATCCTACTTAGTAAATACACAAATTCTAATTACAATAGGTGTAATTCCAATAAGATTCTTATTTTTATGTTAAATTTTTCTTAGAGATCTCTTTTCTTTTTACACGTAAGAAATCTAAAAATAAAATACAATTCAAATTCTAAGAGGTTAAGTTCAACCATTACCCCCTTTGGATTATGATATCT
>QJPP01000148.1:0-71752 GCA_003996215.1 Jaltomata sinuosa
GTGCCCAAGCAGGTGGGGCATCATCGAGTGCGGCACCGGAGGCTGAAAAGACCCCAGATGCTGATGAGCCGCGTCCGGAAACCTAGGTTTCCCAGGTACCCCTATTCCTTTATTCTGGATATCTGTTTACCTGAGCATTGAGGACAATGCTACATTCTTTTGCTAGGGGTAGGAGTACCACCACCGGAGGTTTTTGTTGCCATGTTTTTTTCCTCCGGTGTGCTATCTAGTAGAACTGGCATGTTTAGGTTGTCGTTTAAATTTTAGTTAGTTTTTTTTTTTTTGTGTCTATAGCAAGCATGCGTTTTCTTGTCTAAAAACGAGGCCCCTTAAAAATTTTCTGGTTTTGAGCTTTATGTTGAAACAATTGACCGTCTGGATCTTTGCATGTCATTGTGTGATTATGAGTAGAATGAGTATGCTTAAGCCGAGCAGTTGTTTGATAGTTGGTAGCAATATAGTTTCTTGGTGCCAAGAGTGTGTGAGATTATTGTCATAAATTCTTACTCTGTGCATGCATCTAGAACTTGCCCGGTCTATTTTGTTAAGTTTGAAGTTGGTTGCTTAGGAAAGGATCACAGGCCCTTTTTTGTATGCAGTCCACTTAGCCTAAAAGACCGTCCAAATGTAAATAATCCCTTTTGATCCCTGTTTGAGCAAAAATTGACCTTGTTCTTTCAATAACCTGTCACCGTCCCTGTTTAATTTTGAATCCCTATTTTGGCCCTGGTCCTTCCTTGGACATCGTGCACCTCAACCCAGGCAATCAGCCTAAGTTGAGGGTGGCTACTATGGGGGTGAATGAGAAGAAAAGGAGGATGGAGAAGATTGGTTTTTGAAATAGAATGAAAATCCGGGTGTGCGCCTAAGAAAAGAAAAGAAAAATAAAGATGAAGAAGATCGAAAAAGAAATAAAAAGAGTTGTCAAAATAAAGAGGCCGCACCTGTAGCTAGAATCAAAGAAATAAAAGGTGAATAAGGATGGACGAAAGTAAGTGTAAGTAAAGTGGAAATAAAATGTCGGTGGTTCTAAGGAGGGCTTAGTCACTAATCCCTAAATGTATCCTACCTGCACCCGAAGCCTCATTACAAGCCTGAACAAGTCCTGTAGTGATCCTGAGTAGCTTTCTGAAGAACTGAAATAGAATAGTAAGGGCAAGCCTATGGTATCGCATGTGCATTGTTTGAAATCATTTGTGAGTGTGAGCGCTTATCTAGTCCCAAATCTTGTGTGTGGGATTCCTTTGTGGTGAGGGCATCAAGATGGCTATATGGTCTATTGATTGTTAGGATAGCTGCGTGTGTGTATGCATAATGTTCTATCATAACGGAATGACATGTTTGGATCCTTGCAAGTTAGTGTTTCATACATTCGTGTGCTACGAGGGAGCTTGATTTAATCGAATGAGTTTGAATGACCATGAGTTGCTATAGACATGAGTTTGTGTTCTTAGTTGAGTCATATTATTGTTTTATGTCATGTTGCTTGCGGACAAGCGAACGTTTTAAGTTGAGGGTGTTGATGTGACGCCAATTTACGTCACTATCGACTCCTTTTTACTAAGAACAATCGTACGTTTTCAAGCAACCGTTGTTGTTTTTGATGTTTTTATGTTGTATTTGTAGGAAATGGGAACAAACACGGAAACGGAAGAAATTACGAGAAAAACGACGTTCTGCCTAAGAGTGACGGCCTGAGTGACGGTCCGTCACAAGTGTGACGATCCGTCACATTGACCGTCAAAGAGAGGAGCAACACTGCCTAGGGGTGACGGCCGCCGTGACGGCCCGTCAAGTGTGTGACGGTCCGTCACCCCCACCGTCGCAATATGGCAGCACCAAGGCAGCATCACTGCCTAGCAGTGACGGTCCAGGCGACGGTCCGTCACTGCCTTGACGGTCCGTCAGCCTGGCCGTCAAGCTAAGGCAGTGGCGCGCCAGCGGCTGTCCGCGTTTTGGGATTCCTAGCCCGTTTTGGATTTGTTTTCTACTACTCCTATAAATACCCTATGTTAGGTTTATGTAATTATGACTTTTCCAATAGTTTTTACATACATTATTCAATATTTTTAGGAGAATTTCGAGTGAGTTTTGAGAGAGGAAACGCGCTACACACGGTTTCCTTCTCCAAAATCTTGTTCGTGAGTTCTTGGTTTTTATTGTTCTTGGATACTTGAAGATTGTCCTCAATATATTGTAAGGATCTCGTGTCTTTATTATTTTATGAACATGACTTTCTTCTTTTCATCTTCGAGCATGAGTAACTAAAACTCCCGCAACTAGGGTTGTGGGAGCCATGGCAAACGTAACAATATAGATTCCAGGTAGCGTTGGGTTCGATATATGTATTGTCACGTTGTTAATCATACTTTATGTCATGTTTTCTAGTGGTTGCAAACATTAGAACATGCCTAGGTTTAGTTTGCTTGAGTAAAGAGATTTAAACCGGGAAAACTTGATTGACAACAAGGATTCGAGACTACAAACTCTCGTCTTAAAGATTAATGCCGTAACTGGATTACTCTACTTGATGTTAGGATTGAAATCTAAAAAGCACTTCTTTTCGAGGCCGAAAGAATAGAAAAGGAAATTTGTTTATTTGGTCGAGAGACGTTTAGACGATACAAACGACGCAATCACATCGTGACACGCAGATAGAAAGAACCCGGTTAAGCCTAGAATCGACATTGCTACAACGCCATGGTGAACACATCCCTAGTTCAATCTCTCATACTGATTTAAACCCCCTACGTTTCTTATCGTTTTGTTTACAATTTGATTACAAACCCCCCCCTTATTTACTGGAAACGATTGACAACTAGTCACTTAATTCACTAAAGTCTTAATCATCACCATATTCTCTGTGGGATTCGACCCCAACCTTGTTGGGTTATATATTTGACAACGATCGCTTACGCTTCGTAAATTGAGGTGTAGTTTGAGCGTTATCAAGGGTCATAGGAGGAAGGTTACGTTGACAAACAACTTTGAAATACCAAGCTAAACATGCTGTTATAAGGGCCCACCATGAGCTGTAACAATATACGGCAAGAAAACACGACAAACATGTCGATAACAATAAGTTATCCTCGGAATTGATTCTAAAGCTCAAATTAAGAATGAGTCGAGGATTTAGAACCCATACCTTCCAACAATCAAATGATAATACCATAAAAATATCAGTTCCATGAACTGCCTCCTTGCAGTAGAAACAAACGGAGCCAAAACGATGAGAAAACTATACCACGATGATGAGCTCGCGACGTAGAGCAACTTCCGTTAAACTTCCGAATTGAAAGGATCAAGGTCCATGGATTATTTCTAAGGTTTATATATGATTTTTATGGTTTTGGTCTGTTTTTATGAGTTCAAAATGAAGGTGAAGCTGATTTATAAAGGCAAACCGACTTAGGATGTGGGCCCCACCTTGACGTGTCTACTTGTGCAGTCTTACGAAAATGTGAATATCTCTCTATTCTGAAGTTGTATGGATGAACGGTTTAGTGCTTTCAAAACTAGACGCATAGACCTTCGATTTGGTATATTAGGGGCCCACTAACTCTTTATATATAGGGAGAAACACCCCAAGACATTTAACCCAAATTTGAAGAGAATTCCTTAAAGGAATTTACAATAACTTTTTTTGACTTTTTTTCGCAACTTGCTTGACTTCAAAACTTATCATACGACCATTTTGCGATTATAATACCTCATAACACATCCTTCTTAGTATATTAGACACTATTAGTCTTACTACTTAAACCTTCCAAATGGGCAAGGTGTTACACGAGGCATTGTTTTAACTCGAACTTTTGAGTAAGGGATTCCTTTGACCTAGAACCTTGGTTTTATTCTTTGATATTACCAAGAATGTTGACTGAAGTCAATGATTTCCAAAGTTGAAGCTCTAAAATGAGGAACGGCTATAAAGACCAAACAAATGGCCCGGGCACCAAACTACCGATCCCGACAAGCCATAATGACTTGGGTCGCTACAAGTAAGCTCTAATGGTACAAGAAAGGCGAAAATGTGTAAATGACCGGAAGGGTCATTACAACAGTATTATTAAATTATATTTAAATTTAGATATTTATAGCACAAACTATATAATTATGACATTTGAGTTTTATCGAAAAGATATTCAATAAATTATATAACTTTTGGATTTAATTATATGAAATCATTGAATAGTTACATTGAGATAAGACAATATTTTTTTGATATCGTTAAAAGGTATAATCAGACCGGCTTAAACAAATCAATTCAGACTTTGATATAATTAATAAGTGATAATAAACTCCGCGCAACGCGCGGGTACGAAAACTAGTTATATAGAATATATAGACCCATACCACCCATTTTACCTTCCTTTGTTCCACAGCCCAAAGAAGCTTGAAAATTGCAGACCTATTCCATATGAGTATATCAATGACATTCAACCCACCTGTTCTTCTTGGCCTACAAATTTTGTGCCATGCTACCATTGCTTTCCTTGAAAAATTGTTGCTCTTTGTCCACAAAAAAGGTTCTACAAACTGTTGTCTCCATAGATATTATCTTCTTTGAGAGCAAGAACTTTTGTACCCAATACATTTGCATTTCAAAAAATAGACTTTTAACTAGTTGCAATTTGCCACTATAAGATAAGAACTTAGAGGACCAACACTTAATTCTATGGATCTATCATGCCCCGAGACTACCCCCTAGATGCAACACGGTGCTTAAAGCCACAAGAGACCCTAAGAAAATTCATGGTCTGGCATAAGAAAGCATTCTGATAAAATATTATCTATGCGGAGGTAAAAAGTGAAATAGTCATAACAGTTTAAAACATCTGAATATATATATATATATATATAATCTGACTGAATAAGCTGAAACACTAACTCTATGTCTAAAAGACTCTATCTGAGATGAGTTGCTGGGACAAGCCCCTAGCTAACTCTAAAAGTCTGAAAAAAATTATAAAGTAAGACTGACGAAAGAAGCATAATTCTCGTCCCCAAAGTATGAGGACTCACCAACTGAGCTGCTGAAAGGACTGGAGAATCACACTAAGCACGGTTTGGATGCTGAGCTCTTGAACCTACATCATAATAGGATGTAGCACAAAAGTATGCATCAGTACTTGGAATATACTAAGCGTGCGAGATATATGAAAATCTATAAACATAACTACTGAACATGGAAGATAAGCTGAAATATGAAACTGAAAGATAAACTGAAGCAATGACCAAGTATTAAACATATAATTGTATAATGTTGAACTGAACTGAACAATTGAATACAAAGCTAAAGCAATACTGAATATGTACTATAGGAGCTACTGTTAACCGACATACCCCAAGCTAAGCTAACTATAGGGCCAACCTGTGACCCTGGCTGGGAGGGTGTTCATACCTTCCCAAGGGTACAAACATATGCTGGCGTGGATCCACTAATCTAATGTCCAACAAGTGACTAAGGTGTCAAGCCTGAATTGACGGGTGACCCTTTAGAACCTATAGTGGCGCCATAGTTCTGGGACTTAGGGACTTCTACTAAAGGTCTCAGCCTAAACTGACGGGTGAGCCTTCATCCCTTCGCCTGCTCAGTGCTAAGTCTACTCCCAACTGAATAATTACATAACCAAATAAATTGACACACTAGATAGCTCAAACACTAATTATTCTGAGAATGCACAATAATAATAAAACTATAGCATTCAAATTATGAAGTTCTGGATGACTGAATATTTGAATAAAAAGGCATGATTTTGAAACTGATCGGGTGTTCATAACCCACCATCCTAATGAATTTAACTACTCATAATAATACTAGAATCTGACTGAAGTATGGAGTTCATACATATAATTCAAAATTTCAGGATGATACGACATAGTAAGGGTTTTAGGGTTCTAAGAACATAATAGTGCTAGGCTTCATGAAACATACAAATAAAGATTCATAGTTCACAGAGAAACTGAAATACAAGGGAATTCATCAAATCATAGGAACCCTAGGTTCTTGAAAATTTAACTGAAACTGAAGAACTTGACTGAATCTAGGGACTCAATGGGTGAAAGGGACCCATTGATGAAATCCCATATACCTGGAAGTAGAATCTACAGAAGAATTCTTGGATTGGAGCCTGAACTTTGAAGAACCCTATGATTGTCCTTGAGAAGAAAGAATGCTCCTTTTTTCTCCTATTTTTGCTAAGTGTCAAATGAAATATGAGAGAATGAAAGGTTTGGGTAGTTTTAGGCTTGAAATTAGTGTTAGTATAGTAAAAACATTATAGCTTAGCCTTTAAAGGGATAGGAAAAGTCTAAAATACCCCTGGGAATTTAATTAGAAAACTGCTGAAAAATTTGGCTCAAGTTTCCATGGGCCACAACCACAGACCATAGACTGAACCACGGCTCGTGGTTCATGGTCATGGTTCGTGGACAGTTGTTAGGCTATCGGTCTGATAACCACAGACAAGGTTCACAGCTCGTGGAACCATCCACAATTCAAAGAACTAGTATGTGGTTCGTAGTGGATTGATGACCCTTAGGTCTAATTTCCATAAAGGACAATCTCGGACCGTGGTCTGATCCATGACGCATGAAAGCCTGTCATGGTTTCATACCCAGAGAAGGGGTCTGCAGGTCTGGTTCCACAGAGGACTTCCACGGCCCATGGACCCTTCCACGGTTTATGGAAACTGTTCGTGGTTTCTATTCTGACTTGGACAGTTTCACTTTCTTATTTTTCTTAGCCGGTTCTAGGCTTAGAATTTCCTAGGGTGTTACAATATCTCCCCTTTGGGATCATTCATCCTCAAATGAAGACTAAACAAGATGAGTTTGAAGGAAAAGAGTTGTAATCTCTACCAACTGTGTTCTAAAATCTAATTTCTAACTGAATCGAGTTCTAAGGACATGAAAGCATGCTAAAAATATGAGAATAACTAAGAAAACATGATATTGAGACTGGAATACACAAGAGTAAATTGGGAAATTGGAGAAGAACCATTACCTCAAGCTGAAGCTGGATCAGAAGGAAAGAGGTGAGGGTACTTGGCAATCATAGTTGCTTCTGCTTCCCAAGTAGCTCCCTCAATTGACTGATTCCTCCACAGAATATTCACCGAAGCGACTTCCTTATTTATCAGCCTACAAACCTGACGGTCAAGAATATCAACTGGAACCTCTTCATAGGTAAGGCTATCTTTTACACCTATAGTTTATAATGGTACAATCAATGTCAGATCATCAATACACTTCTTCAACAAAGAAACATGACAGACTGGATGAACCGTTGCTAGCTCGGTGGGCAACTCTAACTAATAATCCATATTACTAACCCTCATCAGGATTTGTTAAGGGCCTACATATGAGGGATTGAGCTTCCCTTTCTTTCTAAATCTAATCACACCCTTCATGGGTGACACTTTCAGGAAAACCCAATCATCAATCTCAAACTTTAAGTCCCTTCTCTTCACATCTGCATAGGACTTCTAACAACTCTAGGCAGTCTTTAATCCTTCCCTAATGAGCTAAACCTTCTCCATAGCCTCATGAACCGAATCTAGCCCAATTAAGGCTGCTTCACCTACTTCAAACCAACAAACTGGTGATCTATATCTCCACCCATAAAGTGCCATATACAGGGCCATCTGAATGTTGGAATGAAAGTTGTTATTATAGGCGAACTCTATGAGAGGTAAGTGATCATCCCAACTACCTTTGAAATTGATCACACAAGACCTCAACATATCTTCTAAAGTCTGGATAGTGCACTCTTCCTGACCATCCTTCTGTGGATGAAATATTGTTCTGAGATTCACCTGAGTACCTACACCCTTCTGAAATGATCTCTAGAGGTGAGATGTAAACTGAGTACCCTTATCTGAGATGATAGACAAGGGTACCCTATGCAACTTGACTATTTCACAGATGTAGAGCCTGGCATAATTCTCTGCTGAATCTGTAGTCTTCACAGCAAAAAGTGAGCAAACTTAGTTACCCTATCCACGATCACCCAAATAGAGTCATGTTGTCGGTGAGTACGAGGTAAGCCTGTAATGAAATCCATATTTATCACTTCCCATATCCAAGTAGGAATTTTAATATCCTAAGTCACACCTCCCGATCTCTGATGTTCTACATTCACTTGTTAACAGTTGGGACACTTAGCCATAAAATATGTGATGTCCCTCTTCATGCCATTCCACCAATAGACTTCCCGTAGATCATGGTATATCTTAGTGGCACTGGAATAGAATATATAGAATTGTGACCCTCTGTCAGGATCCGCTGCCTCAACTCATTCATATTAGGAACACACAAATGACCCTGGTAGCGAAGCACACCATGTCTCCCTTGGGAGAAAACCTCTAGTCTTTGTTGATGGACTGCACCTTTTAACTGAAGTAAGATGGGATCACTGTCTTGCTTCTCCTTCACCTCGACTACTAGAGAAGATTCTGACCCATTCTGAACTATCACACCGCCATCTGTTAAGTCAATAAGGCAAACTCCTAAGCAATAAAGCCTATGAACATCCTTAGCTAGTTCTTTCCTTTCTTCCTCAACATGAGACACACTACCCATAGACATTCTGTTGAGGGCATCAGCCACTACATTGGCCTTACCCGGATGGTAGAGCACATTCATATCACAGTCCTTGAGAAACTCGAGTCATATTCTCTGATAAAGATTCAACTCCTTCAGGGTGAACACATAATAGAGGCTGTTATGGTCTGTAAACACGTCCACATGGACACCTTACAAGTAGTGTCTCTAAATCTCTAAGGAAAACACAATAGTTGCAAGCTCAAGTTCATGAGTTGGCTAGTTCTTATCATGAATCTTAAGCTGTCTGGAGGCATAAGCGATGACCTTACCATGTTGCATCAATACACAACCCAAGCCAACTATGGATGCATCACAACACACAATAAAACTATCTAAACCCTCTAGTAGAGTCAAAACTGGAGTTGTAGTCAACCTGGTCTTCAACTCTAGGAAGTTCTTCTCACATTCATCTGACCACTGGAATTTAACCTTTTTCTAGGTCAATCTGGTCAGTGGGGAAGCTATGGATTAAAATCCTTCAATAAATCTCATGTTGTAACCAGCCAAACCGAAAAAGCTTTTGATGTCTGTTAGAGATGTCGGTCTAGGCCAGTTCTTCACTGCCTCTATCTTTGGAGAATCAACTCGGATGCCTTCACTAGACAAAACATGACCAAGGAAAGTGACTGACTTTAACCAAAGTTCACACTTACTGAACTTGGGAAATAACTGGCGATGCTTGAAAGTTTTCAGCATAACTCTTAAATAATTTGCATGCTCCTCCTCACTCTGAGAATATACAAGGATATGGTCAATGAAAACAATGACGAACATGTCTAAGTACTACTTAAACACCCTATTTATCAAATCCATAAAATCTACATGAGCATTTGTTAGTCCAAAAGACATAACTACAAATTCATAGTGACCATACCGAGTCCTAAAGGTTGTCTTTGGAATGTCATAATTTCTGACTCTGAGCTAATGATAGATGGATCTGAGGTCTATCTTAGAAAAGTAACTGGTCCCATGAAGTTGGTCAAACAAGTCATCAATCCTGGGAATGGGATACTTATTCTCGATTATGACTTTGTTCAACTAACGGTAGTCAATGCAAATCCTGAGAGAGTCGTCCTTCTTATGCACGAAAAGAACTGGAGCACTCCATGGAGATATGCAGGGTCTAATAAATATCTTATCTAGAAGGTCTTTCAGTTGTTGCTTTAACTCCTTAAGCTTAGATGGACCAATTCTGTAAGGTGGAATTGATATAGGCTGGGTATCTGGAAGGAAATCTATTCCGAAGTCAATTTCCCACTCAGGAGGAACTCTGGGTAGATCTTCTGGAAATACCTTTGGGAATTCATTAACCACTGGGACTGACTTAAGAGTTGGGATCTCAAAATCTGAATCCTTAACCTGAACAAGATAATAGATACACCCTTTGGAAATCATTTATTTGGCCTTAAGGTAAGAGATAAATCGACCTATAGGCACTAAAGTATTACCCTTCTTTTCTAACGCTGGTTTATTTGGAAACTGGAACCCAAATATCCTGGTTGTACAATCAACTAAGACATAACATGAATGTAACCAATCCATGCCTAAAATAATATCGAAGTTAGTCATTTCTAACTCTACAAGATAGGTTGAGGTGACCTTCTGAAAACTGTGATCGAGAAATTTTTGTATACCCGTCTAGCTATGACTGAATCACCAACTGGAGTAGAGATTGAGAAGTGTTCGAAAAGGATTTATGGACTGACACTGAAGTCTACTACTATATAAGAAGTCACAAAGCAAAGTGTAGCTCCGGGATCTAATAATGCATAAACATTATTATGAAAGACTCATAACGTACCTATGACCACATCGAGGGAACACTCCTGATCCTGACGAGTCAGAGAGCATAAAGTCTATTATGGCACTGACTGCCACCTGCACTAGATGAGGCACCCTACTGAGTTAGGCGACCTACTAGAGCTGCTATAGAATTAGCTTGATTTTACGTGCGAGCATCCCTGCCCTTCTGTAAATCTATTGGGCTCTCTTTCATTCTATGGCCTGGCTTGCCACATCCAAAATAGTTCCCACTACCTACCATACATTCACCTTGGTGGTTCCTACCATACTTCTTACAAATTGGATGAGTGCGCCCACTAGTGATGCTGCTCTGGGACTTCGAGCCTGGTGCCCTATCCCACTTATCCTGACTGAACTTGGGTACTGGGGAACTAGAAGAGGGTGGGGATAGAGCTGAAGATTTTTGGAATAACTGAGAGTGATTAACACCATCTGACCTCTACTAGGAATAACTGAAGTTACTTGTTCTGTACCTCTTGTTGTCTCTATCCCTTTCGTTGATCTTCTCTTCCTCAATCTGTTGGGCATGAGTTATCAACCTGGGATATCTATCTCCTTTACCAGCATAGAAGTCCTACATTCCTTAACCACATATTCAGAGACACCTAACAGAAACTTACTCATACAGGCTCTGGAGTCAGCTACCATTATCGGAGCATACTTTGGCAATTGAGTAAAATTGAGAGAATACTCATTTACGCTCATTCACCCTGCCTTAAGTTGATGAACTCCTAAACTTTGGCTTCCCTGAGTTCAAGTGGGAAGAACCTATCCAGAAAAGCAGTCATAAATTGATCCCAATCCACTGGGCATGCATCTTTACCCCTACTTTTTTCCACTGCATGTACCAGATATGATCCACTCTTTTTAACTGATAAGCGGCTAAGTCTGCACTTTCAACGGGTGACATCCATAATCTCTGTAACCTTTTGGATGTAATCCAGGAAATTATGTGGATCCTCATCAGCCTTAGACCCATGAAACTCGAGAGTATTCATCCGAGTAAAGTTCTAGACTCTAGTTATTGCTGAGGTATTCTGTAGTGGCTGGTGCCACAGCCTGATGGTTCACCGGAGTAATCATGGACTATGGCTAGCACCTAAAAAGCATCCCTAAACTCAACATGAGTGAGTTTCTCATTCAAAGGGTCTGCTGGAGTTGGTGGTGCTTGTTGATTCCCATTTTTTTTCCTCTTTCTATTAGCTCTTCTGGGAGGCATTTTTTATAACATGTAGAGCATGAGTTAGAAGGAAAGTAACTAGAGCACACTCTATCGCATGATACGGAATATAAAGATGGAAAATTTTCCTAACGACGTCTCGTAGCCTCTCTCCCATAAGTGTGGCACACTTCACACCCATGAAAAAGACTTTACTTGATGAAACTTTTAGACACTCTAGGACTCTTGAACCTGATGCTCTGATACCAAGTTTGTTAATGCCCAAGGCTACCCCTAGATGCAACATGGTACTTAGAGCCATAATTGACCCTAAGTTAACCCATCGTCTGGCATAACTAAGCGTTCTGATAAAATATTATCTATGCGGAAGTAAAAAGTGAAATAATCATAACAGTTTAAAACATCTGAATATATATCTATATCAATATATGTATATATATATATAATCTGACTAAATAAGATGAAACACTAACTATATTACTGAAAGCCTCTATTTGAGATGAGTTGCAGGGACAATCCCCCAGCTAACTCTAAAAGTCTAAAAAATGTAAAGCAATACTGACTAAAGAAGCATAAATCTCATCCTCGAAGTATGAGGACTCACCAACTTAGCTGCTGAAAGGACTGGAGAATTGCACTAAGCGCGTTCTGGATGCTGAGTGCCTAAACCTACATCATAATAAGATGTAGCACAAAAGTATACATCAGTATTTTGAATGTATTGAGCATGCGGTATATATGAAAATCTATAAACATAACTATTCAACATGGAAGATAAACTGAAACATGAAACTGAAAGATAAACTGAAGCAATGACCAAGTATTAAAAATATAACTGTATAATGCTTAACTGAACTGGATAACTGTATACAAGGCCAAAGACATACTGAATCTAAACTGTGAGAGCTACTGTTAACTAATATACCCCAAGCTGAGCTAACTATGGGGCCAACCTGTGACCCTGGTTGGGATGGTGTTCATACCTTTCCAAGGGTACAAATATATACTAGCATGGATCCACTAATCTGATATCCAACAAGGGACTAAGGTGTCAAGCCTGAACTAATGGGTTACCCCTTTAGAACCTATGGTGGCACTATAGTTCTGGGACTTAGGGACTTCTACTAAAGGTCTCAGCCTAAACTGACAGGTGAGCCTTCATCCCTTCGCCCGCTCGGTGCTAATTCTACTCCCAACTGAATAGGTACATGACCAAATAAATCGACATACTAGATAGCTCAAATACTGATTATTCTTAGAATGCAAAATAATACTAAAACTGAGAGTATTCAAATTATGAAGTTCTGATCGACTGAATATCTGAATAAAAATGTATAAACCTGAAACCAATCAGGTGTTTATAACCCACCATCCTAATGAATTTAACTACTCATAACAATACTAAAATCTGAATGAAGTATAGAGTTCATACATATAATTCAAAATTTCAAGATGATACCATATAGTAAGGGTTTTAGGGTTCTGAGAACATAATAGTGCTAGGCTTTAAGAAACACACAAACAAAGGTTCATAGTTCATAGGGAAACTGAAATACAAGGGAATTCATCAAATCATATGAACCCTAGGTTCTTGAATATTTACCTAAAACTAAAGAGCTTGGCTGAATCTAGGGACTGAATGGGTGAAACGGACCCATTGATGAAGTTTTGTTCTGACTTTAATTTTACAACACAATAGAAGTTTTATGCAATAATATTTTAGGGGTCCAATTTTTTCAAACAAAATAAGTTTTATTCCTTAAGTGAGCAACTATCACCGTATAAGTCAAACCTGCTTATTATACTAGTTACACAAAACAAAACTTACTCCCTTAAAACGTTGCCTACCAATCTATCATCAGAAAAAGTTAAACTCTAAACTTGTTTTATTTGAAACATTTTGCCTAAGTTTAGCATTAAAATAAACTCTGAAAAAAGAATCATGGATAGGAAAAAATAGAAGGTGACTCTACTATGACTCTTATAAAGACAACATCAAAAATAAAAAAAGTAGACCCTACAAGTATACAAGTCTTTGATGGATGTTTTTTATAATCATTTTATGTAAATACCCTTTCTGTTGTTATGGGTGAGCTAATCGTACAAGAATCAGGGTTAGAATTTTTCCAGAATTTAAAGCTAAATTTTTTAGGCTAGGCTAGTTTTGGATAAAAACCGAGCAAGCTATGGTCTAGGGAAATCCGAGAAGGGATTGAGTAGCTTGGTTTTATGATAGCTAAGGTGATAAGGAATCTGTAGGAATTTTCCAAAGTGAATTCGGATAAGTAGAACTCTCGATATATAACTTGACGTAAAGAGGTTAGTCCAGGACATCATGATTTGAGGGTTCATTGTGAAAAAGGAAAAACTGAGAGAAATCCCAAGTTTTTGCTTCTCCACACCCGCTATAGCGGGTGGCAGGCCTCTACGGGGCTGCAACTATAGAGGAATAATTCTCGCTATAGCGAGAGTCAAAGGCGGTCAATTACACTATAGCAGGAGGCTTCTGCTATGGTGGTACCGCTATAGCGGCATTGGGTGGCTATAGAAGGGTAAATCGTTGTTATTTTAGAAATTTCCCCAAAAATATTCATTATTTCATAAACACGTTTTGGGGAAGGCTAAGGCAATTTGGGGCGATTTTACCTGTTTTCCACCAGATTTCTTCGTAAAGTTAAGTTATTTATCCCTACTAACTAGTGTTTTGATTCCTAGTTCTTAAAATCACTAGTTTACAGGTCTTGGGGAGGGTTTAACTTAACCTAGCTATAAATTCTGGTGCAAGGGTAATAATGGGTGTAAAACCTTTGGGTTTTGATTAAAGGTTGATTCTTTATAATTGCATGACCATAGATCACTAGTGTAATCACAAAATTGGTAGTTTTTAGGTGAATTATTGGTAGGAAGGCCCTAGGATGGGTGGAATAATCATACACTTGGCCTTGGGGTTCAAGATTAGCCTATTATCCACGATGTTATAGGTCATTAGTTGATTTTGTGTTTACATTCCTGTTTTTAGACCACAATCAAGCTGAGGTTGCAAGAAAAGGGAAAGCTCAGATTCGGTAGAGCATTTTGCTTGGATTGAGGTAGGTGATGATTTATTATAGTTGAAAATCCAATTTGTGTTATATGTGCATGATAACTATTCCTTAGTATTTCTTGTACAATACATGTTCAGGGAAAAGTGAATGACTGTTTGATATCATAAGTGTTAATCACATGCAATGAGTCTATTTGAAAGCTTGTGAGGTTTTACAAATGTTGTTTCTGTTATCATTGTGGTTTTGATTGTATTAATATCTATCATAAATGTGGAATATACGACTAATTTGACATCTTCACGAGGTTGGTTGGTATAAGGTTGGCAGACACTTGATGTGTAGGATTTTGGTACATGGACAAGAGCTCGTCCCCTGCAGGTCATGGATAATGGGAGACCATAAGACCCTTAGCATGTGTGTACAGGTAATATGTGAGCGTGACGGTTCCTTAAGTGGAACGGGGATATGTGTTTTCATTATTATATTGGTTCCTTGAGTGAGCCGAGCTTAAGTGTTTCCTTATTATATTGGTTCCTTGAGTGAACCAAGCTTAACTATTTACCTGATATATATGTTGGTTACTTGATTAAACCGGGTTAGTGTGCTTAAATTCCAGAGGTGGTTTTTTTTTACGTAAATTGGGAAGCATGTTATTGCCATAGTTGTTGTCCTAAGGATCCTTGGATGGTCTGAGTTACTTGCAAGATGTGACATGATTCTATGTTGTCTATTACTTGTGTAGTTGGGCCATGAATAGTATGGTTGTTAAGTCATAATTGTTGACTTAGAGTATTATTGGGTCATACTTGACTTGACATGTTATTTGTTGACTAATTTCAAATTGTACTTATTATATGGATAAGTGATTATGAACTTGAATTAGAGCTGCATGATAGGGAACCATGGTTATCTTGTTGTGCTATGTTATAGTTATATGTTCATATTTCTCATTTTAGGTTGGCCGATGATCCTACCAGTACATTGTTGTTTCTTGTGTACTAATACTACATGTGCTCTTTTTTTGTTGAGTATAGGGCATATTACGACGAATGATTTGAGACCTCAGCTGTGAGTTAGATGATATCCAAACTCAAGGGTGAGCTGCATCTTTCGGGCTACCATGAGTTCTTCATTTGTATCGGCTCCATTGTTTTTGACTTAGACATTAATTTATTTTGGGGTTGTATCCCCTTCTTTCAGACAGTTAATAGAGTTTTGATATGATGACTTTCAGATTCTAGGGATGTTTCATTCCGCAAGCTTGTTCTTATTTCCGTTTAAAGATATGCATTATTGTTTTAATTAATGAGAATTGCTTTAGTTTCCTAATTTCAGTTAAGTGTTGGATTGGTTTATTCAGTTAGTTGGTTCTCCCGCTAGGGGTTTAGTGTGGGTGCCACTCACAGTGGATTTAGGTCGTGACATTTTAGCACCTCAAAGAAACATTGCCATCTATTTTTTTGTACTACCTTTCCACCCCAGCTAAAAATAGTGCATTGTCCCTCATGCATCAATATAGAAATAAATTACAAAAGGGATTTAGAACTCCCTATTGGCTCTTTAAGCACACTAGTCGACAAACATGTATTGAGTTATTTCTATTGTAGGAGAGTCAGTTGCTTTAGGGGTAGTGGTGGTGGTAGAAGCTACACCTGGGGTTGGTGTGGTATAGAGCATTTCTTCTGATTGTCCTCCAAAAGTAACTTCCACAATCCATTGGGGGGGGGGGGTTGTAGATGCACATATTAGTCAAATAAAGACCTTTTTGGACCAATTAAAATTGGTCCTCTTCTAATTCAAGAAATCCATCACCCCCTTTCTCGGTCTTAGTCCTTGGAGGTGAGTTAAATAAATCAACAACTGGTGGTGGGATCAGAGTATGGTGAAAGGACTGTGGTTGTGAAAACCAAGTCCGCAAGTTCCTTTTGCTGGAGAGAAACAACATCAGCCTTTGTCTTGGCCAACTCCTTTTTCAGCTTTTCAACCTTGGTAGCCAGGATTTTTCTCTCTAGCTCTTCTAGCCTTTCATTTTAATTGTTGATCCATGTGATGGCGAGCTCATGATTCTTTCTCTCCTCTTGTCTCAAACGGATTAAGGCAATCTCAATGGACTTGGTCACAAATCTTCGTACCTGTGAGAATAATTTCTTGGTTTTCTGGTATGCATACTTAGTCTTTATTTCCAAGCTTTCCAAGCTTTCCAAGTTATCTCTAGCGAACACCCTAGTTTTTGTGGATGGAGCGATAGATAAAGTTTTAGATTATGGCATACGCCCAGAAGTTACTTTATTTGGGGCAAAAACATCTATGTAAGTCTATGGAGGAGAATCACTTGGAACAAAGGTGCTAAGAGGAACCTCGGTGTGAATACCCCCTTGCCAGGGTGTAGCTCCTTTGTCCAAGCCTACTTCCTCCTTAATTTTGGTGATATCCAGCAACAAGGTTGCAGGTACCTTTGAGTCAAATTTAGGAATTGACTTGACTACTGCATGCTTACACATTTGACTAATCATGTAATGAAAAGGCTGCATCTATTACCTTTGCATAATTTCTCCAGCTATTACCTTCCCCAAATTGAAGGAGAGTCCACACACAATGACTGCGGCTAACACTTCTTTCTCTGGTGTCAAAGTATTATCAGAATTTGTCGGGTGAAACCTTGTCATGATTACTTTATACCAAAATTTTGCTTCCATTGTGAGTTCCTTTTCTATGCTTTCCCTTTTTAGCTTCTTCCATGCAGGATAGTCCTTGGAAATAAGTGGCACATACCATCCTCTTTACTCATTTTCTGTAGCTTTCCAAAGCTCAAAAATAGTTAAGTCTGCATATCCTTTAAGCTCAGCCCTATAGTAGAACATGTTAATTTCTAGGTTGTTGAAATCAACAACAACCATTCAAACCATTACAGAGTTAAGAGGTATGTGTATTTCCCTTGGAAATGTTTTATGTGGTTCCATACCTTCGCCATATGCTGCGAAGAATTCTCGGATCGAGCAGTATGTCCCTGGGGGTTTGGTGAATGGCTTCCAGGTGTTTATCTACAATTTGGCCACAATGGCCGGGTAATCCTCTAAACTGTTGAAGCTAGTTTCTCTCTCCTATATGAAGTTGCATATAATTGTTACGACCCAATTTCTCGATCTTGATGGCACCTACAACCCCCAGTAGGAGAACCAACCCCCATAACCCAAAACAGTTAGTAATGGGCTACTATCTAATAAGCAAGGTGAAGAAAATATAATATAAGCGAAAGAAAGGGATATAAGATAACGAAAAGGGACAATAGGAATATATATATATATATATAGAAGCTAAAACCAACCCAAAACTTGGTATCATAGTATAAGAGCCGGAACTACATCAACAGAGTACAAAAGGATCCAAAACAATATATACATATGTCTCCAAATAGTAATAGAGTACATGATACAAAGGATGAGCTAAAACCTAAGCTCGATCGCCAAGAGCTCACCCTCAGCCTTGAATGGTCCAAAAGATCAGCCCGCACGAGTCTCCAACGGATGAACGGTGATGGCCCACACTAGGATCTGCACGTGGAAGATGCAGAGTGTAGTATGAGCATCAATTCCTAAGCAATGGGTACCCAGTAGGTATCATAGGCCAACTGGACACATATAAGATATAAAGGCAATAATATAGCAGAAGAGAAGCAAGTCGTCAGAGAAAATAATGAATAAGTACACGGAAGCTAGCACAGAGAGATACAAGGAGAAAATAACATAATTGGATAGATACTAAAATATATATATATCACACAGACACAGGTGAAAGAAAGAAGTAACGCACCTGGGATCCTCGCATTAACAATATATATATATAAAATTTTAGAAATAGGTGGTATACCGATAACCTCATGTAAAAAGGGAAGGAGGAAAGAAGAATAACGATAGCATGCTCGAAAACAAGATTAATAACAAAAACATGCTAATACTACTACTCTCAATTAAGGAAAGAATCAACCGGGGAGCCCAAATATAACTTATCAAGTTAATCAAATGTATATAATACAACCCTCAATATCCAAACATCATATGAACCACAATAAGGATCAATATCTTGATAGAGTAACAATAAGTCTACCTACAATCCCAACGGGCCCCATACACCTGAGGAATACAAAAAAGTGAAGACAAACCCTCTGGTTTCCTATACTACCAGAGCGTGCACTCGGCAAATAGCAAACAAGGGTAGAATCTCACTGTCACACCCCGAGGCTACCCTCTAGATGTAACACGGGATCCGGGGCACGAGTGCCTTTGTCACGACCCAATTTCTCGGTCATGATGGCACCTACAACCCCCGGTAGGTGAACCAATCCCCGTAGCCCAGAACAGTTAGTAATGGGCTACTATCTAACAAATAAGAGAATAAGACGAAGAGAACAGATAAAAGGACTATAAATATATACATATGAGGAAACTAAACCAAACCCCACGACCTGGTATCATGGTATAGAGCCCAAACTACATATATGGAGTGCAAATAATCCAAAATAATATATACAGATGTCTCTGAATGGTAATAGAGTACATGAAGCAAAATATAAACTAAAGCTAAGCTCCGATCGCCAAGAGCTCACCCTCAGCCTGAAGTAGTCCCCAACAGATCTCCAAGCACGAATCACAACGATCTAACGGCGATAGCCCACGCTAGGATCTGCACCCAAAGATGCAGGGGGTAGGGTGAGCACCAAATGCGAAGCATAAGGTACCCAGTAGGTATCATAGGCCGACTGGGCACATATAAGATAAAAGCGTAGTAAAAGACAGAATAGAAGCAAGCAGTCACAGAAATCATAGAAAGGTACACAGGAACTAGCCCAGAGGGAAATCAACAGAACCAGATGTGAGGCCAGTAAGCAGAATATACACACCATAGGCACAGGTGAAAGTAAGAAATAACGCACCTGGGGTCCTTGCAATAACAGTGTATACATAATAAGTTTACGAAATGGACGGTATACCGGTAACCTCAAATGTAAGAAGAGGGAAAGAGTAATGATAGACATGCTCAGGGACATGAATCAAACTCAACTAATCATATCAATCTCAAATCCAGAAACTAACAGTCTAGCAGTAACCAATCTCATACTTATCCATAATAGAGAACAATTCTGTAAGTAAAATAGCAAAAGTCTACCTACAGTCCCCCGGCCGCCCATACAACCGAGGAACACAAACAAGTGAAAACAAACCCTCCGGCATCCCATACTATCGGAGCGTACAATCAGCAAACAGCAAACAAGGGTGGAACCTCGAACCATGAATGATATGATGCATGAAGATCTCAAGTGAATGTACTCTTGTAAATGTACCTCCTCCGGTGCCGATCCGGCCCAGCAGGTAGGTTCCATGGAAGGCACACTGCCCGTATACGCTCTAACTCCACCGTATGACCTTCTCCGGCACACGCAGCCCGTAGCCCCTGGCCCAGATGGCAAGGTCCATGGAGGTCCCAGACCCATACTAAAACTCAGTATCAGAACATGTCGTCCGGAAGCAAGTCCGGTATCAAGATAGAGACCCAGTCTCTAATATGCATGCCCAGACCCTGTCCAGGACTAGAGTAGTAGGAAAATATCTCAAAAACCCCTCCAAGGGTGCCCGGGCATAACCGGGTCTAAACAGTAGAAAGTCATCTCAGGTGCTCGGTCCGACCGAGGCTAAAAATCATCGCAAGTAACAAGAAAACTCAACTAGCACTCCGGCCCTGCCAAGTCTAGCGTTAATCGTAAAACTGATGATTTAAAATATAATTTACTTTCTTTTACCCAAGAATACTCACAAGTCAAATCAAACCATTTCCAAATTATTTCCATAAAAAATGGGCCCCCGAGGCCATGCAAGGTTAGAAAATAGTGCCAGTAGGCCCGAAGCCAAAACCATAGTAAAACATGGATAAAACCTCTTTATTTGCATGGAAATGGTATGATCACACACAATAGTTGCCCAGCAGCTCACAATCAACCTATCGACCCTGCACAGGCCCACAACTACTCAGCAAGCATAACCAGCCTAGAAGGATAATTCTATGCCCGGGACTCGCGGGCATTCCCAAAATACCACCTTCTATGTTCCAGAGTCAACAAGGTCTCACAAGACCACAAGGGTAAATAAAATATATCAGCAAGTACTACAAACAACGTAGGAACAAAAGTAGGCAGACATGAATAAAGCGATCGAGGTCTGTGGTGCCAACCTAATAAACCAACCCAAGGATGCCCATTAATACAATTTTATCCTATATATGCGGAGTCTAGGGAAAATAAACCGTAACCTACCATTCGTCCGATGACAAGCTGCTAGAACGACTACGTCCACGCTCGAACCGCTCCGAAATGAAATTGAAATCGAAATTAGGCTTGAATAACTTGACGTAGATAATCGATTGCTTTTGGCCGATCAAATATAACGTTAAATATATTTTTTTTCCATTCCAATCTTCTCAACGTATAAAGTATGCATGTATACATACACAGAAAGTAAGGGAGAACAAAAGTTGCTGGATATTTCTCAAAGTGACAAATGAAAACTCTTTTTGCCAAAGTGAGGATCTTTATATTATATAAATATATATGATGAGACATAGTGGGCACTAATCCTTTATCTATGTATTAGTCACCTAGCTGCTACGATTTGATGGCTGCTTTGCCTCACCTCCACGTGTTGTGGAGGTGGCAACATTTTAATATTTTTAGCCCGTTATGTATGTATTCGGGTATTTAATAAATTCGTGGTAAAATAAATATAACTTTTTAAATATAACATAATTCATAGAAAATTATTTCAAACAAAACCTACTATATTATAATAATAAATTTTAACATAACTAAGTTTACTATCTCCGTTAAAATATTACAATGTATAAAAACATTATAAAATAAATACATATACAATTATATCGTAACAAAATATTTTTAAAAAGGTAATAATAATGTAACTTTTTACCAAATTCAACTTTCAAATAAAATATTTTCAAATGCACGCGATATTAGTAAAATACTTAAATTTAAGTTCGCAACTCACCATCGCACGATTTTGATACTCAAGAACTCTCTCGGAATCCTCCCTTATGTTTTCTCACTGTTTCGGAACTGAAATGACATTTTAAAACGTGAAGTTGAGGCTTAAATCGAGTTTGACCCAACCCGGTTCGCAACCCGTTTTTTGCCAGACATTCCGCGGTAAAACAGTTATAACCTTTTACTCCGAGATCATTTGAATGTGAGGTTTTGTGCGTAGGAAACTAGACTCGTAGACCTTCGATTTGGTATTTCGGGGAACTTCGAACTCTTTATATATTGAGAGAAAAGCCCTGAGGCATTTTACCCAAAGTTCAGAAAATTTATTAAAGAACTTACGATAACTTTTACCGATTTGCTTGACTTCAAAACTTATAATGCGACCAAACAAATGGGCCCGACACCGAAATACCGGTCCTGACGAGCCTTAAGTGACTTGGGTCCGCTACAACAAGCTCTAACAGTTCAAGGAAAACGTATACATGGAAATAACCGGAAGGGTCATTACATCTAGACTAACCCTTGGTCATAGCATACTCAGTCATTCATAAGAAAGCATAGCGGAAGCATAGATAGAACATTAGGCAACCCAAATCCATAAATGTTAAGTCAATACAAAACATAGTTTTAAAAGAGAGACTCGAATACTGGCTATGTCTGAAAAGCCTCTACACATGACAAAAGGAGTTGCTAGGACAAGACTCTAGCTAACTCGAATTACGAAAGTAACAACCAAAAACTATCTAGAGTCATAACTAGCACTCGAACAATGAGGACTCACCAACACTTACTAGATATGGCATGCGATCTCCAGCCACGTGCCTGAGGAAGGGAACCCGAATCTGCATCGTCAAGAGGATGCAACACAAAATATATGTCAGTGCTATAGGATGTACCGAGTATGAGAGATATGGATGATCATGATAAAACATACTTTAAACATGCTTAAATGAGCTCTTTCGTAATAAGAAATAGCATAAGAAATTATCAAGATATAAGACATAAAACATGAAGTAAAGTCAAGATTCAAAAATAGAGTATCATATAACTTCATAACTTGAAAATAATCATGTGGGTGTTTCTCTTAACCGATATTAAACCATGATGGATTACATGGATTCCAGTGTCATGTACCCACACTGAAAAAGGTTTTCCTAACCGGCCAAGGTTAGAACCATGTTCATAAGGATCCTTTCATAAGCCACGGAGGGTAACCTACGGTGGTGACGTAGTTTTGGACTTGGTTTATCTAGAACCCTCATAGCTCAGTGTTAAATACTACTCCTAAAACATATAACTGTCACAACCCGATTTCTCAAGTCATGATGGCACCTACAATCCCCTAGTAGGCGAACCAATTCCCGTAGCCCAGAACGGTTAGTAATGGGCTACTACCTAACCAAAACGCACCAGCAAGCAGAAATAAGCGAAAGCAAAACTCGAATATAAATACATAAAGGATACTACACCAACCCCAAGACTTGGTATCAACAGTACAGAAGCTTCTAATAGGATACAAGTGCTAGTAGTAACAAAATACAACATAAATTGCCTCCGAAAGTACAAGGAGCAACAATACAACAGATGAGATATAGACAAGCCCCGACCGTTAGGCGCTCACCCCAGTCTCAAAGATCCAAAAGCTGCACGAGTCTCTAACGTGATCAACGGCGAAAGCTCAGCTAATATCTGCACAAAAAAGTGCAGAAGTGTAGCATGAGCACCAAAACCACGGGTACTCAGTAGGTATCATAGGCCGACTGAACGCATATAGGATATAAAAGCAGTAAGTAACAGATAGCAAGAAAGCAGTCACTGAGGCAATAAGCAAGGCAAAAGGAGCTAGCACAGACCATCCATAACCAAGAGCTTCAAGTAACACATGCTAGCACAGAGATACAATTACACAGAATCACAGGTGAAAGAAAGGAGAACGCACCTGGACTCCTTGCACAACAATATAAGTAAGTAGAGAGAGAGTTGAGAAAATAGCGGTATACCGGTAACCTCAAGTGGAAGGAAAACACGGAGAGCAGTCTAACATACTCAAAATGGAATCAACCAGTATAAGAAAGTCATAACACTAACCCAATAACATGATAGCATAACCAGGGAAACACCTCACAAGTACAACCCTAGGATGGCCACAATAACCGAGAGATATCACTGAGCTTCCCACAAGAATAGAACCAGAGTCTCACACTCTGCTCAGAAGGCCACACAAAAGTGCCTCAATAAGATAGGACTCCAAAGCCCTCTCAATAATAAAAAATCCCACAACCAAAGCCTCAACAGGCTAGCCATCACTAATCTTTCAAGAACCGGGTGCCAAGACAAGCTCTAAGTAAAAACAGGAGTAAATATAGTCTACCTACAGTCCCAACGGCCGCCCATACAACCGAGGAACACAATCAAGTGAAAACAAACCCTCCGACATCCCATACTACCGGAGCGTACACTGAGCACACAGCAAACAAGGGTGGAATCCAATGCATGATATGATATGATGTGAAATAGAACCTCTGTATGTACCTCCTCCGGTGCCAATCGGGCCCAGCAGGCAGGTTCAATGGAAGGACTCAGCCTGTATACCTCTACTCCACCGTATACCCTTCCCTCCGGCGCACGTAGCCCGAAGCCCCAGGCCCGGAGCGGCAAGGTCCATGGAGGTCCCCGACCCCATACTAAAACTCAGTATCAAGACATGTCATCCGGAAGCAAGTCCGGGATCAAGATAGAGACCCAGTCTCAAGTATGCATGCCCAGACCCCGTCCAGGACTAAAGTAGTAGAAAATGCCTCAAAAACCCCTCCAAGGGTGCCCGGGCGTAACCGGGTCTAAAACTGTAGTAAATCAAGTCTAGTGCTCCGCCCGGCAGAGACTAGTATCAGTAATAAAATCAAGTCTGGTGCTCTGCCCCGCAGAGACTAGTATCAGTAATAAAATCAAGTCTGGTGCTCTGCCCAGCAGAGACTAGTACCAGTAATAAAATCAGTGCGAAAACATCCAAAAATCCCCTTTTCTATCAACAACAGTACCAAAAAGGGACCCCCAGGGCCATGCAAATTTAGGAAAACTGTCAGTAGTGGCTCACAGCCAAAACTGTAGTAAAACATGCAGGGGAAAACATTTTTCATGGATGATATGCTCGCACACAAATATAAAAGTAGCCCAATGGCTCACAACAATTCCTATCAGCCCTGCACAGGCCCAATAGCTACTCAGCAGACATAACCAGCCTAAAAGGATAATCTCTATGTCCGGGACTCGCGGACATTCCCAAATAGCCCACCATCTATGTTCCAGAGTCAATACAAGGCCACACAGGACCACAAAGGTAATATACATTACTACGCGAATACTACAAACAACGTATGAAATAGACGGACGAAAGGCGGACAAGGTCTGGGGTACCAACCTATAACAACCCATCCAAGGATGCTAATTAATGCAGTTATAGCCTATATACGCAGAGTCTAGATAGGGAAAAACCATAACCTACCTGTCGTCCGACGAATAGCTGCGGGGACGGCGTCGTCCAGGCTCGAACTGCTCTGGGAAGCTCCAAATCGCAAAACCACTATCAATACAATAATCTACAGATTAAAACAAGACTAACGATACCCATAATGCCAAAAATATACCCGGGTTGAAATTCGGGTCACAAACGGGCCCGTGGGCCCCGTAACCCAAAACCGGAAATAAAAAACACACATGTGTTCCTTACCATCCCGGGAGCACATGCTCAAAAATTGAGCGGAAACGGACAATAATTAGGGCTCAAAACACCCCGCAAATCAAGGAATTTAAAGAATGAAATTCGTGGAAGAAATCGGAAAAATCACGAAAGAACTTACCCGATTTAGAATCCAACAAACGCTCAAGATTCAGCAAATATTAACCTCCAAGCTGTTGGTAATGATCAAGGTGATTTGTGGAGGTTTTGGGTTCATCATCCATGGAGAATTCGGAATTTAAAGAGAGGGTTTATAGGATTTAGGAGTCCACAAATGAGCATGGATCGACAAAATATTATCCTCCAAGTAGTTGGGATGAACAATGGTTATATGGAGGTTTTTGAGAGCTATTTTAATGGAGAATAACGTTTTTGGGTTTTTAGAAATAAAGGGGAAAAGAGGGCTGGCCAGCTATATAAGCTGCCAGAGCCCAGGGGCCAGGGCGGCCCAGGCGCACCAGGGCCCAGGCGGCCAGGGCGCAGGGGCCAGGCACATGGGGCGCATGGGCGCAGGCGCATGGGGCGCATCGGCGCAGGGGCCAGGCGCATGGGGCGCATGGGCACAGGCGGCCATGGCGCATGGGGCGCATGGGCGCAGGCGCATGGGGCGCATGGGCGCAGGCGCATGGGGCGCATGGGCGCAGGCGCATGGGGCGCATGGGGCGCAGGCGCATGGTGCTTCCCACACCAGCAACCAGCAACCAATCCATAGGCAAATTTTCACAAGATGGGTCCCCGGGAACGCATCTGGGGTCCCGCGAACACAAACGACCTGAGCTATTCGACTAGAAACGGCATTCCGGATCCAATGGAATCGACGAAAATCCCATAGGATGTCAATTTAATGAAAAGTGGGCCCCACGCCCAAAAGCAACCTTTAGCCAACTATTCCCAAAATGGAACCCAATGGCCAAAATCAAGTCCGGAAGCCTAGGGACCCAAACCAATAGTCCCTCTAGCCTAAAATCGCCATTCCGGAGCTAAAAGCACTAACGGAATTTCCATCCGAGACCGTCCTCTCCGAATGTTGACCAAAGTCAACCATACAAGCCCAACTGGCCTGAAAACATAGAACGAGAGAGAATTCCAAGCTAAAAAGCTCCCGGATCCCGACCAAAGGTCCCTCTAGACCAAAGTTCATGCTCCGGAGCTAATGGAACTGTTGGAATTCGATTCCGAGCACGTACACCCAGGATGTTGACTGAAGTCAACGATTTCAAAAGCTAAAAGCTCTAAAACAAGGAATGGCCAAAAAGACCAAGCAAATGGTCGGGCACCGAACTACCGGTCCGAGCAAGCCATAAATGACTTGGGGCCGCTACATGCAAGCTCTAACGGTACAAGAAAAGGCAAACACGCGTAAATGACCGGAAGGGTCATTACATCATCCACTACTAAAAAGACTTTCGTCCCCGAAAGTCAGGAAAGAAGGAAAGACTAGAGATCAAAAGAACAACGAGTACAAGGCCCGTACTACTCTCTCGGACAACCTGGGTAGCCTCCTGGGCTGGATGGCACCCAAAAAAAACAGAACCAATGAAAAGCAACCCAACCTAACTCCTTACTAGCCAAGCTAGAACCCAAACTTAAAGTCCAAAATTCAAAGGGTCTGCCAACCCAAACTGAACCTCGAGAACCTCAACCGAAAAGCACTGACACAACACCAAAACCAGAGAAGCAAGGCGATCAACACACATAACTCGAAACTTCGAAACCACAACCAAGTTTGCCGAAAAAGCCAACAACCAAAACTCTAACTCATGAACCCGCTGATCCGCAAAACCCTTTTATTCTGAGCCAAATCCTTTTGTGCCATAATCATGAAACTTCATAAAAGCTGAACATTCGAGCCACTATCTAAACATCAACTGACACACTGGAGATCCATAGCTCACGATTATACTCTACGACAGACGAATTCACCTTTTATACTCAAGTTATATCGAAGTCAAGCTATAGTCTCCTAGCCTTTGACATCCAAAATAACAATCAGAAGCATATCGTCAAAAGTTGTAGTTACCTTCCCCGACTGACCATCAACAAATGAACGGACACTTTTGCTAACATCAAACTCGATAATTGAACCCAGCTGAACCAACCATCTGAACCCGACTGAACTTTGCACACCAAAGTTAGGAAAGGCACATGTGGATACCTTGTGTTGACGGAGAACTTCCAAACTGTAGAATGAACCAAGTTGCTGCACCATGCCGAGTCTGAGTCAACTGGAAGCGAATGAACCAGGGCAACCTGCCCAACAGACCCAAAACCAAAACCAAGCCTCTGCAAGAAGTGTGGTAAGCCTACCACAAGGTCTGTAACCACCAACTAAGCTCCAAACACTCGAATACTGCATAAATTCTAAAATCACTTTACTAATCTCAACTTATGAAGAAATCAACCATGCCGAGAATATCAAGTCAGAACTCCCCGTATGCAAGGAAAGGGTTTCTGGGGTTCAAAGTTGCCATCTAGACATGGAAATTTGCATATAACTTTAACTCAACCCCTTGGCTCGAATCACCCGCTCTACCGAATCTAAACACAACCAACTATTTCGAAGCATATATCATACCAAACTTTTAGTCCATACTGGCTGAGTCTAACCAACACTGGGACCCCACATAAACAACAACCCCGGAAGAACTAACTGAACAAGCTTTCAAATCCTGGGCAAACGAATGGCTATTATCAGTCTCTACGTATCATCAGAGCTCAAAATAGCCTTGCTAGTCTTAACCCGCACAAGCTGACCACCTAAAGCATACACCACTGCTGAAGCTCAAACTTACGCCACTGAGTCTGTCCAACCATGGTAGAAGAACCTCGTACTAACTAGAACACTGCTGAAATCTAGAATATCTCACCTCTTGCAGAGGTTAGCCAACGACTAGGTGTCCAAGGCCAATAGCCGCATCAACAACTGAAGTAAAAGAAGCTAAGTTGCCCGCACCCACTGCCTTCAGGCACTAGGATGCTGCAACCAAATCAAAACGGCCACCAACCATCCGATGTAACCTGCCAAGTTATGATTCTGAACACCGACTTTCAAAACTGCCACCCAAAGCCTTGCTCGAACCTTTATGCTGCCAATGAACCCTTAAGAACCCAAGCCAACTAGGCCTGAAAATACAAGTTGCCAACACCGCAGCTGCTACTGAAACAAAACCAATCGATGGAAAACCCACGACAAGTGTAGACGGTTGGATCGAATCACCAACACAAAATCCCAAAGCAAACCTTCATCGCCACCTCAGGCAACTACGAGGACACTTAAACACAAAGAAAGAGTCATCTCCCTTCTTTTACCACTAAACAAAAATGCTTCCTTAGCACATACTAAACCTTACAAATCCTTTCTCCAATAGGAACCTGAAGCCATTACCTTACTACTCATAGCTACACGTCAAATTCAATAAGGCAGGAGAAGAATGGGTCGGATGCCCAACTCACCTGAAATGCTTACAAATACAACCTAACCACGAGGTTACGATCAACACTTAGTCGGAAGTGCTTAAAGTCAAGACCCAATCACGATGCCAACATCCAGAGCTCATCGAAAGAACTACGATCAAGATTCATTCCAACTGGAGCTAGGGATACAACAAAACACCCAACGGACCAGGAAGTGGAGGAGAATATGGGAACAACCCACATACCTACCAACCTCCTAAACTAATCAACAAAGAGGGTCGACTCTAGACACTCGGGAGACCAAACCAATTTATGCACACTAGCATAACCAATATCTCCCAACTGAGGCAAAATCTTAACTCCGGACCAACTACCGGTAATACATCGAACCATCACACGGATCTCTAGCCACGCTAGATAACGTCCTAGGTAACAACCATCTAGGACCGCTCAACAAAGAAAACCCAACCAAAAGTCCATAATCACAATGAAACAGGGGTAACCCAACTAGAAACAGAATAATAAGAACTACCCACGAGCTACAACTCCGGGAAAACACCTCTCAAGGCTAACTTACCCCCATCCACTACTAAAGAATAAACTACCAATAAAATAACATATCGGTACTACAATTCGGGTAGCCAAACAACTTAAACAAATAGCAGGTAGGCATATAAGCAATTACACGACAGAAGGGATAGAGTCGCAACACGAGCGGGACTAACATAAGTCGAAGGTAGAAAAATCCTAACCTGCAGCAATAATATCAGGAACCTCTACCTCTGGCCCACCAAGAGGAGCATCAAGCTGACGTAATCTAACTCTAGACTGAGCAGTCAAAACTAAAGGCCTAACCGACCCTCACCGAGGACAATATCTATAAAGGTAACCAATCTCTTCACAATGATAACAACTAGGCTGTCTGGGATACACAATCCTGGGGTAATTCCTAGCAAAGTACCCATGCTCACCACACCAAAAACAGCCTATACCAGATGAAGCCCAATGGGAAAATCTTGCCTCGTACTCCAATACTGACAAACAACCCTGCTGAAGAACTAGAAGCTCAACTATAACTGAAGCACCACTCACAGAACCAGGTACTGGAACACTCACCGGAGGACTCAGAGTCCTAGCCACGATGTCCGGAAGCGCTGAGGTCGTTGTAACTCCAATCGGAGGTTGAGCTGACCCCACACCCCCTATTTAGTGCGGTAAAGCCTCACTCTAGAGTCCTGGTGCTGATGGAAGCACTGAAGCAACAGGCACAGAAGCCTCGGGACCAACCGCTATTGCACTCGTATGAGGCATCTCAGAATGAATGAATAACCGAAGTCTAGAAATCAATAAAGCCAGGAACGCACGATGAGGAGCCAAAAAGATGAAACTTTTCCTAACAATGCCCTGTAGCCTCCCGCAGATAGGACACGGACGTCATCGTACCGATCCACGAGACTCTACTTAGACACTTGCTTATGTACCATGACACCGGTGAACCTAGAGCTCTGATACCAAGTTTGTCATGACCCAATTTCTCAAGTCATGATGGCACCTACAATCCCCTAGTAGGCGAACCAATTCCCGTATCCCAGAACGGTTAGTAATGGGCTACTACCTAACCAAAACGCACCAGCAAGCAGAAATAAGCGAAAGCAAAACTCGAATATAAATACATAAAGGATACTACACCAACCCCAAGACTTGGTATCAACAGTACAGAAGCTTCTAATAGGATACAAGTGCTAGTAGTAACAAAATACAACATAAATTGCCTCCGAAAGTACAAGGAGCAACAATACAACAGATGAGATATAGACAAGCCCCGACCGTTAGGCGCTCACCCCAGTCTCAAAGATCCAAAAGCTGCACGAGTCTCTAACGTGATCAACGACGAAAGCTCAGCTAATATCTGCACAAAAAAGTGCAGAAGTGTAGCATGAGCACCAAAACCACGGGTACTCAGTAGGTATCATAGGCCGACTGAACGCATATAGGATATAAAAGCAGTAAGTAACAGATAGCAAGAAAGCAGTCACTGAGGCAATAAGCAAGGCAAAAGGAGCTAGCACAGACCATCCATAACCAAGAGCTTCAAGTAACACATGCTAGCACAGAGATACAATTACACAGAATCACAGGTGAAAGAAAGGAGAACGCACCTGGACTCCTTGCACAACAATATAAGTAAGTAGAGAGAGAGTTGAGAAAATAGCGGTATACCGGTAACCTCAAGTGGAAGGAAAACACGGAGAGCAGTCTAACATACTCAAAATGGAATCAACCAGTATAAGAAAGTCATAACACTAAACCAATCACATGATAGCATAACCAGGGAAACACCTCACAAGTACAACCCTAGGATGAAATAACTAGGCCACAATAACCGAGAGATACCACTGAGCTTCCCACAAGAATAGAACCAGAGTCTCACACTCTGCTCAGAAGGCCACACAAAAGTGCCTCAATAAGATAGGACTCCAAAGCCCTCACAATAATAAAACATCCCACAACTAAAGCCTCAACAGGCTAGCCATCACTAATGCTTCAAGAACCGGGTGCCAAGACAAGCTCTAAGTAAAAACAGGAGTAAATATAGTCTACCTACAGTCCCAACGGCCGCCCATACAACCGAGGAACACAATCAAGTGAAAACAAACCCTCCGGCATCCCATACTACCGGAGCATACACTGAGCACACAGCAAACAAGGGTGGAATCCAATGCATGATATGATATGATGTGAAATAGAACCTCTGTATGTACCTCCTCCGGTGCCAATCGGGCCTAGCAGGCAGGTTCCATGGAAGGACTCAGCCTGTATACCTCTACTCCACCGTATACCCTTCCCTCCGGCGCACGCAGCCCGAAGCCCCAGGCCCGGAGCGGCAAGGTCCATGGAGGTCCCCGATCCCATACTAAAACTCAGTATCAAGACATGTCATCCGAAAGCAAGTCCGGGATCAAGATAGAGACCCAGTCTCAAGTATGCATGCCCAGACCCCGTCCAGGACTAAAGTAGTAGAAAATGCCTCAAAAACCCCTCCAAGGGTGCCCGGGCGTAACCGGGTCTAAAACTGTAGTAAATCAAGTCTAGTGCTCCGCCCGGCAGAGACTAGTATCAGTAATAAAATCAAGTCTGGTGCTCTGCCCCGCAGAGACTAGTATCAGTAATAAAATCAAGTCTAGTGCTCTGCCCAGCAGAGACTAGTACCAGTAATAAAATCAGTGCAAAAACATCCAAAAATCCCCTTTTCTATCAACAACAGTACCAAAAAGGGACCCCCAGGGCCATGCAAATTTAGGAAAACTGTCAGTAGTGGCTCACAGCCAAAACTGTAGTAAAACATGCAGGGGAAAACATTTTTCATGGATGATATGCTCGCACACAAATATAAAAGTAGCCCAATGGCTCACAACAATTCCTATCAGCCCTGCACAGGCCCAATAGCTACTCAGCAGACATAACCAGCCTAAAAGGATAATCTCTATGTCCGGGACTCGCGGACATTCCCAAATAGCCCACCATTTATGTTCCAGAGTCAATACAAGGCCACACAGGACCACAAAGGTAATATACATTACTACGCGAATACTACAAATAACGTATGAAATAGACGGACGAAAGGCGGACAAGGTATGGGGTACCAACCTATAACAACCCATCCAAGGATGCTAATTAATGCAGTTATAGCCTATATACGCAGAGTCTAGATAGGGGAAAACCATAACCTACCTGTCGTCCGACGAATAGCTGCGGGGACGGCGTCGTCCAGGCTCGAACTGCTCTGGGAAGCTCCAAATCGCAAAACCACTATCAATACAACAATCTACAGATTAAAACAAGACTAACGATACCCATAATGCCAAAAATATAACCGGGTTGAAATCCGGGTCACAAACGGGCCCGTGGGCCCCATAACCCAAAACCGGAAATGAAAAAACACACATGTGTTCCTTACCATCCCGGGAGCACATGCTCAAAAATTGAGCGGAAACGGACAAAATTAGGGCTCAAAACACCCCGCAAATCAAGGAATTTAAAGAATGAAATTCGTGGAAGAAATCGGAAAAATCACGAAAGAACTTACCCGATTTAGAATCCAACAAACGCTCAAGATTCAGCAAATATTAACCTCCAAGCTGTTGGTAATGATCAAGGTGATTTATGGATGTTTTGGGTTCATCATCCATGGAGAATTCGGAATTTAAAGAGAGGGTTTATCGGATTTAGGAGTCCACAAACGAGCATGGATCGACAAAATATTATCCTCCAAGTAGTTGGGATGAACAATGGTTATATGGAGGTTTTTGAGAGCTATTTTAATAGAGAATAACGTTTTTGGGTTTTTAGAAATAAAGGGGAAAAGAGGGCTGGCCAGCTATATAAGCTGCCAGCGCCCAGGGGCCAGGGCGACCCAGGCGCACCAGGGCCCAGGCGGCCAGGGCGCAGGGGCCAGGCACATGGGGCGCATGGGCGCAGGGGCCAGGCGCATGGGGCGCATGGGCACAGGCGGCCATGGCGCATGGGGCGCATGGGCACAGGCGGCCAGAGCGCATGGGGCGCATGGGCACAGGCGGCCAGGGCGCATGGGGCGCATGGGCGCAGGCGCATGGGGCGCATGGTGCGCAGGCGCATGGTGCTTCCCACACCAGCAACCAACAACCAATCCATAGGCAAATTTTCACAAGATGGGTCCCCGGGAACGCATCTGGGGTCCCGCGAACACAAACGACCTGAGCTATTCGACTAGAAACGGCGTTCCGGATCCAATGGAATCGACGAAAATCCCATAGGATGTCAATTAAATGAAAAGTGGGCCGCACGCCCAAAATCAACCTTTAGCCAACTATTCCCAAAATGGAACCCAATGGCTAAAATCAAGTCCGGAAGCCTAGGGACCCAAACCAATAGTCCCTCTAGCCTAAAATCGCCATTCCGGAGCTAAAAGCACTGACGGAATTTCCATCCGAGACCGTCCTCTCCGAATGTTGACCAAAGTCAACCAAACAAGCCCAACTGGCCTGAAAACACAGAACGAGAGAGAATTCCAAGCTAAAAAGCTCCCGGATCCCGACCAAAGGTCCCTCTAGACCAAAGTCCACGCTCCGGAGCTAATGGAACTGTCGGAATTCAATTTCGAGCACGTACACCCAGGATGTTGACTGAAGTCAACGATTTCAAAAGCTAAAAGCTCTAAAACAAGGAATGGCCAAAAAGACCAAGCAAATGGTCGGGCACCGAACTACCGGTCCGAGCAAGCCATAAATGACTTGGGGCCGCTACATGCAAGCTCTAATGGTACAAGAAAAGGCAAACACGCGTAAATGACCGGAAGGGTCATTACAATAACATAAGGCTCACATACATGTGACATATCTAGATGTCAAGCTTGTTCATAAACATGTTCATAACCGGATCTTCATACTACTCACGAATCTTGGTTTAGAAAATAATTCTTGAGCATTGATGGCACATCGGGTATCTTGCATTGCATAATAGTTCATAACTTGAAAAATTGCATGAATCTAGTTCAAATTCATAATAACATAGATTTTCATAGAACATAGGAACTAGCCATGCACTTGTTTGAAAATCCATGAAAAACATGCTATCAAATACCAGTTTACTTAAATCAATTCATGCATGTAGGATTTATCATAATTAGCCTTCAATTCATGAAATAAGAGTTCACATGTAAAAACCCATGCAAAATCATGCAATTTAATATAAATTTCATAATAGAATCGTGAGAAGACAATTTATTGCAAAACCCATAAGAATTGGGTAAGAACCCTAATTTGAAAGTTCACAAAATCAAAATAGAAATTAGGAGTTTTGGGAACAAGGGTGAAAGAAACCCATTGTTGAATACCCATATATCTTGATTTAAGCTAACCCACTTGAAATTGAAAAGAAAAGGAGACTTGAACTTGGAGCTTGAGGAGGTTCTTTTCCCTTTTTGGAAGATAAATGAGGTAATGAGAAGGGACTTAGGCTAATAGGTGTAGAAACCCTAATAAAAGTGGCCAAACAACCTCACTTAGGAGTTAAAAGGATGGGTAATTATAAAAATACCCCTGAGATTTAATTAAGAAAAGCTGATAAAAAGGGTCGGCTTCAGGGATCACAGGTCGGTTCCACGGGTCGTAGTTTGAACCACGACTCGTGGTTCCCACTCATGGTTCCTGGCCAAATGATCAAACTGCAGAAGACATTCTACTAGTCAACATGACGGACTGTAGAATGGATTACGGTCCGTAGAACCAATTCGTCATTTCTAAGGGATTAGGCAGGCCTCTGATCAGGTTCCACGAGTCAACAGGATGGTCCGTAATTCAAACTATGGTATGTAGTCTTGACTCGTGGTTCCTGGCAATAAGTCAGTCCTTAGGTCTAGTTTCACGAGTTGACAGGACAGGCCATAGACTAAACTACAGTCCGTAGAACCAACTCGTGGTTCTCAGACAAAAGACTGATTCTGGCAGACATAAACCACGGATCCACTCCACGACTCGTGGTCCAAACCATGGTCTGTGGTTTGGACCTGTCATTTCTGGAAAGTTCAGAATTTTTAGATTTCTTAAGTTTAAAAGTTGGATTGAATTTTGGAGTGTTACAACATCCTCCCCTTGGGATCATTCGTCCTCTAATGAAGACTAAGCAAGAAAACTTGGAGAGAAAATAGCCCAACCAACAACAAAACATGAAAACCAAGGAATCAACATGAAAACTAAGCTTGCAACTTAAAACATGACTGAACTAACTTCCGAAAACTTGCATGCATGTTAAGATCATGAGGGGAACTGATGGAATAGAGTAGGATAGACGTACTAATCAGGAAGCTACTACCTCAAGCGGAAACTAGATCAGAAGGAAAGAGATGAGGGTACTTGGCTTTCATGGCTACTTATGCTTCCCAAGTAGCTCCCTCAACAAGCTGATTCCTCCAAAGAACTTTTACCGAAGCAACTTCTTTATTTCTCAACCTCCGAATCTGACGATCAAGGATCTTCATAGGAACCTCCTCATAAGTGAGACTATCCTTCACACCCACATCCTCCAAAGGGACAATCAAGGTTGGATCACCAATACACTTCTTCAACAAGGAAATATGGAAGACCAAATGAACCACTTCTAAATCCGATGGCAAATCCAACTCATAAGCAATGCTACCAAATCTTCTCAGAATCCGACAAGGACCCACAAAATGGGGACTAAGCTTCCCTTTCTTTCCAAATCTCATCACACCCTTCATGGGTGATACTTTCAGAAAAACCCAATCATCAACTTCAAATTCCAACTCCCTTCTTCTCACATCCGCATATGATTTTTGTTGACCCTGTGAGGTCTTCAACCTCTCCCTAATAAGATGAACCTTCTCCATAGTCTCATGAACTAAATCTGGACCAATCAAAGTTGCCTCACCTACCTCAAACCAACCAATAGGAGATCTATACCTCCGGCCATAAAGTGCCTCATAAGGAGCCATCTAGATGCTAGAGTGAAAGTTGTTGTTGTAGGCAAACTCGATAAGAGGTAAGTGATCATCCCAATTACCTTTGAAATTAATCACACAAGCTCAAAACATATCCTCTAAAGTCTGAATAGTATGCTCTGCCTGGCCATCCGTCTGAGGGTGCAAAGTTGTGCTAAGCTTCACCTGAGTACCAAGACCTCTCTGAAACGATCTCCAAAACTGGGATGTAAACTGAGTACCCCTATCTGAAATGATATACAAAGGAACACTGTGCAATCTAACTATCTCCCGAATGTAGATTCTAGCATAATTATCTGTTGAATCAGTAGTCTTGACAGCCAAGAAGTGGGATGATTTAGTCTTCCGGTCGATGATCACCCAAATGGAATCATGTTTCCTTCGAGTGCGAGGCAACCCGGTGATGAAGTCCATATTGATAGCTTCCCACTTCCAAGTAGGAAGGTCAATATCCTGAATTATTCCACTCGGTCGCTGATGCTCTACCTTCACTTGCTGATAGTTGGGACACTTGGCCACAAAACCGGCTATGTCCCTCTTCATACCATTCCACCAATAGACTTCCTGTAGATCACGGTACATCTTGGTGGCACAAGGGTGAATAGAATATCTGGAACTATGAGCCTCTGTCAAAATTTATTGTCTCAACCCATCTACATCTGACACACATAGTTGGCCCTGAAAACGAAGCAAACCATCTCTCCCTTGGGAGAAAACCTCAACCCTTTGTTGATGGACTGCACCCTTTAACTTAAGCAAAATAGGATCATTGTCTTGCTTTTCCTTCACTTCAGCCACCAAAGATGATTCGAAACCATTTTGAACAATGACACCGCCTTCGATCGAGTCCATAAGGCAAAATCCCAACCAAGGAAGCCTATGAACCTCCTTAACCAGTTCCTTCTTCCCATATTTGACTTAAGACACACTACCCATAGATAATCTACTAAGTGCATCCACCACAATGTTAGCCTTACCCGGATGGTAAAGCACACTCATGTCATAATCCTTAAGAAGCTCAAGCCATCTCCTTTGACAAAGATTCTATTTCTTCTGAGTGAACACATACTGTAGACTCTTATGATTGGTGAATACATCCATGTGAACACCATACAAGTAGTGTCTCCAAATCTTCTAGGCAAAAACCACGGCTGCTAACTCAAGATCACGAGTAGGGTAGTTCTTCTCATGAGTCTTAAGCTGTCTCGAAGCATAAGCAATCACTTTACCACGCTGCATTAACACACAACCCAAACCAATCCTAGAAGCATCACAATACATAACAAAGTCATCTAGTCTCTCGGGTAGAGCCAACACTGGAGCTGTGGTCGATCTAGTCTTCAATTCCTGAAAGTTCTTTTCACATAGGTCAGACCACTGAAATTTAACCTTCTTCTGAGTCAACCGAGTCAATGGAGCAGCAATGGAAGAAAACCCCTCCACAAATCTCCTGTAGTAACCAGCCAAACCCAAAAAGCTCCTAATATCTGACGGGGAAGTGGGTCTCGGCCAGTTCTTTACTGCCTCAATCTTTTGAGAATCAACCCGGATACCATCTCTAGTCACAATATGACCCAAAAAAGCAATAGACTGCATCCAAAACTCACACTTGCTAAACTTAGCAAACAACTGTCGATCCTTAGGAGTTTGCAACACAACTCTCAAATGGTCCGCATACTCCTCTTCACTCTGAGAGCAGATAAGGATATCATTAATGAAAACAATCAAAAACATATTCAAATAATATTTGAACACACAGTTTATCAAATCCATAAAAGCTGCAGGAGCATTCGTTAGACCAAAAGACATAACAACAAATTCATAATGACCATACCAAGTTTTGAAGGTTCTCTTTGGAATATCACACTCTCGAACACGAAGCTAATAATAACCAGATCTAAGGTCGATGTTAGAAAAGAAACTAGCACCCTGAAGTTGATCGAACAATTCATCAATCCTAGGAATGGGACACTTATTCTTGATTGTGACCTTGTTCAACTGACGGTAGTCAATAAACATTCTGAGGGAACCATCTTTCTTTTGCACAAACAAAACCAGGGCACCCTATGGAGAAATGCTAGGCCTGATGAAACCCTTATCAAGAAGATCCTTCAACTAATCCTTTAACTCTTAAGTTTCGCGGAAGCCATTCTATAGGGAAGAATAGAGATAGGATTCGTATCTGGAAGAAGATCTATTCCAAAGTCGATCTCCCATTCGGGGGGGACTCAGGGAAAATCTTTGGGAAACACTTCTGGGAACTCATTCACAACAGGAACATACTAAAGATATGGGGTTTTGGACTATGTGTCCATAACCCGAACTATATGATAAACATAAACCTTTGAAATTAACTTTCTAGCCTTAAGATAGGATATAAAATGACCTTTCAAGGATGGGGGACTACCTTGCCACTCTAAGATGGGTTCATCTGGAAACTTGACACTGACAACCCGAGTATGACAATCAAACGAAGAATAACAAGCATACAACTAATCCACACCAAGAATAACATCAAAATCAGTCATCTCCAACTCTACCAAATCCACTTAAGTGACTCTATTAAGGACTGAGATAGGGCAATTTTAGTAGATTCTTTTGGCTAGGACTGACTCACCAACAGGAGTAGACACACAAAAGGGTTCTAAAAGTGGTTCAGGACAAATTTCAAATTTGCATGCTACATAAGGGGCCACAAAAGATAGGGATGCACCGGGGTCCAACAAAGCATATACATCAAGAGAGAAAACTTTCAACATACCAGTGACAACGTCCGAGAAACTCTCCTGGTCCTGATGAGAGGACATGGCATAAAGGCAGTTCTGGAACTGACCACCAGAACTAGAAGTTGTGCCCTGCTGGGCTGGTCGACCTCCTGGGGCTGCTGGAGCAGACTAAGCCCTACCACCTCCCTGCCCCTTCTTAACCGAGGGGCAATCTCTAATCATGTGTCCAGACTTTCCACACCCAAAGCATGAACTCGTACCCAAATAACACTCTCTTGGGTGATTCTTCCCACACTTGCTACAAATAGGTTGGGAAGATCCCTTAGCAACACTCCTCTGAGACTGTGAATAGGAACCAGATCCTCTACAAATATAATCATGATGAGGCCTTGGGGCCTGGGTAGGAGCACTAGTAGAAGAATGAACGGGTCCTGATGACTTCTTTTGAAGTGAGGAGCTATGTCCGACACCGGACCTCTGATGACCAAAACCTAAACCCTCGGATCTAACTCTCTTGTTCTCCCTAGCCATCTTCTTAACTTGTCTCCCTCGATCTGGTGAGCATGGGTCATGAGTCTGGAAATATTTATATCACTTAACAACATAGTGGACCTACACTCCTTGTTCACAATATCTGAAACTCCATAGATAAACTTACTCATATGATCATGCGGGTCTTCTACCATAGAAGGGGAATACCTAGACAGCTTAGTGAACTTCAAACTGTACTCCTGGTTTGGCATCGATCCCTGCCTGAAGTTCACAAAATCCTTGGCCTTAGCATGCCTCACCTCACGGGGAAAGAATCGAACGAGGAAAGCCCTCTCAAAATACTCCCAAGTTATAGGGACCATGTTCCTAGCTCTAGCTTCCTTCCATTGTGTGAACCAGATATGAGCTACATCCTTGAGTTGATAGGATGCCAACTCACCACTATCACCACCATCCACTTGCATCACATCAAAGACTTTCTTCACTTCATTAATAAAGTTTAGTGGATCTTCATTCACTTTCAAATCCGAGAACTCAGGTGGGTTCATACGGATAAAGTCACGAACACGGGCCGCTACCCCATCTTGAGGGTGGACGGGGATAGGAGTTGGTTGGTTGGCTCGAGCAGCCAAGGTCTGGGCTAGCATATGGATGGCATTCCTGAACTCCTCCTTCATGAGCTCAGGGGTTGGAACTGGAGGAGCAGCATTCCGAGTGGCTCGGTGAGCCATAGCACATCGAGGCATAATATGAAACATATAAGGAAAGGATTAGAGGGATGTTAGAGTTAAACTCTATCGCGCGATATGATCATGAAAGAAATGAAGTTTTTTTAAGACATCTCATAGCTTCCCTCTCATAAGTGTGGTGCACTTCACACATATGAAAGAGATTGTACTCAATGCGGCTTTCAGACATCCTAGGACTCTTGAACCTGAGGCTCTTCTACCAAGTTTGTCATGCCCCAAGGCTACTCCCTAGACGTAACATGGGATTAGGGGCATGAGTGCCCTAGACTAACCCTTGGTCATAGCATACTCAGTCATTCATAAGAAAGCATAGCAGAAGCATATATAGAATATTAGGCAACCCAAATCCATAAATGATAAGTCAATATGAAACATAGTTTTAAAAAAGAGACTCGAATACTTGCTATGTCTGAAAAGCCTCTACACATAACAAAGGGAGTTGCTAGGACAAGACCCTAGCTAACTCGAAGTACGAAAGTAACAACCAAAAACTAACTAGAGTCATAACTAGCCATCAAACAATGAGGACTCACCAACACTGACTGGATATGGCCTGCGATCTCTAGCCACGTGCCTGAGGAAGGAAACCCGAATCTGCATCATCAAGAGGATGCATCACAAAATATGCGTCAGTACTATAGGATGTACTGAGTATGAGAGATATGCATGATCATGATAAAACATACTTTAAACATGCTTAAAATGAGCTCTTTCGTAATAAGAAATAGCATAAGAAATTATCAAGATATAAGACATAAAACATGAAGTAAAGTCAAGATTCAAAAATAGAGTATCATATAACTTCATAACTTGAAAATAATCATGTGGGTGTTTCTCTTAACCGATATTAAACCATGATGAGCTACATGGATTCCAGTGTCATGCACCCACACTGAAAAAGGTTGTCCTAACCGGCCAAGGTTAGAACCATGTTCATAAGGATCTTTTCATAAGCCACGGAGGGTAACCTACGGTGGCGACGTAGTTTTGGACTTGGGTTATCTAGAACCCTCATAGCTCAGTGCTAAATACTACTCCTAAAACATATAACATAAGGCTCACATTAATGTGACATATCTAGATGTCAAGCTTGTTCATAAACATGTTCATAACCGGATCTTCATACTACTCACGAATCTTGGGTTAGAAAATAATTCTTGAGCATTGATGGCACATCGGGTATCTTGCATTGCATAATAGTTAATAACTTGAAAAATTGCATGACTCTAGTTCAATTTCATAATAACATAGATTTTCATAGAACATAGGAACTAGCCATGCACTTTCTTGAAAATCCATGAAAAATATGCTATCAAATACCCAATTTATTTAAATCAATTCATGCATATAGGATTTACCATAATTAGCCTTCAATTCATGACATAGGAGTTCACATGTAAAAACCCATGAAAAATCATGCAATTTAATATAAATTTCATAATAGAATCATAAGAAGACAATTTATAGCGAAATCCATAAGAATTGGGTAAGAACCCTAATTTGAAAGTTCACAAAATCAAAATAGAAATTAGGGAGTTTTGGGCACAAAGGTGAAAGAAACCCATTGTTGAATACCCATATACCTTGATTGAAGCTAACCCACTTGAAATTGAAAAGAAAAGGAGACTTGAACTTGGAGCTTGAAGAGGTTCTTTTCCCTTTTTGGAAGATGAATGAGGTAATGAGAAGGGACTTAGGCTAATAGGTGTAGAAACCCTACAAAAAGTGGCCAAAATGACCTCACTTAGGAGTTAAAAGGGTGGGTAATTATAAAAATACCCCTGGGATTTAATTAAGAAAAGCTGATAAAAAGGGTCAGCTTCAGGGATCACGGGTCGGTTCCATGGGTCATAGTTTGAACCACGACTCATGGTTCCCACTTGTGGTTCCTGGCCAAATGATCAAACTGTAGAAGACATTCTACGGGTCAATAGGACAGACCGTAGAATGGATTATGGTCCATGGAACCAATTCTTCGTTTCTAAGGGATTTGACAGGCCTCTGATCAGGTTCCATGAGTCAATAGGACGGTCCTTAATTCAAACTACGGTCCATAGTCTTGACTCGTGGTTCCTGGGAATCAGTCAGTCCTCAGGTCTGGTTCCACAAGTTGATAGGACGGGACATAGACTGAACTACGGTCTATAGTACCAACTCATGGTTCTCAGACCTGAGACTGATTCTGGTAGACTTAAACCATGGATCCACTCTACAACTCGTGGTTCAAACCACGGTCCATGGTTTGGACCTGTCATTTCTAGAAAGTTCAGAATTTTCAGATTTCTTAAGTTTAAAAGCTGGATCGAATTTTGGGGTGTTACACTCACACAAATAGATGATATGATATGATATGCTGAAACCAAGTGATATCAATGCTGTATATTACCCCCTCCGATGCCTAAAAGGCCCAATAGAGGAAAGATCTATGGAAGGGATTCCCCCGAGTACCTTAACTCCATCGTACACCCCTCCTCGGGTCACCCTCGGCCTATAGCTCTTGGTCCAAAATGGCAGGGTCCATGGAGGTCTACTCATAGATCACATACTAAAACTCTGGACTTCAATATAATCGTCTAGAGAGTAGCCGGATCCAAATAAGTCACCAAATCTAAAAAATGCATGCCTGGGGTTCTACCCCAATATAAATTAGTGAATCAGGTCTCAAAATCCCATCAAGGGTGCCCGAGGGTAATTGGGTCTAAAATGGTAGTAAAAACCAATATGTGGCTCAGTCTGATCGAGTCTAGTACCATCTAAAATCAGTAGAAAATCAAATCTAGCACTACGGCCAAGCTGAGTCTAGTATAAGTATGAAAATAGTGATAAAATCCTCCTTTTTTTACTTTCTTACCCCAAGAAGATCCATGAAAACCAGTTCCAAACCTTTATAACCATTTTTACCAAAAATGGGCCCTCAGAGCCATGCAGGGTTTAGAAAACAATCAATAGTAGGCCCGAAGCCAAAACCATAGTAAAAAATGTGAAGAATATCTATATGTGCATGATAATGGCATGCTCAATCTTAAACAGTAGCCCAACGGCTCACAACCAATCTATTGGCCCTGCACAGGTTCCAATCTATCTACAACACACAAAACTAGCCTAAGATCGCAGTATCAATGTTCAGGACTCACGGACATTCCCAAATAACCCACTATCTATGTTCCAGAGTCAAAAATAAGGCCACACAGGACCATAAAGGTGATACTAGCAACTATTACAGATACTACAATCAACGGGGAAAGAAAATAAGTAGGACATGAAGAAGCAGACAAGGTCTGGGGTACCAAGCTAATAAACCCAACCCAAGGATGCTAATTAGTACAATTATATCCTATATATGCCAAGTCTAAAGGAGTTAGACCATAACCTACCTATCGTCCGATGACAAGCTGCTAGAACGATGATATCCAAGCCTGAACCGCTCCGAGAAGCTTCAAAACAAAATCAAACTATCATAACATAAACTACACATTAAAATAAGACTAATGATACCCATAATGGTATAACAATAGCTGGGTCAAAATTCAGGTCACCGACAGGCCCGTGGACCCCACAACCCAAAGCCAGAAACAAACAAGCACATGATGATCATAATGATCCTAGGAATGCATGCCCAAAAATTTAGGAGAATTGGGCAAGAACTTGGGGCTAAAACAGCCCACCCAAACCAAGAGAACAAAGAGGGAATTTAAAGGAATAAAATCTGAAATTAGCAAGGAAATTATCGGATTAATGAAGGGGAAACAACCACGAATCAATGATGACTTTCGTCCAATATTTTGATGGCCAGAAGTGAAGAAAATGGAGTTTTGGAAGGTGGTAGCAATGGTGGAAACGAGTTTGGGTTTTAAAATAAAGAGAAATGAAGAAGAAGGCCAACTTAAAGCTGTCAATGGTGCATGTGCGTGCGCAGTAGGGCGCTGCCTACGCGGGCCATGCGCACGCGACCGGCAAGGGCGTATATGTAGGCCAGGCGCTACCCAGTATGCATGCACCCATGCGCACGTGGGCCAGGCACTACCCAGGCGAAGGCCAAGCAAAGGGGGTGGCTGGCATGCTGCTGTGCGGACACGGCCAAGCCCTCGCGTGGGTGATGGTCTGCTGGTGCCATGACAGTAACCAGCTGCCAACAGCAATGCCATCAAGGAATTTACTCTAACAGACCCTCGGGAACATATTCGGGGTCCCGCAGACATAAACAAACTGAGTTATTCAACTAAAAATGACATTTTGGACTCAACAGAATCGATGAAAACCCCAATGGAGGTTGATTTAATAAAAAGTGGGCCCTGCGCCCAAAAACCAACTTTTGGCCAATCTTTCCAAAACTGAACACCAAGGCCTAGAACGAGTTCGAAAGCCTCGGGACCCAAACCAAAGGTCCTCTTAACCCAAAGTTGACATTTTAGAGCTTATAGCGCTGTTAGAATTTCCATCCAAGGCCGTCTTCTCTGAATATTGACCAAAGTCAAACTTTCAAGTTCAACTAGCTAAAAAAACAAAAACCTACACAAAACCAAACTGAAAGCTTCTAGACCCCGACCAAGGGTCTATCTAGACCAAAATCCATGCTCCGGAGCTAATGGAACTGTCAAAATTTGATTAAAAGCATGTTTACCAAGAATTTTGACCAAAGTCATGATATCCTAAGTTAAGGTTCTAAAATAGGGAAACAGCCATAACGACCAAATGAACGGCCAGGGCACTGAATCACCAGTCCTAGTAAGCCATAAATGACTTGTGGCCTCTACAGGCAAGTTCTAACAGTACAAGAAAAGCATAAACACGGGAATGACTGAAAGGGTCATTACACTAATCCTCTCATTAACCATCTCTAATTGATCTTCTTATATCTCTTGAGATCCTTCTAATGGAAATATTTGGATGACTTCACATGAAGCTTCTCCAGACTTACCATCTTTAAAAGCATTTGATTATGCCACTAGGGTGGACTCAATATGCTGAAGCGAGTCTCCATGTAGAGACTGATAAAGTGCTCCCTTAGGCGGTGAACTATCTTTCTTTCTCCTCCTTTTCAGACTGGAGAGGCTAATCCATTGTGCCCTTCTTGTTGGTGGTAGTTGCCTTTTGTGTTTAGTCAGTTAGGTCTGGTACTCTTTCTCTTCATCCTCAGACCTATTATTGGGTCTGTTTATCTTTTAATAAGTATTTTCCTCCCTTGAATAGGGATAGATGCCCTACCCCTTACTCAAACTAGTTTAGCTGCCACAATCTGTAGTAAAGACACTCGTTAGTACCTAATTATGTACCATAGTGATAAAGCAGTACCCTTTTGGGGCAAAGTAAAGTTGTAGATATTTCTAAGTATTGGTTCGTGAGTTTATTTCACGTGTCATTATTTGAAATCACGATCGCAGATTTATTTTTATTTAGGACTTCTTCTATCATTCATGCCTCTGAAATTTTTGATGAATCAATCTATGGGTCAAGAATGACTTCATGCATGTAAATTGTATCGCATTTTTTATTACTTCAAATGATCGCATATGTATTGTTTAGGGAGAAACAGACAAGACGTGAATGACTTCACGCCTGTGAATTACTCTGTTAATCAAAAGAGTTCTAATTTCACTTCTCTGAACTTTCTATGTTGAGATATATGATTTGTAAATATTTTTACAACCACATATCTCTTCATAGATTGAAATTTCTTCTACACTTAGCAATTCTTATTTAAAATTACAGTTTCTGCGAGGGAAAATCAAATATATTGGTCGTATGTTGAACATACAAAGCGTCCATGCAACTTTCTTTATAGACTCATCAATGACTATGCATGCAAGAACCTACATTATTTAATTTTAAGATTTTGACCAACTACATGTACTCCTACAACTTGTTCATTTTTAGATTCGTCACCAACTCGTAAAAATCTTGGGGGTTTTACACCAAAATCTGGTATAGCTTCCTTGTATTCAAAAACCCTTGGAATATCCTTTGTTATTCTCTTCTCTCTCATGTTGCTCATCACCATGAAGGTGATTTACACCTTAAAGAGTTCAATTTCAGGGAGAAGGGGTGATTCATTTTATCTTAGCGTAGAGGGTTGGAGATGAGTGACTTTTATGATGACCTTAGTCGTGATTCTATGCAAGCTAATACAGAGAGAGATATGACTTTTATGTAATGTGAGTGTCGATAGAGTGCTCTAATTTGTGCACAGGATTATATATTTTGAGGGGGATGACAATTTGTTGTTGCAAAATTTTGAGATGGGGGGAAACCAAAGAGGACAATTTCCCTTTTTAAATAGGAGAAATATAAGTTTAGGGTCACGGTTTTAATCGAATTTGCAGCTGTGAATTGGGTTGTGAAATAATAGTAGTTTGTGGATCCCTTACCTGGGATTTTTAGGTGTTACTTAACTGCGATCATACATTAGGTCATTAACCCATGTACAAGCCATACACTATCTCGTGAATCATTTGTTCCCTTTGTATTTTCACTCCTCTGCATAATGTCCAATCATCATGTTTCTTTTTTTTTTGAGAGCTACACCACATACAAGTTAGAACCAAAAAAAGAAAATATAAAAGTAAAATTTTCTTGCTAAAAATGAAAAGAAAGATCTTAGGTTACCTCTCAAGTAGCACTTGACTTAACATTGCGGCACAATGGAGTTTTAGTTTTCAGTAGGGGGTTTAGGGTGATCATGCTCATCTGATTCTTCACTGTACATATACTTCTTGAGCATGTATTTACACCTCTTTACACACTTCATCAGTGTACTGACCTGGATATTCTATATTTTTTCATGTCAGGCCACATTGTCTATAGTGGCCTCAGCTATTGAGTTATCTGTAATAACCATTCCCGTTATTCCTGCCTTTTCGCATTCTTTGTATTGTAAAAGCATTCCTGTAGTGGCCCCAAGTCAGTTATGGCTTGCTAAAATCACTGGTTTGGTGCCCTGGTTGTTTGTTAGGTCGTTATGACCATTTCCCTATTTTAGAGCTTAAACTTAGAAAATCGTTGACTTTAGTCAATATTCTTAGCTAGCGTGCTCGAAATTGAATTCTGACAGTTCTGTTAGCTTTGAAATATGGATTTTAGTCTGGTTGGACCTTTAGTCAGGGATTGGGAACTTTCGATATGTATCTCTCTCACTTATTAAGATTTCAGGCTAGTTGGAGTTAGAAGTTTGACTTTGGTCAACTTTTGATGATCAAAGAATCGGAATAAAAATCCGATAGTTTCATTAGTTTTAAAATGTCATGTTTGGGTTAGGTAGGTGGTTGGTTTGGGTCCCGGGTGAGTCGAGCTCATTTTGGGTGTTTGGTTGGTTTTAACAAGTGTTGACTTAGGTCAACATTCCTCTGAAACAACCTCGTATGGAAGTTTTATCAATTCCGTTGAGTCCGGATCATCGTTTCCACTCTAGTTGCATATTTGGTTTGTGAGTATCAGGTTTCAATTGTGCCCGAAACCTCCTGTAAGAATATTTTGTTTTTGTTGGTTTTCTGCAGCAGAGAAGTGTTCAGCGCCAATGGCACCGGAGTAGAACCAATAGAGCTAGTTTGTTGCCTTTCTTCAACGTCAGCGGCATCGTGGAAGCACCAATGGTGCTAGTCTACTGACTTCCTTCAGCGCCAATGAGGCCAGACCAGCGCTAGCCTGCGACCTGCAATATAAATAACCTCTCCCTCAAAATTTCAAACCATTTCTTCATTGTTCTCTCACTCTAAAATAGATTCCCTCTCCTAAAAGTTGTTCTATATCAGTTCCTAGCTTGGGAATTCATAAATTGAAGGACTTACTCGGTTTCTCCCTCGTTTTGTAAGTCTTCTTCCCCAATTTCTTCTCTTCCATGGCTAAAAACCTTCAATAATTTCCTTATCTTAGCTTGGGGGTTCTTGTTTGGTTGTAGCTGCTGGTTGGGACTGCTGGTTCAAGGTTGTACGTGTCTCATCTAGTAGACCTTGCTCCCTCTCTTCGTGGTAAGTAATTCTCCATTTTCATTTTGGATTTTTGCAAGTTTTTACATGAGTCCTTCTTCTCCGAGCTGTTTTAGGCCTTTTCTGTACTTAATTTCTTGGCATGTGTTTCTGGTGAGGTTGGGAACGTCGTAGTAATTTTCATTTCTAGTTTTGGGTTGTGGGTCCCACAGGCCAGCTTTTGACCCAGATTTTTACTCGGCTAAACTTTTAGAAATATGGTTATCGTTAGCTTTGTTTTAACGCGTACATTATGTTCTTGATAGTGTGATTGCTTTTCGGGAATTCTCAGAGCAGCTCAAACTTGGACAACATCATTTCAGTAGCTTGTCGTCAGAAGACAGGTAGGTTACGGTTTCTTTTTATAGACTTTGTATATATAGGCTATAATTATATTATTTAGCATTCTTAGGTTGGGTTTTATTAGTTTGGCACCCCAGACCTTGTCCGCTTTCTTTTTGTCCGGCTTTTTCATATCGTCTCGTTGTAGTATTTGATTTAGTTGGTAGCATTACCCCTTGTGGCCCCGTGTTGCCTTGTATTTGACTCTGGACCATAGAAGGTAGGTTATTTGGGAATGTTCGTGAGTCCCAGACATCATAATTATGATTATAGAACTTATTTTATGGATCTTCTTGGAGTAAAAGAGGTATCATGATGATTTTATCATCGGTTTTTACACCTATACTAGACTCGGCTGAGCCATAGTGCTAGATATATTTACTACTGATTTAAGATGATACTAGCCTCGGTTGAGCTGTATTGCTAGAATATTTACTACTGCTTTAAGAAGATACTAGACTCAGTCGAGCCGAGCGCTAGACTTATTTTACTACTGATTTACACCCGGTTATGCTCTAGGCACCCTTTATTAGGGTTTTTAGACTTGACTTACTGATTTAGACTCGGATACACACCAGGAACTCATTTTGAGATTATGATTACTGGTTTAGACCTGGATATACTCCAAGTGGTTGTATTTGAGACTCTAAGATTTAGTATGTGGTGGAGGACCTCCATGAACCTTGTTGATCCAGACTAGGGGCTATGTGTTGTGAGTGCTGGAAGAGGGGTATATGGTGTAGTTAAGGTATATGGGTGTGTCCTTCTATGTATTCTACCTACTAGGCCTATAGGTGCCAGATTAGGTACATACACTACTACTGTCATACTTAGTTTTATCATATCGCATCATATCATTCATTTGTGTTTGACTTTGTTGTTATTTATTGAGTGTACGCTCCAGTAATATGTGTTGCCGGAGGGTTTGTTTTCACTTGTATGTCTTCCTCTTGTGTATGGGCGCCCATTAAAACTGTAGGTAGATTTATTATTATTATATATTATTGTATTACTGGTTCATTTTAGAGTTACATTTGGGTTATTATTATTATATCTTATTGTAGTACTGGTTCATTTTAGAGTTATATTTGGGTTATTGTTCGATTATTCGTATTTGAGAACTATGTTACTAGCATGATATAGTTAGTAGTATTGTTTCAAGCATTAGTACATTTTACTTGATTTTCCTTCCTTCCCTTTTTGCTTGAGGTTATCGGTATACCGCCATCCTTCTTAAACTTTCTCTTTATATATTGTTGTTACAAGGACCTAGGTGCGTTCTCTTTTCCTTCACTTATGTTATGTGTTATATATATATATATATATATATATATCTTTTGTGGCTAGCCTAGTATGGTTGTTTTCTCCTTGTATTCTATCTGTGCTAGCTTTCGTGTACGTCTCTGGTTATTTTCTGTGACTACTTTCCTTTATATATGCTATTTACTACTTTTGTATCTTATATGCGCTCAGTCGGCCTATGATGCCTATTGGGTACCCATTGCTTTGCAATTGGTGATCATACTACACTTCTGCATATTCCTGGTACAGATCCTAGAGTGAGCTCTCACCGTTGATAGTACACAGACTCGTGCAGCCTTCTAGACATCCGAGACTGGAGGCAGAGGCCTCGGATGCACTGATCGCAGGCATGATTTTTGTATGCCGCCAGCCAACTTTAGCTTTGTTTGATCTTGGTTCTACATGCTCGTACGTAACTGCCTACTTTGTTCCTTGTTTGGGGTTGGCTAGTGAGTTGTTATCTAATCTTGTATTTGTTTCTACCCTAGTAGGCAATTCTTTAGTAGTGGATCAGATTATGAGATCCTTCTTGATAGTTGTTGGTGATATTGAGACTTGGCAGACTTGTTAATATTAGACATGTTAGATTTTGATGTGATTCTGGGAATGGATTGGTTATCCCCTCACTGTGTGGTTTTGGATTGTTATGCCAAGACCGTTACCATAGCCGTACTCGGCGTATTCCCAGTTATGTGGTAGGGTTCTGTTAGCCATGCACCATCTGGGATTATTTCTTGCCTTCATGCCAAGAGGTTGATTTTGCATGGGGGTTTGGCTTATCTAGCATATGTCTGAGATGTTAGCGCTGACACTTTTTCTCCTGAGTCAGTTTCTGTGGTTAGAGAATTTTCTGGATATGTTTCCGACCGACCTGTTAGGCCTTCCACCTGAGTGAGATATTGATTTTTCTATTGAGTTAGAGTTGGGTACCAGGACCATTTCTATTATTTTGTATCGTATGGCTCCAGCTGAGTTGAGGGAGCTTAAGAATCAGCTCCAGGACTTGTTAGCTAAGGGTTTGATTAGGCCAAATGAGTCACCTTGGGGTTCTCCAGTTCTATTTGTGAATAAGAAATATGGGTCGATGTGGATATGTATTGATTATCGGCAGCTGAATAGGGTGACTATGAAGAATAGATATATGATGCTGCGTATAGATGACTTGTATGATCAGCTTCAAGGTTCTGTCATATTTTCTAAGATAGATCTGAGGTCAGGCTACCACCAGTTGAGTATTAGGGCGGAGGACATCCCTAAGACAGCATTCAGGACACATTATGGCCACTATGAGTTCCTAGTGATGTCTTTTGGGTTGACTAATGCCCCCGCAGCTTTCATGGACTTGATGCACTGGGTGCTCAAGCCATATTTGGATTTGTTTGTGATAGTATTCATTGATGACATACTGATATACTCGCAGAGTAGGGATGATCATGAGCAGCACTTGAGGATTATACTACAGACTTTGATAGATCATCGGCGTTATGCTAAGTTCTCAAAGTATGATTTTTGGCTTGAGTCAGTAGCATTCCTAGAACACGTGGTATGTAAGGATGGGATTAGAGTAGACCCGGGGAACATTTCAGGAGTTTGTAATTGGCCGAGACCTACTACTCCTACTGAGGTTCACAACTTTATTGGGTTGGCAGGATATCATATGAGGTTCGTCGAGGGATTTTCTTTCATAGCAGCACCTTTGACTAGGCTGAATAGGAAGGATGTTCCATTTCAGTGGTCGTATCAGTGTGAGGACTATTTTTAGAGGCTTAAGGCCTTATTGACTTCAGCTCTAATATTGAAATTGCCAGTAGAGGGTCAGGGCTTCTTAGTGTATTGTGATGCTTCAGTGGTTGATCTTGGTTGTGTATTGATGCAGCAGGGTCATGTGATAGAATATGCATTGAAGCAGCTAAAGGTTCACGAGCACAACTACCCCACTATGACTTGGAGTTAGCGGTGGTAGTCTTTGCGCTCAAGATTTGGAGGCATTACTTATATGGGGTTCGCTGTGAGATCTTCATTGGTCATCATAGTCTTCAGTACATCACGAGTCAGTGAGAGCTGAACTCTAGGAAGCGGAGATGGATTGAGTTACTGAAGGACTATGACTTTACCATTCTGTACCGTCCGAGCAAGGCAAACGTGGTAGCGGATTCCTTGAGCCAGAAGATAGTGAGCATGAGAAGTTTAGCTTCTCTTACATATTTAGAGCTACCGTTGGATTTGGTCATTTAGTCCCTGTCTAACAGCTTGGTTAGGCTTGACTTGTGTGATTCTACCAGAGTTCTTGCCAGTATTGCGGTTTGTTCTACTTTGGTTGATTAGATTCAGAGTCATCAGTTTGAGGATCAACAGTTGTGTGATATTCTAGATAAGGTTGTTCAGGGTGAGACCAGCAGGGCTACTTTAGATTCTGAGGGTGTTTTGAGGTTTGATAGTTGCCTTATGTTTTGAGAGTTGGCAATTTAATTCAGTTGATTCTTCGTGAGGCACATTGTTCTAGATATTCACTCCATCCTAGAGCAGCCAAGATGTATAGAGATTTAAGGCTTTACTAGTGGAGTGTTATGAAGTGGGATATAGCGTAGTTTGTATCTCGGTGCTTGAACTGTCAGCAGGTTAAGTTTGAACACATGAGACCTGGTGGATTGAGGCAGAAGCTTCTCATTACTAAGTGGAAGTGGGAAGGGATTACTATGGACTTAATAATTCGGTTGCCACGTACTTCTCAAGGGTTTGACTCTATTTGGGTGATTTTTGATAGGCTGACTAAGTCTGCACACTTTTTGCCGGTTCATTCTTCCTATAGTGCAGAGAGTTTGGCTCAGATTTATGTTTATGAGATTGTTTGTTTGCATGAGGTCCTAGCTTCTATCATTTCAGACCATGGCACTCAGTTCAAATCTCAGTTTTAGAGGACTATTTAACGAGAGTTGGGTACAGAGGTTTAGCTTAGTACCGCATTCCACCCTCAGACAGATGGACAGTCCAAGAGAAATATTCAGAACCTAGAGGATATGTTATGGGAATGTGTTCTTCATTTTGGAGGTTCGTGGGATCAGTATGTGCCATTGGCAGAGTTTTCTTATAATAATAGTTATTATTCAAGCATTAGCATGGCACTTTTACAGGCATTGTATGGTAGACATTGCAGATCGCCAATGTGTTGGTTTGATGGTTTAGAGTCCAGGTTGCAGAGCACAAATTTTCTTTGTGATTCCTTAGACAAAGTCTGGGTTATTTATGATAGACTTCGGGCAGCTCAGAGTAGGCAGAAGAGCTACGTGGATTGTAGGCTTCATGCCTTAAAGTTCAGTGTTGGTGACTTAGTGTTTCTCCGTGTATCGCCTATGAAGGGCGTGATGAGATTTGGTAGGTGGGGAAAGCTTAGCCCCAGGTATATTGGGCCATTTGAGATCCTTCAGAGAGTTGGTAGTGTTGCTTATCAGTTAGCCTTTTCTCTGTTGTTTTTAGTTATGCATCTATTCTTTCATATATCGATGTTAAGGCAGTATGTTCCGATGAGTCTCATGTGTTATAGTGGGATTCAGAACAGTTGGATGAGAGTCTTGCCTTTGTGGAGGAGCCGGTTGCTATTCTAGCTAGAGATGTCAGGAGATTGAGGTCTAGAGAGATTCCGATAGTGAAGGTTCAGTGGAGGCACTATTCAATCGAGGAGGCTACCTGGGAGACCGAGAGAGAGATGCGAGCTCAGTAACTGCAGTTGTTTGAGCCTTCAGGTACTACCTTGTTCTTGACATTCGCGGATGAAAGTCCTTTTTAGAGTGGATGATGTAATGACCCTTTCGGTCATTCCTGCATTTTTGCATTCTTTGTACTGTTAGAGCATTCCTATGGCGGCCCCAAGTAATTGATGGCTTGCTAGGACTGGTGGTTCCGTGCCCTGTCCATTCGTTAGGTCCTTATGACTATTTTCCTGTTTTATAGCTTAAACTTAAGAAATCATTGAATTAAGTCAACATTCTTAGCTAGCATGCTCGAAATTGAATTCTGATAGTTCTGTTAGCTCCAGAACATGGATTTTGGTCTATTTGGACTCTTAGTTGGGGCCAGGGAACTTCCGGTATGATTCTATCTCACTTTTTGAGATTTCAGACCAGTTGGAGTTACAAGCTTGACTTTGGTCAACTTTAAAAGATCGGAGCATCGGATTCAAAATCCAACGGTTCCATCAGCTCTAGAATGTCGAGTTTGGTTAGGTAGGTTGTTAGTTCGAGTCTCGGGTGAGCCAGGCTCATTTTAGGTGTTTTGTTGGTCTTATCAAGGGTTGACTTGGGTCAAAATTCCTCTGAAATGACGTCGTATGGAAGTTAGTTTGGAACATCATTTCTAATCTAGTTGACTGTTTTGTTTGTGGGTGTCGGGTTTTGATTATTCTCGGAACCTCCCGTGGGAATATTTTATTTTTGCTGGTTCTCTGTAGCAGAGAAGTGTTCAGCGCCAATGGCACTAGTCTGCTGCCTTCCTTCAGCGCCAACGGCGCCGAGGAAGCACCAATGGTGCTAGTCTGCTGCCTTTCTTCAGCACCAATGGCGCTAGCCTATGACCTGCAATATAAATAACCTCTCTCTCAAAATTTCAAACCATTTCTTCATTGTTCTCTCACTCTAAAATAGATTCCCTCTCCTAAAAGTTGTTCTATATCAATTCCTAGCTTGGGAATTTATAAATTGGCAGACTTTCTCGCTTCCTCCCTCATTTTGGTAAGTCTTCTTCCCCACTTTCTTCTCTTCCATGGCTAAAAACCTCCATTAATGTCCTTATCTTAGTTTAGGGGTTCTTGTTTGGTTGTAGATGCTGGTTGGGACTGTTGGTTCATGGTTGTGCATGTCTCATCTCGTAGACCTTGCTCCCTCTTCTCGTGGTAAGTAATTCTCCATTTTCATTTTGGATTTTTACAAGTTTTCGCATGAGTCCTTCTTCTTCTCCGGGCTGTTTTAGGCTTTTTCTGTGTCCAATTTCCGCTCAATTGTTGGGCATGTATTTCTGGTGAGGTTGGGAACCGTGTAGTAATTTTGTTTCTGGTTTTAGATTGTGGGGCCCATGAACCTGCTTTTGACTCGAATTTTGACCCGGCTAAACTTTTAGTAATATGGGTATCATAAGCTTTGTTTTAATGCGTAGATTACTTTCTTGATAGTGTGATTGCTTTTCGAGACTTTTTGGAGCAGTTCAGGCTTGGACAATGTCGTTCTAGCAGCTTGTCATCAGACGACAAATAGGTTATGATTTATTTTTTTAGACTTTGTGTATATAGGCTATAATTGTACTATTTAGCATCCTTGGGTTGAGTTTTATTAGTTTGGCACCCCAGACCTTGTCCGCTTTCTTTTTGTCTGGCTTTTTCATATCATCTCATTATAATATTCGATTTAGTTGGTAGCATTACCCCTTATGGCCTCGTGTGGCCTTGTATTTGACTCTAGACCATAGAAGGTTGGTTATTTGGGAATATAGATGAGTCTCGGACATCAGAATTACGATTATAGAACATGTTATCTGTGTTGTAGAGCGATTTGAGCTTGTGCAGGGCCGATAGGTTGATTTTGAGCCGTTGGCCTACTGATTGTGTTTGAGCATACCATTATGATTCATATAAAGAATTTTTTGCATTATTTACTACTACCTTGGTTGTGAGCCTGCTATAACCGGTTTTCTAAATCTTGCATTGCCTTGAGGGCCCATTTTTAGTATAAATTGTTATAAAAGGTTTAGAAACTGATTTTATGAATCTTCTTGGAGTAAAAGAGGTATCATGATGATTTTATCACCGGTTTTCACACCTATACTTGACTCGGCTGAGCCTTACTGCTAGACATATTTACTACTGATTTGAGACGATACTAGACTCGACTGAGCTGTAGGCTAGACATATTTACTACTAATTTGAGACAATACTAGACTCGGTCGAGCCAAGCGCTAGACTTATTTTACTACTGATTTAGACCTGGTTATGCTTTGGGCACCCTTTATTAAGGTTTTGAGACTTGACTTACTGATTTAGACCTGGATAGACACCCAGCACTCATTTTGAGATTATGATTACAGGTTTAGACCCGGATACAGTCTGAGCGGTTGTATTTGAGACTCTGAGATGTAGTATGTGGTCGAGGACCTCCATAGACCTTGCCGATCTGGACTAGGGGGTATGTGCTGCGAGTGCTAGAGAAAGGGTATATGGTGTTGTTAAGGTATACGGGTGCGTAGTTCCATGGATCTACCTACTGGGCTTATAGGCGCCGAATTAGGTACATACAGTACTACTGTCATACTTAGTTTTATCATATCGCATCATATTATTCATTTGTGTTAGACTCCACCCTTGTTTGTTATTTGTTGAGTGTACGCTTCGGTAATATGGGATACCATAGGGTTTCTTTTCACTTGTATGTCTTCCTCAGGTGTATGGGCGCCTATTGAAACTGTAGGTAGATTTATTATTATTATATCTTATTGTAGTACTGGTTCATTTTAGAGTTACATTTGGGTTATTATTCGATTATTCATATTTGAGATCTGTGTTACTAGCATGATATAGTTAGTAGTATTATTTCAAGCATGAGTACGTTTTACTTGCTTTTCTTTCCTTCCCTTTTTGCTTGATGTTACCAGTATACTGCCATCCTTCTTAAACTCTCTTTATATATTGTTGTTGCAAGGACCCAGGTGCGTTCTCTTTTCCTTCACCTGTGTTCTATGTTATATATATATATATATATATATATATCTTTTGTGGCTAGCCTAGTATGGTTGTTTTCTCCTTGTATTCTATATGTGCTACCTTCTGTGTACGTCTCTAGTTGTTTTATGTGACTACTTTTCTTCATATCTGCTATTTACTGCTATTATATCTTATATGCGCTCAGTAGGCCTATGATGCCTACTAGATACCCGTTGCTTTGCAATTGGTTCTCATACTACACTTTTGCATCTTTCTAATGCAGATCCTAGTGTGAGCTCTCGCCATTGATAGTGTGCAGACTTGTGCAGCCTTCCAGACATCCGAGACTGAGGGTGAGCTCCTGGCGACTGGGGCTTAGCTTTTATCTCTTCTTTTGTACCATGTACTTTTTTTTTATTCAGAGATAGATGTATATATTCTTTTGTACCCCTTTTGTACTCTGTATTTCATAGTGACTTCTATACTGTGATACCAGGTTGTGGGATGGTTTAGTTTTCCTATATATACATATATTTATTCATGTTACTTTAATTCCTTATTATTCTCTCTTGCTTCCACTTAATTATATTGCTTCTTCCGTGTTCTTATTTAAATAGTAGCCCATTACTAACCGTTTTTGGCTACGGGGATTGGTACGCCTACAGGGGGCTTGTAGGTGTCATCATGACTTGATAAATCAGGTCGTGACATTATCCTTGAGATCTCTTCCATCTATAATATTAGCTATGGTTTTTTTGACTAAGTCCAGACCAAGGAAGAACATCTCAAGTAATAGCCTCTCGTAGATCCCATTCTCTACTGGTATGAGTAATATTTGTTTTAATATTCCAAATGCATCTAAGAAGAATTCACCTTGGGTTTGGTTGAAAAAGATTAGGCTATTTCTGATCTCTTATTTCTTTCTCATTGTGCACCATTCATCCAAGAACACCTTTATTAGTTCATCCCAAGTAGTAATGATATTTGGTGGTATGTTATCACGACCCAGACCGCCGTGAATGGCACTCACCCAACCCCCCCGGATGAGCGAAGCATCACTTCCCCAAACTTAACCGTTCTAACAGCTCAAAACCAAAGTGCGGAATCTAAACTAGCAAAACAATAATAACAAACCACTTCATTAATATAAACATGTGGAAATTACCCCTAGAATTTGAAAGTCGCAGTACCAAACAATCTACCAATGTCTAGAATACGGGGATGCAACCCCAAAATAAGGAAATAGTTTAAGCCCAAAACAAGTGGGCTACAACTCTAATGATAGATTCAAGACAGCTCGATCGAAGCAACTCACCCTTGAAGTCTGGAAACACCGGTACTACAGATGAGGTCGCGTCTCAACCGCTGAAAAATTGCTTGTACTCACAAAAAGAAAAGCAAGTGCAGTATCAGTACACCACCACTATGTACTGGTAGGATCATCAGCTAGTTCCAAATAAAAATAGTGTATAATCAGTACAACAAATCAAGTATAAGTAGGAAGACATGCAGCAAGTCAATAGGCACCCCTAGACTACAAGTCTCTACCTAGCTTGTTCCCGCATGAAATCCACCCTATCTAACTGTAAGCAACAATCACATAACCAATAAACCATCCCTTTTCGTCTAACCCAGACCCACCCTGGGATCCCCTCTAAATAACACCTAAGTGTTAATTAGACAACCCGGCCTAATCTAAGGCCAACTCAACAGATACAACAGGATTCTCGGTCACTCAAGGACCACCAGCAAATATCACATTTCAATAAAACAGCCCGGTCCACTCACAGAACCAATAATAGTCAATGCAATACAACAATGTCAATGCAATAATGCGGTAAAATAAACCCGTACCAGGCGTGGTACCCGAGCCAACCATTAGTATCCCATACCAGGCGTGGTACCCGAGCCAACGATTTGTTATACACGTACCAGGCGTGGTACCCGAGCCAACCGTTAGTATTCCCGTACCAGGCGTGGTACCCGAGCCAACCAAATGTCAATTAATCCACAGTCAAATAATGAACAAACAAGTTGTAAAACCAATAAGCAACACACCGTTCAATCCACAGACTGTAAAACAGGACCCTTAGACATTCTAAACAATTTCTCTAAGCAATGTAATTCATACAAACACTTAGATAAGAGTACAAAAATATACAACATTCACAGGAATCATAAGCCATCACCTACCTCGAAATGATCTAAGCTCTACTCAACCCGAGCTTTCCCGTGTTCCAGATTCTTTTCTCGTTCTTGGTTTAAAACAACATACAAGTACTTGAATTAACAAACAAGGCCTGCGTATTACCCGGATTACACCAAATCCCAAATCCCAAATCACAGACCAACCATGATCATTCTACCCTTTTTCCCGGGTTTTCTGCCATTAATTCCCATAGTTCTATCATTTTCACGGATAAAAATAGAGAATTTAACAACATGCGATCAATAAACCTTGTTTTTAAGAATATCCAAGAACTTTCATATCTAGAATCCCCCTTCTTCCCCGGATTATACCATCCCTAGGTTATTCCAACCTTTCCCCAAGTCCCCTCCTAGCAATTCTACCGCACAGGAAAAGTAGTACGAAGTTTGGGGAGTAGAAACCTTACCTTAGGGAAGAAAAACAATGGAAAATGGAGGAAAATCGCCTGGAATCGCCTTGCCCTTCTCCCAAAATGAAATTGTGAAAACTGAATGTTTTGGGGAATGTTTCTGCATTAAATCCCATTGATCCCGCTATAGCAGCCCCCGCTCTGCTATAGCGGTCCTGCTATAGGGGAAGCATTTCGCTATAGCAGTTTCGATCGGCTTTGACCGCCTTGACTTCCGCTATAGCGGTCTTTTCCACCTCTATAGCGGAGTCATTGCGCTCGTCACAGATAGATGTCAAAAAATCTCCAAAATATGCCCATTTTACAACACACTTTCTTCCCCCGATGATTCGAAACAAACCCTTCACGTCCATCGCGATTCCAGGAGTTCTACTTACCCGATTTTGATTCCGAAAAGTCCCCCGGAATTCTTTATGTCTTGGCTACATGAAAAACTAGCTCAAAACAAGACACCTAACCCAATCCTTATCTTGATTTCCCTGGACTTCACCTCACTCCAAAATCGACCGAGGCTAGCCTAGCCCAGAATTTCAAACTCCCAAACCCGGAGTTTTCTAACTCTAAAACTTGGCACGATTGGACTACCCGTAATGACGGACCCGATTGTTATATATGCTTGTGTACCATGTATTTGCTTTGAGGTAATTTTTTGTTGTATTAACTGTGAATTGCTTTGTGGGATGCTTGATTTCTCCCAATTCTCAGTTTGCACAGTATGATTTTATCTAGTTTTCTTTTTTCTTTTTTGGGTATCTGTGCAGTTATGTTAATTAGTGCCAGGCATATGAACAGTAAAGTTTAATGGATGAGTAGGCAATCTCGGCACTAAACTCATTGCAGAAAGAGACAGGCAACACGACGGATTTTTAAGGTAAGATGTGTTGTGTTTGCAGATATGAGCATTTCAGTTAGTATATTTGATTGAAAATAAAGAAGTGGTGCGATGACGATTGCTATTGAATAAATTTTTTAAACTGATAATTTGACAAAATTTCCATCATTATATGTTGGTGTGAATTGCATAACGTTTCTCATTCCTGATTTTCTCTATTTCTTTTCTTGTTGTATAGGTCATGAAAAACTTAAGTTGTGGCACTAAAAAGAGAATATCAATCCAACAGTTAAAAATATTGTTTGATAGCTTAATTAAGAAAATGTTAGGTGAACTAAGAAATAAGAAGAAAACAAAGTTGTTATACTCAATAATGTATGTAGTTGGTGTAAGATTTTTAATAGAACTGCTTTTTACTTCTTCCATCCTATGTAGTCTTCAATTTGTTGAGTTTGCTTTGTGAAATTATCATGTATTTTCCTTGATTACTGGATATGGGGTTCATTTGCTTAAAAAAGAGAAATTAAATGATGCCAAACAATGTAGTCTCAGGCTCTCATCATTGATTCCAAAGTGATTTGCATCTCATTCTACAAAGAATGTACTGCAAGCGGAAACTTGGAAGAAAATGATGTTTATTGACTTATATAACAGTAGGAAGATATTTTCCCGTCTAATCACTTAACTTGTAACACGTTGACGAAGATTAGGAATATGCGGAAGCTTACTGTTTGTCTTATCTGCTGCATAGTGCATACAACTGCTGCTTCTCGCCTTTGCTGCCGGAATATAACTTCTATTGTTGTCTCTTTGTTGCAATTAAAAGGGAAATTTTGATTATCAAAAGGCTAATATGTACAAAAGTCAAATCTGTTTGTGGCGTGACAGCCAAAACAGTTGCATAGCTACCCACTATTACATTAAAACACCATATTCATTAAATCAACTAGGGATTAGGGATAAAAATTAAGCTCTTCTAATCTTCTGGTTAATCATGGATTTCTGGATCCTCGCACAAAGATCTCTTGCCCCATCTTCCTGATGATCACTTGCGATGGATTACTTTTTGATTGGAAAATGCTACAATTTCTCTCAATCCAGACTTGTTACACAACAACTGCCAAGCACATCCTATATAAGGTTGCTGATGCTCCCCTTCCTTTAGTATTGACACAGGCCCATTCTATCTCTTCTTTCCTTGGCAGTACTTGTCTTGTATCACCTAATCACTGTAGATTTTGGACCATATTTCACTGGCATAGGGCAACTGAAAAATAATAAGTAGTTTAACTTATTAAAGGGCATAAAACACATTGTTGGTCATCACTAGCACCTCATTTCACAAGTCTATCCCTCGTGTGAAGTCGTTTCAATGCTGCTAGTCTTAATATGAAAATACACTTAAGTAAGACGGGGTTGTTGCATATGAGGTTGTTCCATCAAACTTTCTGGTAAGTACCTCTCAGAGCAACATATAACTTCTTAATTGGGAAATGTTGTATAGAAGTGAGATCAGTTTCCCCAATACAAGCATCTTGTAAATATAAATTTAGTCGTTGTCTTACAACTGTTGCTTCTTGCCTTTGCTGCCGGGTTATTGTCTTAGCTTTATAGCTTCTTTTTAGTATTTATAAATGTTGCGACTTGATTGCTTTAGCATATCATTAAAATATTTCACCTGAACTATTGTTAACTTAGTTGCTGCTACAACTGCTGGCCTGCTGCACTTTAGTTGCTGCTAGCAGCTACTAAAGTGCTGGTTTAAGGCCCTTAATTGTATAATTGTTGTTGTATAATGATGTATTTAATTCCTAATCTTATTTTGTTAATTGTAATATAGTTAAGAGGAAAATGAGTAGATTGTTTTAAGTTTGAAATTTATTTTGCAGTCGCAAAATACATTTGTGTTAAAAGAAAAACTCCAGCCCTCTCTTGCTATTGCTCAACACTCATCGCTCGTCAAACCTGCTCGTCTGTTGGTCTGACTCTTGTTAACTGCTACTGATAATAAGAAACTTAGAGTGTTCTTCTCATCAAGGTAAGTTTCTACTTTTGTTGGTGTATTAATGAATTTGGTTGTATGGTGCGTCAGATTTCTTTATTCTTCTTTTAAAAATCTTTATGGGTTGTTACTGTTGGTGTTACTAAGTTATTTTTACCAGTGTTATAAGTGCCTACTTCAAAAATTTCTGAAGTCTTCTACGCATAGTTAATTAAGGATAAAAAAGACTTCAGGGGCTCACACATGCAGAGTTATTCCATATTTGTCTCTATGTTTAGTAAAATGAGATTTCAAATCTCAATAGATGGAAAATCCTGTTATTGTAGTTAAATAGTGTTGTTTGATCAGTAGTTATTTTATTGTCTGGCTCAATTTGCCAACTTACAACAGTAAGAGGCCAAAGAAACTAGAAATCTAAAAGCTAAGAAATAGAGTGGACAATATGAGGATCCCACAATATAGTTACACCTAGGAGCTACAGATCAACTAATATAATGAAGCAACAATGATGCAATGGAGATATGACAATTAGGCTTAAAGAAAGATAAAATAATATTGTAAAATAGTAATAACTAGTATGATTTCCTTATCCAAATAATATCTTGATGTTATTCATTTAACAATATTAATCCGTGGCGCTCCACTTTTTTTTTTGTCCTTCTGTTGGAAATCAAAGAAAATTTGTAACCTTTTTCTCTTTTGTACAAATCTTTTTGACTAGTATCCTCTTCTATATAATTCTAACTTATCTATACATACTGATATTTTCATTTTTAGCTAGCAATAATAGTGTTTGATCACTAAATTTACTTACCTGACTCATTACTATTTTATCAGTAGTAGCATCATTTTCACTGCCACGATTGTCCCCTTTTCAGTATTTCCAAATTATCATAACCAGACCTTTCCTTTTGTCAGTACTTCTTCTTCAATCACAATTCTCTTATTTTTTCATGTAATTTTTTTTTTGGTATGCAAATCTTTATTATTTACCAAAGAGCAGTACAAATCAAACAAAAGGAAAAAAAGAGAAAGGGAAAGGGTAACCAAAACTGTGCACTAGCTGACCAACATGGTCCAAAACCACATGCTCTCAATCTTTCTAACAATACTAACCTATCACCTAGCTCACTTTGCTTAGTTCTATGCCAAATAATAATCCAATTTACTCGTGTAGGACATGTAATCAGGATACAAACAGCTCTCAGAAACACCTCTTCAACTATCTGTCTTGTAATTGCTTCTGCTGATCTGGAGGCTTTCTGGAACACTCTGTAATTTCTTTCCATCCACACATGATAGAGTGTTGCAGCAAGAGCCATCTTATAAACCCCAACTCCTTTACTCTTCCCTTTACAAAAGGTTTGATCCCATAATACTTCTTCCTTCCATCCTTGCTTGCCCCTGGGTATGTTTTGCTACCTTAGGATTCGTTGCCAAATACTACCTGAAACTGGGAAACTAAAGAACAAGTGTTGGACTGTTTCCTTTGCCCCATCACAGAGTGGGCACTTCAGATCAATATCCTGCTTTCATTTACTTAACCTGACCCTTGTTTGTAATTTATCATGAGCAGCTAACCACAGTATAAACTTCCACTTAGGGCAGCCTATGTTATTGCAAACAAGTTTCCTCCAACCAACCTTTGTAGCTTGTTCTGATTCACTTACACAAATTGATAAATTTGTTTTGTTTTGCTAACAAAATCAAAATCCAAAGTATCTTGTGGTTGATTTACCTTATCGTCAACTTTTTTAATCAAAAAGAAACTAGCATAGTTTGCTTTCTTTTTCTGTGTTCAAAAGTTGTGCAATTTATGTAAGACTGCTGGTATGTTTATTCTGGTTGAAAGCTTCTTGTTATGAGAGATCTTGAAATTGGGTAGGGCTGATAGAGTTGGATCCAAATATTAGGTAGGGGGTATGGAGCTGCAATGAAAACAAGTAGAAATTTAGTGTAAATGTATTTTATAAGAAGTTTCAACTATATATATATATATATGTATAGTTCAAACCAATAGGCAGGAGTTAATGTAGATCCACCATTGGCAGGACAGACAATAGTAAACCTTATTCATGTGGTTGATTTTTTTGATAAATGAAGTGATATTATCTCTATGGAGTTAGTTTATGTTTAAGATGATAGCAGACATCAGTTTCTTCCTTAAATCAGATTTATCTTTCTTGACAGTATCCATCACCTACACAAGAAGATGGCAACCTATTCAACCTACCCTTTATATCCTTTACAGAAATAATGTAAAGGTTCTTAGCCCCAGTGTTATTGGACAGTTAATCGTCGTTGTCACCGGTAAACACAATAATATCAGGAATTTTTTTTCGACAGACCCTTCACGCCTTCACATTGATATTTTGGTTCCTGAAAGTATATTGTGTAAGAGACTATTAATGAATCAAATGTTTCTCTGGTAACACCAGATGTGCAACCTAATAGTATCTTTGCGTTGCTAGCTTAGCATTTCATATGAATGTTGAGATGCATATCCTACTTATTGCAGTAAAGACATTTACCTGGTAAAGCCTAGCAGCAACTCCACGACCTGAATACTAATATTACACTCTTACAACTTGTACTATTGTTAGAATGTCCTTAGAATTATTTGTAAATGTAGGTTGGAACTGTCTAGATTCATTGTATTAGAATAGAAGATGTGTTGGGATAATTTATATGATATTCTTGTCTTTGGTTTCTGTTATTATTTGTGTTTTTTATACTTCAACTATCATATTATTTTGTGGGAGTTATTATTCACATGCTTTTTTAGAAACTTCAAGCATCATTTCTGCTAAGTTTATTAAAGCCTTATATTTCTTCTTTAAGAGCTTATTCTTTTCTATTAAGCTAATAACATAAACTTGATTTTGTACATATGAAGAATTTGAAGTATGAAGAATCTATCGTTCAATAAAGCAAGGGGCAAGTTGAAGTACAAGATGACTTTTGTTTTGTTAGGATGGTTTACAGACGATATCTATGTATATATGTTGCAATTTCTCTTTTTAGGAGTTGATAAAGATGCTATTATAAAACTTGGATGATATATCTTTTTTCTATAAGTTCTTTGTATTGATGAAGCACTTTTATATGAATATTAAATATTTACTATATTTTTGGATATGTCTCGGTATGACATAATAATTATTATTCAGTAATATAACATTTTTGTAATCTAGTAGTGAATAGAAATGTGATTGTTGCAACTCTTTTACCATTGCCTTTTAATCAAATATTGAAATGGCTATTAGCGAAGAAAAATTTGGTTGTTAAAAGTATTGGTGTTTAAACTAACATACAATTAACGAAAGGAATTTTGGTCGTTAAAAGTTATTGTATAATTGAATTAGTTGTTGTTGTTACATATTTTTAACGACCGGATGAAAATTAGCGAAGGGAAAAGTAGGTCGCTAAAAAAGACATATAACGACTGGATTTTATGTTGTCTCTAAAAGTACTTTTAACGACCGGATTGAAATCCGGTCATTAACTTTTAACGGCGGAGGCTTTAACGACCGGCGACGATCGGATTTGTTTTGGTCGTTATTGACCTTTAGCGACTGAATTTGGACTTTTAACAACCAAATCACCCCTCGTTAAAGGTCATTTTTCTTGTAGTGAATGAAGAAACAATGTCTCACCTTTTTCGAGCTGCTCCTACAACCTTCAAGTTGTGGAAGAAGTTTGCTTCTTGTGCATGTATAAACATAGAAGGGGTGCACCTATAACAACTCATTATAAAATGGTGGATCATTCCATCAGCCCAAAAATTGAAGGCCTTCTATGGAGCCATGCCAACAATTATAACATGGGAGCTATGGAAGAGGAGAAACTTAAGAAGACATGGGGGGACATTAATCTGAGAAGGATGATTTACCAAACATAGTTAACCATTCATCAACTGATTAAGGTAAAGTATCCTTGAATCTCCAATATACCTCCAGAATGGCCTAATATGATTACTTTCTTAAGCTGTATCAAACTCAAGTTACACTACTGTATGGTGAAATAGAGGATGCCACATGGGAATAGGTTAAAGTGTAACACTTATCGGACTAGTAAAAGGTAACCCTGGTCAGAGCTCTTATGGGTTTGTATTAGGGACAGTTAGGTTAATCAGAGGTATGCACAAGCAAAGGACATTGGTTTGGCAACCAACATGGAAGCAGAAACAACAGCATCCTGGAGGCCCTAAGGTATTGTTTGGCACAAGGACTACAAAATGTTATGGTAGAAAATATTCACTTATTCTAAAGAAATTCTGCTAGACGTGTGAAAGGTTCCTTGAGAGATAACAGAGAAGGTGGAGGAGAGAAGAACTATAATGCATGAAATAGGAGCTCAAATCAAACACACATTCAGAGAAGGGAACCAGCTAGCAGACTTCCTAGCCAATACAACTATAGAATAAGAGGGCACACTCCAATATTCCACATTTCAAGATCTCCCCACCATGGTGAGGAAAATCTTTAACATGGACAAGGCCCAAATTCCAACAGTTTGGATAAAGACATGAGCTATCAACCAACAATAATCATGCATGAATTGACATTAGAAAGAATGAGCATAAATGCAATTCATAACATGCATATTCACAGAGTAAAAGAGAAAATAAAAGAGACACCACACAACATACATATTCACAAGAATGTATGCCTCATCTTAGGCATTACAGTTGCGCAAATACTAGCTAGGCTAAACTACACTAGCTACCAAAAAACTAGTTCACCAAAAAGTAAGACATGCAAAGTCACATTTGAGCTTGACAGGCTGAGTCCAATGGAAACGCAAGGAGAAAAGCATCAACACTAGATATACACCAATTCCAGCTGAAAACAAAGAGCAACACATATAGTTCATACATGGGATGTACTAGAGACAAAGAAGACATAGCAAAGAAATACTTGTGAGGGTCAGATCTGAAGGCTCGTTACTGCTACCACTGTCAGATCATGTTAAGATGGACTTTCTCCGACCTCATAGAGACATAGCGGAGAAAAGATGTTGGTTGGAAACCATGAGAAATGGCAGAAATGGAAACTTACCTTGCAGTTGTGAGTTCTCAACTAACTTAGGAATCCACAATCTATAGGGTTCAAGAATGAAGATGACTTAGGGGTATAGCAAGACTAGGCATCATTTTGATGACAAGCCTCTGGCAACATTCTCAGGTGTTTCAGAGATAGAGTATGAGGAGTGTCGGATTGGATTCCAAAGTGTAATTCTTTAGATACATATAGGGGTTTTTGGGTCGGATCCATATTTGGGGCCTAGCCAAAGTTTTTCCTTTTTGTTTTCAGAGTAGGATTTTATTTGGGAAACTTGGTCCAACTTTGTTATTTGTGTTGGACATTTTTTTATTAATAAAATAGCTCCCAAACCGTAATTCATCTAAAGAAAAATCAAAATTAGACACAATTTATACTGGATCATGTACTCATGACAAGACAAATATTATCCATCCATCAAAACTATTGACGATCCACTAGAATTTGTGAAACAATTTGTTTCAAAATTATGACAAATATGATCCATCAGACAGGACCTGTGGCAAGGCAAATCTTCGCTCACCCATCATAACTTGTGGTGATTCATGAAGATCTGCGATCAAGTTCTGACCTGCAAGCTCCAAGATCTATCCACCAACTATTTTTACAAATTTATTTAGTCGGGATTAAAACTTAAATATAGATGTACAAAATAGCCTATTTGTGCGAGTCTCCCAAAATAAAGGACCCACATCCCAATAGTCAACATGACATTGTGTCACAACCCAATTTCTCGGTCATGATGGCACCTACATCCCCCCAGTAGGCAAACCAATTCCCGTAGCCCAGGATAGTTAGTAATGGGCTACTATCTAACAAATAAGAGGGAGGGTAGTTTAATAAGCAAAAGTAAGGGAACAAGATGAAGAGAATAGATAACAGGAATATATATATACATATGCGGAAACTAAACCAAACACCAAGACCTGGTATCATAGTATAGAGCCAAAACTTCATACATGGAGTGCAAACGATCCAAAACAGTATATACAGATGTCTCTGAATGGTAATAGAGTACATGAAGCTAAAGATAAACTAAAGCTAAGCTCTGATCGCCAAGAGCTCACCCTCAGTCTGAAGTAGTCCCCAACAGATTGCCAAGCATGAATCACAGCGATCTAACGACGATGGCCCAAGCTAGAATCTGCACCCAAAGATGCAGGGGGGTAGGGTGAGCACCAAATGCGAAGCATAAGGTACCCAGTAGGTATCATAGGCCGACTGAGCACATATAAGATAAAAGCGTAGTAACAGGTAGAATAGAAGCAAGCAGTCACAGAAATCAACGAAAGGTACACAGGAACTAGCCCAGAGGGAAATCAACAGAACCACATGTGAGGCCAGTAAGCAGAATATACACACCATAGGCACAGGTGAAAGTAAGAAATAATGCACCTGGGGTCCTTGCAATAACAGTGTATACATAATAAGTTTACGAAGTGGACGGTATACTAGTAACCTCAAGTGTAAGAAGAGGGAAAGAGTAATGATAGACATGCTCAGAGACATGAATCAAACTCAATTAATCATATCAATCTCAATCCAGAAACTAACAGTTTAGCAGTAACCAAATTCATTCTTAACCGTAACAGGGAATAATTTTGTAAGTAAATAGCAAGAGTCTACCTACAGTCTCCCGGCCGCCCAAACAACCGAGGAACACAAACAAGTGAAAACAAACCCTCCGGCATCCCATACTACTAGAGCGTACAATCAACAAACAACAAACAAGGGTGGAGTCTCAAACAATGAATGATATGATGCATGAAGATCTCAAGTGAAATGGTATCTCTATATGTGCCTCCTCCGGTGCCGATCCGGCCCAGCAGGTAGGTTCCACGGAATGACACTGCCCGTATACCTCCACTGCACCGTATACCCTTCCTCCTGCACACGCATCCCGCATTCCCAGGCCCGGATGTCAAGGTCCATGGAGGTCCCTGACCCCATACTAAAACTCAGTATCAAAACATGTCATTCGGAAGCAAGTCTGGGTTCAAGATAGAGACTCAGTCTCTAATATGCATGCCCAGACTCTGTCCAGGACTAAAGTAGTAGGAAAATATCTCAAAAAACCCCTCCAAGGGTGCCCGGGCATAACCGGGTCTAAACAGTAGAAAGGCATCTCAGGTGCTCGGTCCGACTGAGGCTAAAAATCATCTCAAGTAGCAAGAAAACTCAACTAGCACCCCGGCCCTGCCGAGTCTAGCGTTTATCGTAAAACTGGTGATTTAAATCATAATTTTACTTTCTTTTACCCAAGAATATTCACGAGTTAAATCAACCAATTCCAATTTATTTCCATAAAAAATGGGCCCCCGGGGCCATGCAAGGTTTAGAAAATAGTGCCAGTAGGCCCAAAGCCAAAATCGTAGTAAAACATGGATAAAAACCTCTTATATGCATGGAAATGGTATGATCAAGCACAATAGCTTCCCAGCAGCTCACAATCAACCTATCGACCCTGCACAGGCCCACAGCTACTCAGCAATCATAACCAGCCTAGAAGGATAATTCTATGCCCGGGACTCGCGGACATTCTCAATATCCCACCTTCTATGTTCCAGAGTCAACAAGGTCTCACAGGACCACAAGGGTAAATAAAATATATCGGCAAGTACTACAAGCAACGGAGGAACAAAAGTAGGCGGACATGAATAAAACGGTCGAGGTCTGTGGTACCAACCTAATAAACCAACCCAAGGATGCCCATTAATACAATTTTATCCGATATATGCTAAGTCTAGGGAGTTTAAACCGTAACCTACCTGTCGTCCGATGACAAGCTTGAACCTCTCCGAAAAAAGCTCCAACACGAAATCAAACTCGAACTCGGGCTTGAATAACTTGACGTAGATAATTAATTTTCTTCCGGAGATCAAAATATAGCGCCACAATAACTCTTCTTTAACATATGCGTACATATAATTGTATGAAGCATGTTTAACAGAAAAGAGGCTATACTACTCACCATGCAAAAGTGAATGTGAAAATGGAAGAAACATATATGTCAAGTCTACCTTTAGCATTAAATGCTAGAATAGTTTTAATAAAATAATATTATATGCCATGTATTAGACACCTAGTAGCTACAAATATGTTGGCTGCTTTGCCTCACCTCCACGTGTTGTGGAGGTGGCAACATTTTAATTATTTCTGTATATATTCGGGTATTGAATAAATTCGTGGTAAAATAAATATAATATTTTAAATATATCCCAATAAATAGAAAATTATTTTGAATAAAACCTACTTTATCATAATAATATTTTTTAACATAACTAAATTTACTATCTCCGTTAAAATATTACAATGCATACAAACCTTATAAAATAAGTACATACATAATTATATCATGGTAAAAGTATTTTTCATAGACCTTTAAAATACTTTTAAAAAGTAATAAAAAAATATAACTTAAAAATAAAATATTTTCAACTATACGCGCGATGCTAATAAAATTCTTAAATTTAGGTTCGCAATACACCATCGCACGATTTTGATACTCAAGAACTCTCTTGGAACCCTCCCTTATGTTTTCTCACTGTTTCAGAACTGAAATGGCGTTTTAAAATGGTAAGTTGAGGCTTAAAATCGATCTTGACACGACCCGGTTCGCGACCCGGTTTCTGCCAGACAGTCCGCGGTAAAATAGTCATAACTGTTTACTCCGAGATCAGTTTGATGTGAGGTTTTGTGCGTTGGAAACTAGACTCGTAGACCTTCGATTTGGCATTTTGAGGGACTTCTAAATTTTTATATATTGAGAGAAAAGCTCTGAGACATTTTACCCAAAGTTCAGAAAATTTATTTAAGAAATTTACGATAACTTTTGCCGACTTGCTTGACTTCAAAACTTATCATACGACCAAACAAATGGACCCGACACCGAAATACCGGTCCTAACAAGCCTTCAATGACTTGGGGCCTCTACAAACAAGCTCTAACAGTACAAGGAAAACGCATACGTGGAAATGACCGGAAGAGTCATTACATCATCCACTACTAAAAAGGACTTTCTTCCTCGAAAGTCAAGGTCAAAGAGGTACCTGAAGGCTCAAACAGTTGCGGATACTGAGCCCGCATAGCTCTCTCGGTTTCCCAGGTAGCCTCCTCGACTGGACGGTGCCTCCACTGAATCTTAACAACCGGGATCTCTCGAGACCTCAATCTCCTGATATCTCTGGCCAAAATAGTTGTCGGCTCCTCAACAAAGGCTAAACCCTCACCCAACTGAACTGAATCCCACTGCAACACATGAGACTCATCTGGGACATACCGACGCAACATCGAAACATGAAATACAAAATGTATAGCCAAAAACATCGGAGGCAAGGCTAGCTAATAGGCAACGCTACCAACCCTCTCAAGAATCTCAAACGGCCCAATGTACCTAGGGCTAAGGTTGCCCCGCCTACCAAATCTCATCACGCCCTTCATGGGAGATACACGGATAAACACCAAGTCACCGACACTAAACTCCAACTCACGAAGCCTACGATCAGCATAACTCTTCTGCCTGCTCTGAGCTGCCCGAAGTCTGTCCTGAATCGCTCGAACCTGATCCAAGAAATCTCGAAGCAAATCTGTACTTTGTTGCCTAGAATCAAAACCATCAAACCAACCTACCGGTGATCTGCAACGCCTTCCATACAAAACCTC